>OX453056.1:202963-802963 GCA_949699795.1 Spicauda simplicius | reverse complement strand
GTAACTCAAAAAATGTTCATTTTGAGTTAATTAAATAATGGTATCTCAAAATAATAAAGAAACATGTTACATTTTCATAAAAAATATGATTTTAATATGAATATATTAATATTATAAACGCAATATATTTTTTTGTTAGTTGTAGAATTAAAAGTATCTATTTGAAACAGTTTATTTGTTCTCCTGAAAAGTTGATAATTTTGAGATTCGCGGTGATAGAACATAAGCGACAATATTTATGTTAATTAATTAAGCTCAATCACGTCTTTTTCGAATTTTGTCGACTAATGTACACACCAGTAATTGGCATGCATGGTATTTAATATTAAAATTTGTAAATGTTTTGTATGTTATGCTGTTAATGTGTCAATAAATAAATAAAAAAAATGTGTGCGTTTACTAGCGTACACTCGTAAGGAGTGAAACTTCTTTATGACGTTATTTTTCAAAAAATTATTTACTATATGCAACTTACAGAAATTGGTTAAATAAAGTTAAATTAGATAAAGTTTATAAAAGGCTTTTATTAAACTTTATCTAATAACCTAATCTATAATAATCTATCTAATATCACGCGTGGTAGGGATAAGAAAAAGATGGCGCGTAACGGAATAAAAAAGATGGCGCGTAACGAAAAAATGTTACACTAATTTTTTTTCCAACCCCGATAAAGAAGTTTCACTTCAAAAATCATAATGGGAAAAGATCGGCGTCGACGTCGTGTAAATTCCCCCATATAATTAATGGACGCCCCTTAAATGAATAGACTGACAGGAAGATGACTCCTACACTAGTGAGCGTCGTCGACCTTGTAAAACATTTTTTAGAGGTACTGATTGATATTTTAGTTGCATAATTAATTTATCAAATGCATCCCACGTTTCTGATTTTAATAATCTAAAAACATTAGCCGCACATCTATATTTGCTTTAAATAATGCTTAGGTATTTTGGTTTGCAAAATTCAGTACGGGAGAGACACTTATTTTTATGACTGAAGTGGCAAACGAGCTTGCAGTCCACCAAGTGGTAAGTGGTCACTGCCGCTCATGGACATATCTGTAATCAACTTTATATAGAACATGGGTTCTATCTGAAGTCAATCTCAGATGCGTTATCCGAGGACTATGATGGTCGCCTCATGAGAAAGCGTGCCGGCAACCACACCCTTCCAACGAAACGCAAGAAATGCTTCACGCTATAAATAGGTATGGCGGTGGTGCTTCCCCGGTCGAACTACACGGGTTCTACCACTTTAATTTTTTATTCACACTTTTCGAAGTTTTCCAATTAGTCAGAGGTATCAACTGTGACCTATCTCGGGCAGTTGGAACCCGTAATCTTATATGAGGTTGATTACATTCCTGGGAAGCAGTTGTCACTTTATCACGTACTTCATGCACCATAGAAATGTGTTACCCAGCTAATTGTAGTTGGGAGCAACCAAGACGACGACCCTTATCTTATTTGACGTTAAACTCAGATATCCGTGGGCAACAGTTGCCACATCTATACGTAAACTGTATGATCCTTAACTATTTTGAGTTATAAGCAATTGTGTTACCCACCTAACCTGTAGTTGGGAGCGACAAAGACTACGTCTCTGTCCAGAAGGAACTCTGGGCCGTACATGCCGGTGGTAGCGTCACCACACATCCAGCCACCGCCGTGTAAGAACACCATCACCGGGAGAAGCTTCAAATCATTCTGCGTCAGCTCCTGAAATTAAAGGCCATAGGCCAGTCTTCTCAATGTGAACAAAAGGAAAATTTGTGACCTTGAAGGTCTAAAGTTAAGCAAGTGATTTTGTCCTGTGTTGTGGGTGGCATGGACACACACAAAGACGAATACACAAACACCCAGACCAAGAACAAGAATCTAAACTCATCATCTGGCCGGGAATCGAACCCGGGACCCACTGCGTGTCAGACCGGTATGGTAGCCGCTGCGCAACGCGGGTCATCTCAGGGAAAGTAAAGAGTCCAGTGTTGCTGATTTCAGAGGACAATGAATATGAATCGTAATGCGTTTGACCAATTGCAATAATTAGGAATTTCACTTTTTAACTGACACTTAAAAAAATGCGTGACAAACAGACTTACACGCCGAACAAAAATTTGTAGTACAACAAAGATACGACGCAATGCGATTTGTAAAAAATTAACGACCTTCTAGTAATATAACCTTGTAAATTGTATTATCATATTATCGTAGACAAACAAACAGAATAGACTCTTAAGGCAAAACATTTACTCTCGGATTTTACAGCAGCATAATACCTACTTATAAAACTTACTAATATTTTAAAGATGAAAGTTTGTGAGCATATGTGTGTTTATTACTCTTTTATGACCTAGACCACGTCCTAGGGAGTATGGTTTAAAATACTAAAACAAAGAAATTAGATCTTTGGTTTAATTAAAATGGTTCCACGAGGTAAACAGTGCATTCTGAATTACTGATGCGTTGCGTCATTGCACGTAATGGAACTATTTGTAATAGGGTTCCGTTTTCATCCTTTCAGCACGGAACCCTAATTACATATATACATTACATTAGATATGTTTTAAAACAAAATATTGGCCTACTCGTTACGTTGAGCCACCCGTAGTATAGTCACGACATTGTTGTATCTTTGGAGTCTATATGGCTCTTCGTCGTCGTTATGGGCAGTGGCAGGTGACAAAAACGGCCATTATTAATCTACGACGCATGCCTCCATAATCCATCTTCGTTTTTATTCAAATTGTCTAACGTAGCTATTTTGAATTGATAATTTTTGAGACACTATGAAATATTGCGTGCTTGCTTATGATGGCACGTAGTATAGGATAGTGTCTGCATATATATTGCTGTATATTAAGACATATGAATGTTTGCTTCATGGTCATTTTCTATTAATAATACTAAAGTTCAACAGTAAACTAACCACAAAATTGAAAATCAATTGACTAACAAAAGAGAACAAGGCACGGTGTTAAAACTATTTGTCTTTGACCATTTGTATTGTAGTATATTGACATATACCAATTCGCACTTGACCAGCCCGGTGGACTATGGCCTAAACTCTCTCATTCTGAGAGAAGACCCGTGCCCAGCAGTGGGATAATAATAGGTTGACGTGAGACGAGACGAGAGATATTGGCATAAGGAGATCATTTTATAATAATAATCTATAATATTAATACATGAAGGGAAAACTTGGGATTCGTTTTTAAGATAATTGCCGCGGATGGAGGAGTATGAAATTACACACATTACAGTGAAAAATTCTAATATTTTTTTTCAAATGATGCATAAAACGTAATTAAAATCAAATAAAAACACATTACAAACACTACCGTGCATTTAAGACAACCACTTAATTAAAATAAACGAATTAAAAAATTCAATGTCTTACTATACCTACTCATAACGTCATCATTGCTATTAAATACAGCTTAGTCTAATAAACCTTTTTTATCTTTAAAAGGGAGTATTTAATATAACTTGAAAATTAATACGATAAAATTGAATTTGAGAAATATGCGTGCTACTTTGAACAATATCAAGTTTAGTTTTTTAGTTGAATTACGGGCGAATTTCGACCGTAGCGACAGGTCCCTGTAGCATCGGGGTCAGAATAGGGCTACGGTATCCCCTGCCTGTCGTAAGAGGCGACTAAAAGGGGCTTCCGGGGTTGCAGACGGCTAGAGTGGGAGCTCGAACCGTTCGGTCAGGCAATCCCGGGAAGGACGGCGGTATGTGTGGTCGCATACCGTCGTAAAGACTAGACGGAGCGGTGGGCCCAGCCGCCCATCTGGGAGGAGCCCGATGGGGCAGCGCGCTCGGAGGATTCCGGTTGAAGTCGTTTCGAGATCCCGGAGTCCTCCTTTTCAGCGCCGAGGACGGCCACCGGGGGGGTTTTAGTGCGGTAAAAATCCCACATAACCCTGCGTCGCTCCCACGGCGTCGGGTACCTTTGGAAGGTTTCCCCCTCGAAAACAAAAAAAAAAAAAAAAGGTCATAATAATAGCTTATCTCCTAGGCACATTTACAACGATAAGAGTAGGTATCCTATGTATTAATATCGTGACAAACTTTCACCTTTATAATATTAGTAAGATCACTACATACAAACTATAATAATTAAAGTTTTTTTCTTTGATACTATATAAGTACATTCTCACTAACAGCTGCTTACATATTCGTCCGATTTCCGAACAGCTTCGTCCTGACGAACCATATAAATACACGTTATGCGAACGCTCGGCCGCGCTGCATGGTAGGCGGATTGGGGGTGTTAGGTTTTGTTCGTTACGGAATTTCTTGTTTCGGTCGCCGCGCTCTTAGCCCGCAATAAAAGCTATGCAATAGATTAAAAATAAAAAATTAAGGGTGACCATACAACAAACATGTTCTTTGCTGTTTTTTATGAATGTAGTACCGTATGAATCCCTTCAAGCGCGAGTCCAATTCGCACTTAGCACGTTAGGTTAAAAATTCCATGTCCCTGTAGCCTCGGGGTCAGAATAGGGCTACGGTATCCCCTGCGTGTCGTAAGAGGCGACTAAAAGGGGCTTCCGGGGTTGCAGACGGCTAGAGTGGGAGCTCGAACCGTTCGGTCAGGCAATCCCGGGAAGGACGGCGGTATGTGTGGTCGTAAAGACTAGACGGAGCGGTGGGCCCAGCCGCCCATCTGGGAGGAGCCCGATGGGGCAGCGCGCTCGGAGGATTCCGGTTGAAGTCGTTTCGAGATCCCGGAGTCCTCCTATTCAGCGCCGAGGACGGCCACCGGGGGGGTTTTAGTGCGGTAAAAATCCCACATAACCCTGCGTCGCTCCCACGGCGTCGGGTACCTTTGGAAGGTTTCCCTCTCGAAAACAAAAAAAAAGGTTAAAAATTCCATACACATGTGTTTTGCTCCTAAAAACAAAATACTAACCTTGGCTGTGTAGGGAGTGTATATGTTGAGGTAAAGGCAGTCCTCCTGCCCCACGATTTCGCCCTGTCGGATGTACGGGTTCCGCTGCACGCACACCGGGCTGGGCTGGGTTGCGTCCAAGGTTCCCCATGGCTCCACCGGCACTGGCGCCTGTAAAGTAAGGCAATTCCAATATGATATAACAGAATATTTTCTATAATAATAGGAACCATAATCAATAAAAAATATAAAACTAAAGTCGCCTCTCGCAGTCTGTATGTATGCTTAGATCTTTATAACTACACTATGGATATTAATACAGTTTTTTTAATAGATAAAGTGATTAAAAGGGAAGGTTTTATGTATAATATAGTGGAGAAACACTTGATAAGTTTTAGATAGATAGATAGATAGATAGATAATCATTTAATCGTTCTGTTTACACACACAATTATCTATTACACACTATTACAATATTATCATGTTTAGATATCAATAGTTTTGATTTTTGAATTTAAGGCGTAACGAAGTTCGCCGGGTCAACTAGTAGTTCCTATAATAAAGGAACAGTGAAGCATCCAATCCACTTAATGGTAAGTGGCAACTGTCACTCGTAGACACTCGTACCCACGTGACGGAGCGATCACCATACCGGGTCATACATATTTGTATGTTCATGGCAACCAGTCGACACAGAAGAAAATCCTAGTGTGCGGCTGCAAGTGTAGAAAGTCTTATGTGCTATCTGTATCTGAAGCCAATTACAGATGTATTGCTACTCCCGAGGACTAAGATGGTCGCCTCATATAAAAGTGCGCCGGCAACCCCATACCCGTCCATCGAAACGCAAAAACTGTTTTCCGTTAGAAATAAGTGTTGCGGTTGTACGTTCCTCCACTGTCGAACTGGTTCGACCACCTATTAACATCTATAATTAAATCTGGATTGGACTGATTCCTGACTCTGGTAATGGTAACATTAAGCGTGAACTTTAGGATAGCAATGGGTCTACTGATATAGCAAGTCATGCATAATCGACTTAAGGATATTTTAGTCTCATGTTAGAATTGGTTGCCACGTAAAAGCAGTTTTGCTACATCTGTGTATTATTCTGAATTCCGAATACCTATGCCGCCTTTTTTTCTTCAAAAGGTACCCGGCGCCGTGGGAGCGACGCAGGGTTATATGGGATTTTGACCGCACTAAAACCCCTCGTTGGCCGTCATCGGCATCGGCGCTACAAAGAGGACTCCGGGATCTCCAAAGGAACGCAACCGGAATCCTCTGAGCGCGTTGCCCCATCAGGCTCCTCCCAGATGGGTGGGCTGGGCCCACCGCTCCGTCTAGTCTTTACGACGGTATGCGACCATACATAACGCCCTCCTTCCCGGGAACGCCTGGCTGGACGGTTCAAGCTCTCACTCCAGGCGCCCGCAATCCCGGAAGCCCCTTTTAGTCGCTTCTTACGACGGGCAGGGGATACTGTAGCCCTATTCTAATAGCGTAACAACTGCGACGGGCTATGCCGCCTGAGCACCTAAATTCACTTATGACCTTTTAAGTACAATAGTTACTTTTCATCATCATAAAAACAATTTGTAAAACCAATCAATTGCATCCATAAATAATCTTTAAAAACTGTCTTCTCATTGTAATATTTCCACGATTATTTATTTCAATTTCAACCTTCTTTAAGTAGATAATTATAATAGGTATCAATTACTGATTACTGATTTATTGCTACTGAAGGCTATGGAAATAAGGCAGGGTCGCTTAAAAGGTCAATATAATTATTATCGCGGTTTTCAAATTCTAACAGTTATATTTTGGTGTTATAGCAAATTTAAATAAAAGACCAAGATTAGAGAAATAAAGTAAAAAGTCACCGAAATAAAAATAGAAACGGTTAGATTATATTAAATATAAACCGCAATTAAACAGGTTTTATTAGGTATTATTTTATAGATACATATAAAGTGTGCATTTGAAAATTGTTAAATTCAAGGAACGATTACGTGTTATTTTGGCGATAAGGTTTAATACACAGTCAAACGTAATCTAAAGGATTTTACTCCTTAATTACGCGATAATTAAATTTGAAAAACATTTATTATTTGGTTGTACCTATATCAGTATAGGTATTTTCAGAATCACATATTACCTATTGTTTAAGAGAATATTGTTAGAGTTACGCCTATGAAGATTGCGTTCTCATAAAAATAATTTTACCGAAAATTACTTGACGAAAATTTCTAATGGTGGCAAGGAACACTTAGGTTCACTACACACTTATGTAAAACGATGCACAGCTAATGTCTGCCAGACAACAATAACTATATGAGGATGCAAACAGAAAGACTGTAGATAAACTTAGCATGTATAAATTCTTTAATAATTACTGCATTGTTCATCTTATTTAATTATCAGACGAATTTGATCAGAGAACCAAACTGATAAGTAGTTGGTACAGGGTACTTCCTGTTCCTGTTCCCATTAGCTGAGATAGATAATGGTAAAATTGAAGAAAAAATACAATAAATCTCTCTCTCTCTCTCACTCTCATTATTGATCCACTGCTGGGCACGGGTCTTCTGTCAGAATGAGAGAGTTTAGGCCATAGTCCACCGCGCTGGCCAAGTGCGAATTGGTGGACTTATTAAATACATTCCAACAATGTTACTTAATTAGCCGTGTATCAAACGAGTTCATTAAGAAAAACACAAATGATATTTAGCCATGCGACGAATTCACTAGAACTGACCCCAAAAAAACGGGCATTCCAGAAAGAAATGCTAGGTAGACAGCAAAGTTAAAAGGGTATCTACCTATTAAGAAAATATCGGGTAAGTTATTGAAATAATACATGTATAAGTGCATTTTTATACCGGTCCATAAAGAAATATGGGGGCACAAGTCAAGCTTCAATCACTTTACGCTGCAAGCGTCAGCGTTGAGCGTCATAGACAAATGTGTGTGTCTGATCTAGTGATGGTCAACTCGAGCTACTAACTCGAGTTAATTCCAGTTTGGCTTAACTCGAATCAACTCGAGTTCAATTCCTTCTAACTCGATTTGGAATTTTTGTGTAGACTGATACGTTGCAAGACTTGTGTTAGTTGGTAAAATATTTTAGTAATAATAAATCCTTTAATTATTCCTAAGATAGTTAATTATGATTGACCCAACACATGTGTATGATAAATTGAAATACAGTTATGTTTTGTTTTTACTTATTGTTAGGAAGCTGAAATTATTAAAATTATTAAAACGAAGCGAATGATATACCTTCTTAGTTTCATCCACTTAATTCCTTACACGAATTTAGTTAAATCGAGTTGTGTTTATCTCGACTTGGCACATCACTTATAAGGCCATATTATTTTGTAGCGGATGCTGTGAAACCATTCTTTGTTGTTTCAAAAATCATGGTACCTTGTTTAGTATAGTGTTCTTATTGTATGGTAACTATTCCTTCAAATTTGTTCTGGTTTATCACTACATAGTAGGTACAAAATAAAGTCGCTTCGCGCTGTCTGTCCCTATGTATGCCTAGATTTTTAAAACTATATTACGGATTTTAATGCAGTTTTTTAATAGATAGAATGATTCAAGAGGAAGGTTTTTATGTATAATAAATACATAATACCTACAGTGGAAGAACACTGATAATTTTAGATTTTTTAATGTTAGTCAGCTAGTTATTTATATGACGAGTAGGTACTACTAAAAACATTTAAAAAATGTATATTGAATATTTATAATTATAATCTAAACGTTATTACATGAGTATTTTTATTGGCATAAAGGTAATGCTTAAAGACATTCAAGTAGCAACTACACATTTCATGCGTGTGAAAACTCAATTTACAGATACAAAACAATTGCCAGAACATATAAACACAGGTAAGTTTCCGTCCTAAACCAAACAGCTACAATTATTTCAGAATTAGATGATCAGAGTAGAAGATATCTAGAGAGAGAGAGATTATTCTACTCTTTGAATGTAACTACTGTATTGAGCATATTAATAAATCATTAGTATTAAAATATTAATATAGTTTTACGTGTTTTAGCGATAACATCGCACAAAGAATACAGTCTGCGGTGAAACCCGCGGATAAGGAAAATTGCAAAATGACATGAGGCATGTAATTGCTGACAAGTAAAAACAACATAATTACTAACACGCGGAGAATATACCGGAAAGACCGGACTTATAAATATTTAATTTTAAACTTAAATGTCTAATATTTCCTTATAAAATGGATTGCACAGTTTTGACCGATTTTTATCATACAGTTTAGTGGGTAACGCTTGAAAGCGATCAAGATTGGCGATCCCACAAATACGGTTGCCATTAAAATAGATATACTAAAATAGTAGATATACTAAAAGTAAGGCACATTTTTTTATTCGAGGCAACTTTTAGGATGGTGTGATTGTCTGTAACCAAAAGTGCCTCTGAAATTTTAATACGCAATACAGGCAATAAATGTAAATATTCTAATACTTCCTAAATAAGATAGTAATGGAATTGTTGTAATAATATAATGTTTATTTCAGACAACAGCTTACGGCCAAATATTTATTAATCCCAGATTATGGAAAATCACATAAACAACAATAATTTACTTTAAAGTACGATTAGCAACCCTAAACACTGGCAAAATACCCGTTTTTTCAGAATTATGCAACAACAAAAACAGTAGGGTTAACCACTGACCCTTTTTTATTATAACAGAAATACAAGGGTGTGGAAATGGCGCTTCCGAAGTGGAACCACAATGGTGGTAGAACGAGTTAGGTTTAGTTCGACCAGGTAGGTTCCACCGCCATTGTCCCTGTAGTTCCGGGACCAGAATAGGGCTACGGTTTAGTGCGGTAAGAATAACCCGTGTCGCGCCCACGGCGTCGGGTACCTTTCGAAGGTTTCTCCCTCGTAAAAAAGGTACCACCACCTTACTTAACTGTATTTATATAAGCAACTCTTGCGTTTCGGTGTAAGGGCGTGCTGGCCGGCTCACTTTTGTATGAAGCGACTATCTTATTCCTCGGGGTAGCAGCGCAACTGTGATTGACTTCAGAAATAACCCCTATTCGATATGGGGCTCTTACAGATGTTCATGGGCGGTAGTGAACACTTGCCATCAGGTGGACTGACGATCGGTTGCTGCTTTAATCTAATAAAAACCGAAAGATTTCACCTTTATATTCACATAAGTACTTTATATACGTATATCTTATAAGGCACGTACAAGGTACAAGTACAAATTAAGTGTTAGTCATGACAGTTAATTACCTAAACACTTATGAACGTACAAAAGATATCACATTAATATTATATTAACGATCTAATAATGTGAATAACGACTTAGGTAGTTTCAGACTGTTGATAATATTGAAATGAGTATTTTTCTAGGCAACATTATTTTTTATTACTTGACTTTATATTAGAAGTAGGTAATAATTCTATCTGAAGTTGGCGACAGATTCCTTTCTCCCTTAAAGATGTTCAAGTTATTAATAATATTATTAATGTCTGTAATTAACGTATCTCACAAAGAACTAAACAATATAAATTTTTGTCTACGAGGAATTTTGATTTTTCGAACTTCGATCTAATTTATATCGTCTATAAATACTTAAAAGTTTAATACAGTGATTTCATCATATGTGTTCCAAAATACCTCGTATATGTATTTCTCCCTAAACTACCATGCAATGTGTAAGTTGTCTAATATAGAATCATATAGCACAACTATTCACTGAAAAGAAAAAAAAGACATTGTAGACCGACACAAGAAACTCGAAAATATTTTCGAAAAACTTCCCACATATCGCCAGGTGATAATAAAAGGGACCTGACGCTAAATTTTCATAATTGAAACAGCAAATGTATGCACAAAACATAATTTATATCAAGTTTTCCGAAATTTTGAGTTTATTCCCTTTGGTTTTCGCTGTACGATATCAAAATAAATCAATTCGCTTCAAGCGGCTAGGTATAAATGCGCTTGTAATTAAAACTTAACATTTTTAACACGAGAAAATTTAATAAAAATAGGTCCCTAATCTACTGTTCATAACAATCGCAGTGCAAATTAAGATATGTAATCTGTATACAAAATTGGGCCGATGATTATCTGAGAATAATAAACTGCACTTATAATCTATGTATCAACGATATATAAATATTCTTGCTTACAGATAATATACCTACATATTAGTGATGTAACGACTGTCATTATTGGAACATTCGCGAATGCATATAACCCTTACTGGTTTTTCTTTCAGTCTATCAGTGGTAGAACCAGTGTAGTTCGCCCGAGGAAGTACCACTGCCACACTTATTTCTAGCGTGAAGCAGTTTGATATTTGTACCGTGATGAAAGGGTGTGGTTGCCGGCACACTTTTATATGACGACCATCTTAGTCCTCGGGAGTAGCGACGCATTTATGATTGACTTCAGATAGAACCCCATGTTCTGTATAAAGTTGCTTACAGATATGGGCGGCTGTGACTTACCATCAGGTGGACTGCATGCTCGTTTGCTACTACAATCTTATAAAAAAAATCTTTGGCATTTACAGGTGGCCGGGAAATCTACGAGGACGATCTGTTTTTGAGGTCGTTAAACTTCAGTTCAATTTCAATTTAGATACATTTGGTGACTTTTTTGGGAACCATCCACCACACAAACATTCGCACCAATTCAATGCGAATATTCGCAAATGCGAATGCAACTGCGAATATTCGTTACATCACTAATACATATAATACCTATTCTTATAAAGTAAATTTCCTGCAAAAACGATACAAGATACGTGATATGTTAATTTACATCAATAGTTAAAAATTAATTGTAATTTAACATTTTTTATCCGACTGCGTCAAAGCTAGGGTACTGTTTTTCGAGCGAATGTATATCCTACTAATATTATAAATGCGAAAGTTTGTGAGGATGTATGTGTATTTGTTATTCTTTCACGCAAAAACTACTGAACGGATTAGGTTGAAACTTTACAGTAGTATAGGTTATACATCAGAATAACACATGGGCTATAAATTGTAATGATTTTTTTTTTATAAGGTTAAAATATAACGAGAAATATCAGGTTAGTCGGAAAAAAAGCTGTGCTCTGAGAGCTATCTTCGCGTACGCTGCCTAAACCGTTGGAGATATCCAAATATAATGTATGGTGGGATTGTTTGGCTCACATAGATCTAAATAAAAGTCCGCGACAGCATATGTCTATATTTTATGTATAACCCACAATAACTCCTTTTATACTTTAAATTTTTTTTAAATATCAAGTTGATGTTTCCATGGGTTTTATATCCTACTAATATTATAAATGCGAAAGTTTGTGAGGATGTATGTGTATTTGTTATTCTTTCACGCAAAAACTACTGAACGGATTAGGTTGAAACTTTACAGTAGTATAGGTTATACATCAGAATAACACATGGGCTATAAATTGTAATGTTTTTTTTTATAAGGTTATAATATAACGAGAAATATCAGGTTAGTCGGAAAAAAAGCTGTGCTCTGAGAGCTATCTTCGCGTACGCTGCCTAAACCGTTGGAGATATCCAAATATAATGTATGGTGGGATTGTTTGGCTCACATAGATCTAAATAAAAGTCCGCGACAGCATATGTCTATATTTTATATATAACCCACAATAACTCCTTTTATACTTTAAATTTTTTTAAAATATCAAGTTGATGTTTCCATGGGTTTTATACAAACTAAATATTAATCCTTATCAAAATAAATGATTTCAAAAAATCAAGCATCTAATAAATATTGAATCTGCCTTTTACACCATGTAAATTGGATAAGTAGTTTAGAAGATATTACGAGTATAACATATTGCGTAGTCAATTAATTGACCGGCAGTACGCGCCGTGCGCCGCCGCCGTATACAACGAAGTTGTATGATATTAATATTTGAATGTTTATAAAACACGGAGCAAAATGTGAAAGGTCAATGATTTCTCTGTAGTTCCGGGAATAAGGCTACAGTATCCCCTGTCTGTGGTAAGAGGCAACTAAAAGGGAGCTTTCGGGGTTGCGGGCGGCTAGACGGAGAGCTCCAAACACCCAGTCAGCAACTTCGGGAAAGATGTCAGCATGTGTGGTCACATGCTATCGTGAGAGCCAGGATGGATGGAGCTTGAACCGTCCAGCCAGGCGATCCCGGGAAGTACGGTGGCATACGTGTGGTCGCATATCGTGGTAAAGACCAGATGGAGTGGTGGGCCCAGCCGCTCACTTGGGAGGAGCCCGATGGGGCAATGCACTCAGAGGACTCCAGTTGCGTTCCTTTGAAGATCCCGGAGTCCTGGTGCTATAAGAATCCCAGATAACCCTGCGCCGCTCCCACGGCGTACCTTTTGAAGGTTTCTCCCTCGACAAAAAAGAAAAAAAGTCAATGAGAATGAAACAGCGGAAAGGTTAAATATGTTATTCAATCGTCATCGACCTTTTAATGTAACACAACTCGGCACATATGTCAGATTAGCAATAGTTTAGGTCGTAGTTGACCACGCTAGCCAACTGCGCGTTGGTAACCGTCACGGGTTTTGAGACCCTTTCTTAAAACTTTTAATTTCAGAGTAAGCATTAGTATCTGTTGCCGATAAAACTAATTCAAATTAGTATACGTGCCTGTGATTTGAAATTTGAACACACTGATTTAGGCGATTAACACACGGCACCGCGCACCGCCGCGAATAGCGGTGTCCCGCGCGGTAAGGCGGTTTACGCACCTGTACGCGCGGATGAACCGATCATCAAAATAAACTTTTCGACATCGAAATGCATTTATGATTCAACGATGATCCGCGCGGTTAGGCGCCAGCCCGTGTGTGAGGCGCCGACCCCCCGCACTGTCGTTCGCGCGGAGACACGGTGGTGATGAGAACACCGCTGGACCGCTCGGCCAGTCGGTGTACGTTTGTGAGGCATCAACGGATTTATTAGACCCCAATACAACATGAGATCCGCTTCACCGCCTACCGTGGCAGTGAGTGGTACCGTATATTAATCGCCTTAGGAAGTAGGGCAAAGGTTCAATCTGAAGTAAATCACAGATGCGTTGCTACTCCCGAGGACTATGATGATTGCCTCATATAGAAGTGAGCCGGCAGGCACACCCTTCAAATGAAACACAAGAACTGCTTCACGGCTGAAATAGGTGCGGCGGTGATTCCTCCCTGGTTGAACCATTGCTCTACCACCCTACAAACTTTATGTGGCAGACTAAATTCCACGCGAGCGAAGCCGCGGGCAAAGGCTAGTGTTTTTATATATGTCTATTTCTGTGGCACGCACTAATTAGCGATGGGCAAGTCGAGTAAATTTACTCGAGTTGGTAACTCGGGTTACACCCCGGACGGGTAGTCGACTTGCACTTTTATGAACTCGAGTAAACTAGGCCGACTCAGCTTCGGTTTAGCTCTGTCTTACTCGTCGTCCGTCAGCTCATCTTCGCATCAAGTCAATTCATTCATTTCAGTCGAGTCGGGAATTCGCCGTCTATCGAATTGGTACTTAGTGAACCTCCAGTTTATATTATCATTGTTGCCTTTGCATGGGAATTTTGACACCGAGTAAAGTCGAGTTGCAACTCGAGTAAATTGTTACATTTGTTCGAGTAACTCGACTTTTAAAGTGTTACTCGACCCTTCGCTGCGCACTACAGCCCAAACGGCTTAATCTAATATATAAAATTCTCGTGTTACAGTTTTTGTTGCCATACTCCTCCGAAACGGCTTGACCGATTTTCACCAAATTTTATATGCTTATTCAGTAGGTCTGAGAATCGGCCAACATCTATTTTTCATACCCCTTAAGGGTTGTCCACCCTTAACATTTTTTTTTTTATTTTTTATATGGCAAAACAACGTTTGTCGGGACAGCTAGTATATTGTAAATATGTAGTGTCCGGCCGAAACTTATGAATTTCAAACCTTCAAACCTTCGGCTTCAGTCGAATAATCCGCATGGGTCAAAATCGATTTTCGTTCACACCTAAATCCTAAAAAGTGTTAAAATAAATAAATTACTATAATAAAAAAAAAAATTTCGCTTTTAAACAATCATCTTAAACTGAAAGCAATCTATCGTTTTTAGGAAGACGGGTTTTTTGTTAATTTATCAATGTTACTTGTTTAGTGTGGTATAAAAATATAGCCATGTTGACTTAGACGCTGCGTGTCGATTAAGATATTTTTATAGGTTGTTTTCCCTGTCTATCTACCCAGACTCCATGTTATCAGTAGTATCGTAATCTTGAAAACTAAGTAGTCATAACATCGATAAGACTACTTTTAATATTTAGTGATGATAGAGAATGTTATAAGTCCTACTGGCGACCCGCAATGGGCCCCGGGTTCGATTCACGGCCAGAAAGTATCTGAATGATGAGTTTAGATTCATGTTCTGGGTCTGGTTGTTAGTGTATTCGTCTTGTGTGTCCATGGTACCCACGACATAGGAGAAAATCCTAGTGTGGGGCTATGAGTGTAGAAAACGTGCGTGTTTTTAAAGGACTCGACTCATTTAAAACGATTCACGACTGACTGGTCTTCTAAGTCTTAAATCTTGAGTCATAAGACTAGTGGAGTTGCGAAGCGAGCAGTCTTGATGGCGGAAAAATCTGCTTTTTTGTATTCTACAAGCCGTATTTTCTGTATGAAAAACTTTTAAACTCAATTTACGCCCTCGAGCGGCACATATTTAGGCTTGAACTTTTTTATCCGTCTAATTGAAGAAACATAGGTGTCAAAGACTGTTTAGATGTTCTATTTTTTTACCGACTTAATATTTAAATGGATAGCGGCGAATTCAACTTCGGTCGAGAGCGGAGATACTTAAATAGTTTCAGCCGATTCTCAGAAGCAACACATCTGTAATCAACCCTAAGTAAGACTCGATTTCATCTGGTGTTGATTACAGATGTCTACATACTCGTTTCCTACTTCAATATAATAATAAAAAATATACCTATACCTATATCTGCTTCATTTCGACTTAATCGACTATGACTCGTATCTGTTGTTCCGGATTAGAATAGGGCTACGGTATCCCCTGCCTGTCGTAAGAGGCGACTTAAAGGGGCTTCCGGGGTTGCGGGCGGCTAGAGTAGGAACTTGAACCGTCCAGCCAAGCGATCCCGGGAAGGACGGCGGTATGTGTGGCGCATACCGTCATAAAGACTAGACGGAGCGCTGGGCCTAGCCGCCCATCTGGGAGGAGCCCGATGGGGCAACGCACTCAAAGGATTCCGGTCGCTTTCCTTTGGTGATCCCGGAGTCCTCTTTGTAGTCGCGAGGACGGCCACCAGGAAGGTTTTAGTGCAGTAAAAATCCCACGTGGCACTGCGTCGCTCCCACGGCATTGGGTACCTTTTGAATGTTTATCCCTCGAGAACAAAAAAAAATACGACTCTGACGCGATTCCTAAGACTGGAATGACACGAAAACATTCTGATAACAGACTCGTTTGAAAAATTTAACTGAGTTTTTTGTAATATATAAAAGGTTAAGGTAATGTTTTTTCAACACTAAACGAAACACGTTTCGAATAGACAAACAGTTGGAAATTCGCTTTGATTAACGAAGATGAATAGTTGTGTCATGTACATGTACATTTTATGTAGATACAAAGATCGTGTATTACGTAATGTATAAAAAAATATTTTTTTATGACACCTATAAAATAATAAATGTTATAGGTGTCATAAAAACATAGCCATGCGTAAATATTCGCAAAACAAGCATAGATTGTAGGTATATATACTAATCTATGATTACTTATTGATAATGTCTCTACTTTAAAATTTTAGATATTAATAGTAATGACAACAATACATAAGTACAGGTGAAATTAAATTGGTCCCTTTAAAAAGAAAGGGTCCGGCAGAAACTCCGAAATTTGTCAACAGAAAAATACTTTCCTGTTTATTTTTTATTTTTCGTCTTTTCCAAGATAAATAACACTAATTCTACCACTCACTCTCCGTATATACGACTGAAAATGATAGACTTTGAACATATTACTTGAAAATACAAATTATATTCATTGTCAATAATAAAACTATAAGTAAAATAAAATAAAAATAATATTATAAAACAATCTACATAAATCCATAATGAAATTGAATTTGTTAATTGAATGTACACGCAGCGCATTTTCAGTTAGCTATTAAAAAAAACTTCGCAAGAAGCCAAAACAAATAATAAAATAATATTAAAACACAATTCTATTCGTGTAAGATATGTGCAAATTCAGATATCTGCCTGTGTTCTTCAATCAGGAAGTAGACCTGATTGAAGAACAGGATAGAGAAGATTGCAGAGATTAGGGAACACTCAAAACTTATCTGGATTTTCGGAAATGTGTAATAAGAACAATACATATTCAAAACTAAATTATATACCTATACAAACAATGATATAATTCATACAATAAATTCCCATACACGATTTTCACTTCATACTTTTAATATCATATGCAAATCAAATATTTATTTACAATCGTACTGTTGTGATTGGATACATATTAGTTCTGAATTTCTGAAAGGACAAACTTGACAGTTTTTTTATTTTTTGTAGATAACATAATTAACGGAACTAATAATTCTGTCACATTGTAAATTAAACTCCATATTGCTAGACCAATCCTAATCAACAAAGAAAGGCTAACGAACTTAGATAATTTTGAACATATGCAAACAAGTCGTACACTCACTTTGAATCTCAAATCTCCAACGGGGGGCACAGCATACGGGACCGCTGTGAAGGCAGATATCTGCCTACCGCCGCGGGTTTGCATATAAAACCCCTCGACATCCCCCAAAACTGTTTTGACGACCGGCTTCGATTCAGAACTCAAAGAACCAATAACACAGCACACGACCGCGATCCAAGCAATCCGCGATCCAATATTGACGACCGACATTGTTACCGTCTCTAACGAACACAAAAAACTAAATGGAAATATGGGCTTGGTTCTATCGCATATAAGTAACCGTCGCTAGGCAAGTGAACTTGACCAATACGAGTCATTGCACAGAAGATTGGACCTTGAAGATTAGTGGTTACTATTTGGCCCTGTGGTTTTTCTGCCTTCTAACGTCACTTTACATTTTTTAGGGACGCTTCTTTGCTGTTGAATTGTTAAACGAATAACATTATTGCGAGGATCGATATATTTTTTATCTGACTTCAAAAACTTATTTTTTATCTGACTTCAAAAAAGTATGGATAAATCAACATTTATAATTTTTTTATCACGCCAATTCACCTTTATCATTCTTTTAAAAAAATAAGATACGTTAATATTAAAAAAATATATCAGACAAAATACAACAAAAACTTAGAATCTATTCAATATTATTTAAATACACAACAACTCATAAGAAATAGGTATTTGATAACACCTTTACCTTAATTGCTTACTTCAGGTGATAATTTGTTAGATACCCCAAGTAATTAATTAACGAATTTACTGTTTTATGTCACGAGCACAACATTTGGAAAGACAGTTTATTGCAGATACAAATAATTTGTAGCAATATTTAAAGATGCGACAGATTACCAACAATTGAATGATCTATTTTATTCAGTACCCAAACAGTGCCGGATTAAGCCAGCGCGGGTCCTGTAGCAAATTCTGACAAAAGGCCCGTAGTTTGCCTTAAGTACCTAAGCGTATTAAATAAAACAAAACTGTTACTAGTAAACTTTTCTGGAATCAATCTGGGAAAATTTAGAAATGCCACTTTTTATATCTATATCTTCTTTCAGTTTAAAATTTTTAGGATAGCAAAGATAATAAAATATAAATAGCAGGTAGGTGTTGGGCCGCGGGGCGCCTCTAGCATTTGCTACTCTTGCTATGTGGCTAATCCGGCACTGTACCCAAAGGCTAAAAACGAAACCCTATTACTAAGATTCCGCTGTCCATCTGTTTGTCACCGGGCTGTATCTCATGAACCGTGATAGCCAGACATTTGAAATTTTCACAGATGATGTATTTCAATTGCCGCTTATAAACAAATATTTGTTTAAGGCTCCCAAACAACAAATGTGTTTTAATATACCTAACTCCTAACCAATCCGCACTTGGTCAGTGCGGTGGACTAAGTCCTAAAACTCTCTCATTCTGAGAGAAGACCGTTATTAACAGATGGTTTAATGTGGCGTGGTGCGGTGACAAAGGAGGTGCGGTGAGGCGAGGGGGTGAGGTGCGGAGAGGAGAGGTGCGATGATTGACGTGGCAGAGCTGTCATTATTGAAAAAGAATTGAGAATAAAATGTTGGTTAAAAGTATTTTTGTGGTGTCTTATTTTACAGCGTTATACTACAGCTACTGAATTTAATTAACAGAATAATTTTAATATTTATAGACCATACTTTGCGGTAACATTTTTTTTATAATAATGAAGAAGCAAACGAACACGCAGTCCACCTGACGGTAAGTGGTCACTGCCGCCCACGGTCATCCGTAAGCAACTTCATAGAAAACATATGTTCTATCTGAAGTCAATCACGAATGCGTTGCTACACGTGACTAGGATGGTACCTCATATTAAAAGTGTGCCGGCAACCACACCCTTCCATCGAAACGCAAATAATGCTACACCTTAGAAATAGGTGTGGCGGTGGTACCTCCCCGTATTATTAACATGTATTCATTATATCATAAAATCCATCTACTGTACTAGAAGTTTCAAAACTTAATTAATTAATTATGTAACATTTTTAAATGTAGACAAACCCGCTGGGTTCTGCTAGTAACTATTATAATACGTAAGTTAAAATACCTACTGTGAAATTAATCTTAAGATTGCGAATCAATTTCGTTCAGGAAAGAATTATCTCTTATCGGTTACAGATGCACTTTGTACCTTTAGAAACTCATATCAACAGCATTCCTGACTAATACTTGTTAATATAATTATACATCGGAAAATTATCTAACGGGTAATCATGAGGAAAACTAAATGAAAAACACGTGTGTGGTCAACGAGGCGATTTATTTTGTGGCGTTCTCGTTCTGCGTAGTTTCCTGTTCACTAAAAGGAATACCTTGTAGAGATGGTAGGACCGTCGTCTCGTCTTATACCTGGCGCAGTTGTCAGACCCAGAAAGAATGGGTATTTCTTCGTCGCCAGTCTTATTCGTCAAATTCAGAGGGATTCTGCGGTGATTTCGTGTCAGGCGATTAGACGGAGCTGATCTAGTCACCTTCTTCTCTTCGGTCTTTTGGAGTTGACTAATTTTGTTCAGGATGTCTTCATTCTGTCTCACGATCGTGTCTGCTGTGGATTTAAGGAGCAACAAATCCCCGTTCAGTTTCGGAAGCTGGATCTTGTTGATCAGCTCGAACTTCTCGCTGATTTGATTGAGGGTGTTTAACACAATCTGAGTGTGGGAAGTGCATCTCCCAGCGGGGTTTTGGCAGACCGCGCACTTCCACTGGTATCCGCGGTCGCCGCCTTCCATATCCTTAATGTTGGAGACACATTTTAGGTGAAAACGAGATTCGCAGTCGTGGCACGTCACACCTTCGCTGTTTCGGATCGTTTTTTGACAGCGTTGACAATGCATACTGGAAGAAGAAATATTGAAGTGGGATTTTGGGCGTATTAGGGTCAGGTAATCCACTTTGTTTTAAGATGTCATAGCGAAAAATTCACATCTGTAACCACTTAAAAGAAATTAAGACAGACGTCCTACTTCTTACAGATGGATAACTGCCCCTAATAAATGAAAGGTGCATTTAACCTTTTTTCAAATATTGATGGTTTTAAATTTATTTCCCAATGATAGATTAATTTTCCTATTTTTATTGTTCTACCTCACCCTTTGCAATTAGAACGTTGTTGATTTTGTTGATAAAAGGATTTAATAACATTTTTATACACATAATAAAAAAATGTATGTAATATTAAAATATGTACATAATAAAATAACAATTACATAGTAATATATACCTACTTTAAATTTAAATTAATTTAAAAGATGTATGATGGGTATAATTTAAAATTTTCAACATGTAATTATTACATGTTGAAATTTTAACCTACCTCCGATTTTTTTTATTTAACGACTGCAAACGAATATGTCATTCGCTTTTTTAACTAACGGTGGAAAATAAGTCAAGAATAAATCTTAGATTTATTCTTGACTATATATATATTATTTTCCAGACATTTGGACTACGAGAGTACAACCACTAACAGAGAGTAGGTACCTACTACAAACAGTTCATGGAATCTAAGCTTAAGTCCATCTCTGTAGTCTCGGAAGCAGAATAGAGCAACGGTATCTTCTGCCTGACATAAGAGGCGACAAAAAAGAGCTTCCGGGATTGTAGGCGGTAAGAGGGATAGCTCGAAGCGTCCAGCCAGCGATCAGGAGAAGGATGACGGTATGTGCGGTCGCATACCGTCGTAAAGATCAGATGGCTTAAACGCGAAACCCGAAGGAGCAACGCACTAAGAAGATCGCGGTTGGGTTCCTTTGGAGATCCCCGAGTTTACTTTGCAGCGCCGTGGATGGCCATCGTAATGGATAAATATTCCACATAAGCAGGCTTCGCTCCTACGACAGGTATCTTTAAAGGTATTCCTCTCCAAAAAAAGGGTTTATGCTCGTCCAGACATTGCAAGAAACTTGGATTATACAAGATTATCGTATATGTGATAAGATAAGAGCAGTGATAGCCTAATGGTTGAAAGTTGCCCTCTCAATCGGGAGGTCCGAGGTTCAAACCCAGGTACGCACCACTGATTTATGTGCGTATTAAATATTAATTATCACTGCTTTTCGCTGAAGGAAAACATCGTGAGGAAACCTACACACTCGAGAGTTCTTAAAAAAAACTCGGAGGTGTGTGAAGTCCACCAATTCGCAATTGGCCAGCGCGGTGGACTACAGCCTAAAATTCTCTCATTCTGAGAGAAGACTCGTGCCCAGCAGTGGGACAGTAATGGGTTGTACCCGATCGTATATGTTACCTAACAATACATTATGTAGACAGTAAATTAAATATTATTTCTACGTATTATTAATACGATATTATAGTAAACGACTTTGTTAAGTCAATTGGAAGTGGACAACTAATCTTACAGTTTTCCGTAAAGGAAAAACATTCATGGTATATTGCTCATACCTACCTACTTTTTATAGGCATGATTTACCGTCTAGACTAGTCTTATATATAAGTAGGTATAATTATAGCACCTATAAGTATTATTTTATGAATTCTAGTTTAAAAAAATGATAGTTCACTTGGGCAATACATAATTTGAATTAGGTATGTATTTTAGACTGTATATGTCTAAAGCATGAAAGGCAGGATAACATCGTACTAACATACAAAGTGTGTAAAAAGTAACTTTCGACTTTATAGTATCAATAAAATCCAAAAGTAATTACCTCATAATACATAAATAAAAACCTAATTAACCTCACATCAACCTCTCCCCTTCCCGCCCCTTCAAAAATTAAAAAAATAAAACATTAGTGCATCTAATCACTGGCAGATCGGAAGGAGCAAAGCCGGTAACCCCCGCCCCTCATCTTGATTCAATTACTGAAATCCATGCGTCCACAAAGGGGTATAATATCAGAAATGGGGCTCAAACCAAATAACATTAGACGCCTTCACTCTCGTCCCTGTCGTTCCGGGATTAGAATAGGGCTACGGTATCTTCCGCCTGTCGTAAGAGGCGACTAAAAGGGGCTACCGGGGTTACGAGTGGCTAGAGTGTAATGTTCGAACCGTTCGGTCAGGTGACCCCGCGAAGTACGGCGGTGTGTGTGGTCGCATACCGTCGTAAAGACTAGACGGAGCGGTAGGCCCAGCTGCCCATCTGTGAGGAGCCCGGTGGGGCTACGCGCTCAGAGGACTCCGGTTGCGTTCCTCTGGAGATCCCGGAGTCCTCTTTGTAGCGCCGAGGACGGTCACGGGTTTTAGTGTGGTAAAAATCCCGCATAACCCTGTGTCGCTCTCACGGCGTCGGGTACCTTTTGAAGTTTCCGCCAGGAGACAAAAACAAGACGCCCCCACTCTCCCCCCAAAAGAAAGAATGTCGTTTTGGTAAAGGGAGATCTCCCGCCAGGCTAGGGGATCATGCCTGGGGAGCGGCCGTGCTCCGACAGCCGTTGTTCGGAATTTGTATATATGCAAGATTCTGAGAATACTTCGATAGCGTGTTTCAGAATACTAGTAGCGCCATCTCTTGATGAGTAAGTAGCGAGAGGTCGCCAAAGTCGTAGATACTTCAATGCTAATGTTGGTTGGTTGTCTTTAACAAGAATAGATACGTTCGTTTTAATTATTCGTCGAAAAACCAATGCAATTAAATTTTGAGGAAGATGTTTTTAGGCGACACAAAAACCATCGCAAGAACAGTCACTTCCGTGATTGTTTTGTTGTCTAGTATTCCTAAGTGTTGCAATAGTCAATAGTCTTTTCAAAGCAGATAAATAAAAAGTATAGAACAAGCCTACTGGGAGCCGAAGAGTAACCTTAGTACGAGTTTATTATGTTACTAGCAAACGAGCGCCATCGTTAGGAGATAAATCAGTGTATATAGTTTGTAGTGAAGCATTTTTTTTGCGTTTCGACAGAAGAGTTTGATTGCCAGCACTCTATATGAGGAGACCATCTTAGTCCTCGGAAGTAGCAATGTGTGATTGAGTTCAGATAAAACCTATGTTCTATATGAAGTTGCTTGCAGATAAATAACCAGAAAAACCTTCGTCTTGGATCACTCTATCTATTAAAAAAACTGCATTAAAATCCGTAGCGTAGTTTTAAAGATCTAAGCATACATAGGGACAGACAGCGCGAAGCGTCTTTATTTTGTACTATGTAGTGATTATCGTCAGAGAAAAAATTAAAAATAGCATATCGTGAGTACCCGTTACATAATAAAATTGCTTACAGATGTCGCAGGCGGCAGTGACCGCTTTCCACCAGGTGGATTCGCTTGCGTGAATGCTTGTTTGCTACTTAAATCAGATAAAAAACGAACGTCGTTTATCGTTATGCGATCACGTTTTTGTCTTCTATACCTTGTTAAGTACACACTTTACATGGGCGAAAACCTTACACAAGTATTGGTTTTGAAGAAACATAACGTTTGCCAGGTGGTAGAACCAGTTTAGTTCGGCCGGGGAGGTACTAGTCCTGCGTTGCAAGCAGTTCCTTACAGATGTCCATAGGCGATGGCAACATACCATCAGATGGACTACATGCTCATTTACAACAGTCATTATTCAAGTTCAAGTCGAGTAAGTCAGGAAATTTCGTTGTTTTGATAACAGAGATCGTATTTTGCCGTGAATGCTGTAAGTAACATTAAGCGTCTAACCAACTACAGCGCATCTGCCTACAATTCATGTCAAGGTGTCACGGTCGCAGTCTATGATAGTTACTACTCTAAGGTACATCTAATCATCTTTACATAGGAATTGGAGTTCAGAACATTCAAATGTACAAGGTTATTCATAAGAAATCTAAATTACATTTGGACAGTTCTACTTCTCACTCCCCCGAAATGCAAAAACCACAGATTCTTGTATGAATTGTTTTCGATGCCATTTTTAAACAGCATTCAGCTCGTTAAAGCTATTAGGCTGGTAACGTTGACTACGCCCTGTAGTTCCGGAATCAGAATAGGGCTACGGCATTTCCTGCCTGTCGTAAGAGGCGACTAAAAGGCGCTTCCGGGGTTGCAGACGGCTAGAGTGGGGGCTCGAACCGTTCTGTCAGGCAATCCCGGGAAGGACGGCGGTATGTGTAGTCGCATACCATCGTAAAGACTAGACGGAGCGGTGGGACAGCCGCCCATCTGGGAAGAGCCCGATGGGGCAACGCGCTCGGAGGATTCCGGTTGAAGTCGTTTCGAGATTCCGGAGTCCTCCTTCTCAGCGCCGAGGACGGCCACCGGGGGGGTTTTAGTGCGGTAAAAATCCCACATAACCCTGCGTCGCTCCCACGGCGTCGGGTACCTTTTGAAGGTTTCCCCCTCGAAAACAAAAAAAAAAGGTAACGTTGACTACTTTCCATCGGTTGCCCCGTCTGACTATTTACCTACCAGGTGTAACTTTAAAAACAGAATTCGGTTAAGATATTTAAACAACATAGTCATATTTATTATCGATGTTACTAGATTACTTATTTAATATTATAAATACGAAAGTTTGTGAGGGTGCATGTGTGTTTGCTTGTTGCGTTTCACGGAAAAACTCCTGGTGGGACTTAGCTAAAACACAGTAGAAATATGAGGAACCCATACTATTCCTCATATTTATATTACCTACAAACGTTCGAAAAGGGCACATACACATCGACGAGGCCGCTAAGGGATGTTTGCAGTGCTTCTGCAACGAGTGTCGCGTCATGACGAGTTGTTTTTCGAAAATGCCATGCAATGCATTTTTAAAAAGCATTGCATGGCATTCTTTGCCCATTCATATATTGTTGCAAATATGTATCTAAAAATAAAGTATACATTTCGTCAGTGGGAATAATGCTAAAGCGCCATAATAGCAGTGATAGCCTAATGGTTGAAACTTGCCCTCTCGATCGGGAGGTCCGCGGTTCAAACCCAGGCACGCACCAATGATTTATGTGCGTATTAGAAATTAATTATCACTGCTTTTCGGTGAAGGAAAACATCGTGAGGAAACCTACACACCCGAGAGTTCTCAAAAAAAAAAAGTTCTCGGAGGTGTGTGAAGTCCACCAATTCGCACTTGGCCAACGCGGTGGACTATGGCCTAAACTCTCTCATTCTGGGAGAAGACCCGTGACCAGCAGTGGGCCAATAATGGGTTGATGCGCGATGCGCGCCATAATAGCATTTGTGGTTGGGAGGTCATACTACTCAACATGATCCCACCAAAAATAAAGGTGAGATGATTTTTCTGTAAAAAAAAACCTCAAACCTCATTTCCCACAACTGTTATTTTGGCGTCCTTTCCACTGACGATATGCATAAAAAGTACGAATAATATATATAGTATAAACAGAAAACAAGATACCTCCGGTTTTGTTCAGGACTTTACGAAGTTATATTTTTAGTGAATTATTGTCAAATCATCCGTGTACGGTACTATTTCCAAGGAAACTTAGCCCGCGTAATCTTTACAGTTCTCGTATGAAACGAAATTGATATAAATCTTTGTAAAGTGGCATATCATTACAAAAAGTGCATTAAAATTCTCTAATAAACATTTTTGAATAAAATGAAAATGACAATGTGAAACTATTGTCATTTACTCATTTACGCTAAATGAAATATTGAAGTTTAAAATGATCTATGGTTTCATAAAGTTACCATTAAGAAGAAAAAGTTCATAATAATTTGTAAGTAGATTTAAATAAAATAGTAAGTCGGACTTTTAAGTAAACTTTCTAACTTTCGTAACAATGATGTTTTCCCGGTCTCGCTCCAAAAAAAAACAAATGTTTTCAACTGTTTTTAAAAGCATTTTTGTGCCTTCCATTTAAATAAGCTTCCGCGGTTAACTTAGTCAGCCATGATATAAGAAACCATTATTATAGCAAAGCGGTTAATACAGCAGCTGACGCTACTACCACCCTGGCGATCTGTTGATATAGACACAAGAGCATTATACAAAACTATATCCGACATATGACATAATAGAGAAGATAATTCAAGGTATGTCGGTAAATAAACCTAAAAGTTCAATCTCCGAAAACCTTAACGTTCCGTAGATCTATTTATGGGTTTTCAGGATTGCTTTGATCAATGACTCAGTTGTGAGAGTGACGCCTGTGTTCAGAAAAAAACACGTCGCCCCTCCGGTGTCGGTTATTTTATTACCATAACAATATGGAAATCAAATCTTCGTCAACACATTATTTTCCCACTGCTGGGCACGAGTCTTCTCTCAGAATGAGAGAGTTTAGGCCATAGTCCACCGCGCTGGCCAAGTGCGAATTGGTAGATGGTTGGTTGTTACATGCTAAATGTGAAAAAATACATCAATCTCAATCTTATTCTATAGTACGAAACAAAATTGTTTGTTATTTAAAAATGACCAGTCGGTAATTATTCAAAAGTTCAAGGAAATAACATACATCACAAATATTAGCCGAAAAAACAATATCAGCATAGATTAAATTTAAATATCACTAGTTCCCAAGAATATATTAATTTACTTTTATGGTCAAGGTGGTCAAGGTAGGATACCACGAGTCAATGACCCTGTACATGACTTGCTCAATGTTAAAAATGGTTGCGTCAATATTCTTAACTCTCTACTTTCTAATCTGTTTATAATGTAAGTACTTCAATCCATAAGCACTTTATTACAATAATATTAAGCATCTACTACAGCTAATATCAGTATTTTTACTTATTAAACCTTATAAACACTTTGTACATGAATAGCCACACTAGGATTTTCTCCTATGTAGTTAGTGCCAAGGATACGCACAAAGGCGACACGAACAACCAGACTTAGAACTAGAATCTAACCTCATCATTCAGATACTTGCCTGACCGGGGATCGAACGGAACCCACTGCGAGTCAGACCGGTATGGTAACTGCTTGGCTTGGGTCATCAAAAATAATGTATGCAACTGTTTTTTCTAGAATTGAATAATAAGTATCCTTGCTCAAGCCATAATAATAAACAAACACAGTATGTACCTATTACCATATAACTTGAATTGAGACTAAATCCTAGAATCAGGTAAAAAAAAGACTGAAATAATTCATCTAAGATTTTACAATTGCCGTCCAAAGAAATATTTCGGATGCAAAGGTAAAATTTTGTTCAAAATAATGATATTCTCAAAATCTATTTTATCCAACTACAATATAAAACTATGAAATCTATATGTTTCAGAGACATCTAGCGGAAGGGTTAAAAACAAATTATATTCATAGATCAATACGTGATCGTTAGTAATTATAGTACTAAATTCTGTCACAAGATGTCTCTCTGATAATCAATATACAGTGGGTCAAAAAAGTATTTGTACACCTCGTTTTTTACCCATAACTTTAAACAAACGAACGTTACAAGAACGAAATTTGGGTGGTAAGTACTTCACAAAGTATAAAAACATTGTGTATATGTATTTATTTTTAATAAAGAGTTAAAAAAAAGTTATACGAAAAAAAACAAGAATTGAGTGGTCAAAAAAGTATTTGTACACTTACGACAACCTTGTAAAACATGAAAATTTTAAACCCGACATTATAATTGAAATGAAATATGCATGTCTCCAGCATCAATAATAGCTTGTTATCTTTTTGGCATGGATTCATCCAATTTTAAAGATCGGTGTTCAGGTATTATTCCCGCTGTTCTATGATTATTCGTTGCTGATTATGTATATTTGAGATTTTTCTGTTGTGCACTTTTTTATCTAAATTATGCCCAAGATTTTCAATAGGATTAATATCCGGAGACTGGTGGTGTGTGGTGACAATCAACTATTCAAAGTGCGGTGGCATACCTAACTGATAGGTAATTTTATAGAGTAACTATTCTCTTGTTAATAGTGCAGTGTGCTTAGGGTCATTGTTATGCTAAAAGTGATATTGACGATAAATGCATAATTTGACTGCACTTTCATTCAAATTATCGCGCTACACTTCGATATATTTGCGTGCATTTATATTCCCTTCGAAAAAAGCAACCATTTTAATGCCATCGTAAGCCATACAGGCCCAAAACGTAACGTCCCGTCCACCATGATTAACCGTTATTCTGCGGTTGCAACTCAGCAATCGGTTTTCACCAAACGATTTCTTTTTAATTTTGGTTGAGTGTAGAACATTATGCACAGTTTATGATCATACGGACTTGCTAGATGTTGTTGCGATGTGATTGATCAGCGTTTGAACACTGGAAAACGGTTTTTCTCAAGCTTCTCTGATGATAGTACGGCGCTCTCTCGTCATAAGTATCTTCGGTTTATCTGATCGGGTTTCCTTTTACATTTGTATGAACCGTTCTTTCGATTTTTTTTACAATGTACTGCATTGTCATGATGTAACTTCAGCTCTTTACCATTTTTCTGATATTTTTTTCCTTGTTTCCGAAAAATAATAACGCAATCTCGCCGAGACTTACATATTTTACTTTTTTTTATTTTCCTTGATTGTTTGATACTCATTCTAAACTGAATTGGTAATTAAATAATCGAAGAATAGTCTAAAAAAGGTTTATGAAACATTTAAGGACGCTTTGTCTTCATTAAATACTTTTTTCGATAGTTTAAAGATATACACGTAAGTGTACAAATACTTTTTTGACCGCTCAATTCTTGTTTTTTTTTAATAACATTTTTTTTACTCTTTATTAAAAGTAAATATACATACACAACGTTTTTATGCTTCGTTAAGTACTAACCACCCAAATTTTGTTCACCTGACATTCGTCTAATTGAAGTTTTTGGTAAAAAATGAGGTGTACAAATACTTTTTTGAGTCACGGTATACACAAAACAATATATAATAGGTACGAAGTATCGTATAATTTAAATTTAATAATATACATAAAAACTTTCTTTATTTTACCCGTCTTCGGAAACCGAAGGTGGTCGGATCCCGTCGGACTCGAATCCAGAGTGAGGAGGGGGCAAGCCAGTTCAGTTGTCCCGGGCTGTCTTGTTAATTATTAGGTAGGTACATTGTAGAGGCATGACACGAGTTTGACCTCTTTTCCGCCGAATTAACCACTACTAATTTACTAACCCTGGTTTAAGAAAAATGTACATCTGAGGCTGGTTCTCATTTCACAACTAAACTAAACTAAGTACACTCAAAAATATTGTAGAGAATCTTCTTAAGGACATACTTACATAACCTTAACGGTTAATACATCAACCATAAGAATACACCTTACTTACTACTACGTTGTAACTGGCAACTGCAATTGCATACCTACCTAATCACTTAGGTTTTAATGTTATACCTATAGATTTAAGATTGCACTCTGACGAACCTTTAATAATCAAAGACATTAAAATTAAGTTTAATTTATTTAAACATTCGTTTAAACGTTTAAAACGTAGGTATTCAGATACCTTTCTGGCCGGGAACATCTGGCTGTCCACCTAAAACTCTCTCATTCTGAGAGAAGACGCGTGCCCAGCAGTGGGACAATAATGGGTTGTACCCCGGCCGGGAATCGAACCAACTGAGCATCAGACCGGTATGGTAACCGCTCCGCCACGCGGGTCGTCAAAATCAGTCAAAATTATCAGTGTTTCACCACCATATTATATTAAACAATGTATTATATATTATACATAAAAACCTTCATCTTGAATCACTTTATCTATTAAAAAACTGCATTAAAAACGTACCGTTTTTTTAAGATCTAAGAATACATAGGGACAGGGACAGACAGCAGGAAGAAACTTTGTTTTATGCTATGTAGTGACAAGTATTGAAGAAGCCTAGCATGCAGTCCATCTGATTGTAAGTATCTGTATTCAGGCGCAGATAAGATCAGTCCCACTGCAACTTGGTCATCCTGAGGATTACGTTGAAGCACCTCGAATAAGTACCTACCTACCTATTTCTCCCTTATCTCACGAATGGATGGATGGCTAGAATGCTAGAAGAAGGGTTGAAGTTCTCAAGAACAATTATAATGAAAATGAAATAAATATAATTAATTATTGCGTAATTTAAAGTACCACACGATGTATATATAACCATTACCCAGCTAACCTACGTCGGAAGGCCAACTTGTGCAGTCATGATTAGGCTGTAGACGTACTCGCGATTTTTATTAACTACACACGGTTACAGCAGTGATAGCTTAATGGTTGAAACTTGCCCGCTCGATCATCTGGAGATCCGAGGTTCAAACCCAGGCACGCACCTCTGTTTGTTTTTTAATTATGTGTGTATTAAAAATTAATTATCACTGCTTTTCGGCGAAGGAATACATCGTGATGAAACCTACAAACCAGAGATCTTTTGAGAGAGAGAGAGAATAAAAATTCTCGGAGGTGTGTAAAGTCCACCAATTCGCACATGTTCAGCGCGGTGGACTATGGTCTAAACTCTCTCATTCTGAGAGAAGACCCGTGCCCAGCAGTGGGACAATAATTGGTTGACGAGACACACGGTTTCGTATACAATTATGTTTACGTGTATTTAGGAATACGACCTATTAATGTGAACCTATTTGTATCACAGATGTGTCGAGATTTTTTTAAAATTTTATATTTATAAGATTGTCGTCCAGAATCGATAACGTATTAAATATTTGATTGCAACAATATTTGCTTCCATGATCAGTGTATTGTTTCAAAAAAATCGTTTTAATCGATTTTGACCAAAACTGTAATTTACGACCGATGCCATTTCTCTCGTATTCTAAGCGATATTTCTTGTATAATTTATGCTAGAGAATACAGAACTTAAATTCAAATTACATCTCCTGGCGGTACGATTGACTTTTTTTGCTACAAAAGGACCAAGGCCTAAATGTCAGACTTAATTCATTATATTTTAGGAATATTATATTATAGGAATATTATATTATAGGAATATAATAGGAATAATATTTAATACTAATATTAATCCTAGGTACCTACAGTGAATATTTAGATTTGACGTTTATTCTTCACTCACTTATCCTTCCCGGTCGTCATGCATTACGTCACTGGGTTAAGGATAGGCCACGAGATAAACGGAAATAATTCATTTGCGCACAACTATGGACAAATCGCACATGTGTAAACATACGTTAACTCGCTACATTATTTATGTATTGAGCACATACGCAGACGGTGTCGCCGACCTAAGATATGGTTCGTATCGAATATACAGAAATACCGCAAAATAATTTGGAACTTTAACAAAAGACAATGAATATGTGGCATTTGTACCATTACGTTCCTTACAGGTTTACTTCTTATCGATGAGTACGCTACAGAAGGGACGTTAGGGACGTTGCATTCCGATCAGTGACTTTAGTACGAGTTTCCTCAACCAAGCATTGTAGTTGTTTTTGCTCATAATTTATAAGTAGGTACTTTGCAAGTTATGGCTGTAAAAAAACGTAAAAGTGTACATTGTAATAATTCAGTTAAAATAAGAAGAAAGTTTGTTTTGAGTGCTAAGGGTACAGGTGGACCCATAGATAAGTATAAGTTACTGAAGTAAGGTGGACCTGTAGGATACGTATAACGAGCATAGCAGGAAACAGATCTACCTCGGGTCTGTCTAAGCTAAGCGTTATCCTTGGCCTTTAGCGTCCTTGCCAAAGTCAAGCTCTATTTTAGATTAGACTAAAATATATGAACCAGCACGTTTTAAATGTTAATTATGTAAAAAACATCCATTCCATCAGTGTTTTGAGGTCCACTGCTGGACGCATGTCTACCCTAAATGGCTCCACTCTAACAGGTCGTGCCTTCTGGACCCAAAAGTTTTCCGTTGTTTTATTCGTCACTTAGTAAGGTTTAGGTACATATGCTCCTTTTGCCTAAAAATCATCAAGAAAATCATTGTACGTGGGTATACATATTATTTGATTCTATGTGAGACAATTATTTAAAGTTGTCCTAGAAAAAAATAGATTTATAATGGTCGTCACACCTCGTAATCATGCTGAATTACTTTATCTGTAACATAATGATCACATACCTACCTACTTTCCCACGAAAAACGACAAAAAATAATTTAAACACCTATTATACTGTAGTTAATTATATGATTACAAGTAAACTACAATAATGTTTGTAACAAGAATATTTTCTCGAACATATTCACAGGTCAAACAAGGTCACATCATAGAATGGGAAAAATATACCTATATTATACCCATATTCCTAGTCATGTGAAATTGTGAACAATGATTTGATAATTACATACGTCTTAATATTTATTCCTCAACTGTCAGTTTTGCCATTAAATACATGTTTACTACTCCTTTAAAATGATTGTAATCATGGCAAATCACACTATAATTTGCTTCAGCACATAAGTATATCCGGTCTGCTATAAATTTTTATAGCGCAATTCTCTTTACTTTGACTTGTACACAGTGTGTATTGTATTTAGTCATTTTCTGTATTTTAATAAGAATAAACTATTTAAGATGAAACTATCCTCTTACAATAAACCTAAGCCGCCTCAAGTTGCAACATATTATTCTATTTCATTAATTATTGTTGATTCAAGTACATTATTGGTACATTTTGTGTAAGCTAGAAATATTGAGACGACCTACCAATGATCTAATTACTGAATGATTTGTAAAAATATGTCTATCGATAAGTATTTCTTACAGGATCTAACTGACTACACTGCAACTATTTAACTGTGAAGGAGAAATATTTATCCAGGCGTCCTAAATTTGTCCTCAAGGTTAACAACGCACCTGTGGCGTAAGACCCACTTTGGGTACTACCCTTTATTATCCCACTGCTGGGCACGGTTTTCTCTCAGAATGGGAGAGTTTAGGCCAAAGTCCACCACGCTGGCCAAGTGCGAATTGATGGACTTCACATACCTCCGAGAACTTTTTTTCGGGTGTGTAGGTTTCCTCACGATGTTTTCCTTCACCGAAAAGCAGTGATTAGTGATATTTATTTCTAATACGCGCATAAATCAGTGGCGCGTGCCTGGGTTTGAGCCTGAAGACTCATCTTATTTGAGATAATTGTGTATTGGCGACAGTGATCCTTATCAGATGGACTGTATGCTTGTTTGCCACTGTCTTATATAAGCAAACTTAGTGCTCTAAGAATATTTGACCCCCGTAAATAATTCAAAAAGGATGCAAGCGTGCACACGAACTGTTTTTTACAAGGAAACGTCCATCTCGAATAATTAGAGCAAACGTCAATAAACGGGAAACATTGTGTTGGAGTAAACACGCACGTCATGCCATTCAAGTAGATATACCTACTGTAACGTATTATCGACCAATGTCGAAAGTATTATCACATCATTCAATTAAATGATAACTTTAAATATTTTCTATATACCTACTATATGCATGTACCTACTATATGTATATCTTGAATTTGACTAGCTAAAGTCCACGACAAAAATAATACGATACCGGAAACCGGTTTCGACTGTGTGTATTTTCATTATCGTGTTCTTGCACTTACAAAAAACTGTTTATGCAAAACTGAGGTCTCACTGATTTTATAAACGGCCTTGAATGGAAAACTTATGTAAGAGGTATATATATTTTGTACGAGGTTCATAAAAAGACGATATAAAATTCTCAGTTTAATGTACTCGTCTACAACAAAATAAAGGTACATCCAAAAATATAAACATACTGTCACGTACCATAATCCCCCATGATCGGTGAAAATAAAAAAATAAACAGCTTAAAAATAACTTATACATAAAATAGCACCTTCAGTCAGTTCCATGCGTGATGTATGCGATTTACAAGTTGGCGTGGTATTTCTTGTGGGGGGCGAGGCCGGCGGCGACCTTGCTGCCGAGATCCGGGTGGATCTGCGTGAACAGCTTGATGGCGCGGTCCTGGAGGAAGCCGGCCGCGTGTCTCAGATTGTCCACGAGGTTGTTGACCAGACGTTCCTTCTGGGCGTCGTCGAACACCTGCTTGTACAGGACGGTGGCCTGCGAGAAGTTGTCCTCGGTCTGTCCGCTGTCGTATCTGTCCACGTCTCCGGTGACAGTGACGCGCGGCTGCAGACGTTGAGCGCGTGGGCACTCCTGTGGGCCCGAGAACGAGTTCGGGAAGTAGTTGGGAGCGCCGTCCTGGTTGCTAGTGTTCTGCGGGCCGTCGCGTTGGTAGTTCGCCACGTTGACGCGGTACGGGCAGTTCACAGGGATTTGAAGGAAGTTTGCGCCCAGTCTGTGGCGTTGGGTATCGCTGTACGCGAACAGACGCCCCTGCAACATCTTGTCTGGGGATGGCTCGATGCCGGGCACCAAGTTCGCCGGGCTGAAGGCGATCTGCTCCACCTCCGCGAAGTAGTTCTTCGGGTTTCTGTCCAGGACGATCTTGCCGACGGGGATCAGGGGGTAATCGCCATGAGGCCAGATCTTGGTTAAGTCGAATGGGTTGAACTTGCAGTTTTCGGCTTGAGCCATTGTCATAACTTGGATGTAGAATGTCCAAGACGGGTACTCTCCCTTTGCGATGGCATTGTACAGGTCCCTGAGTGAGTAGTCAGGGTCAGAGGAAGCAAGCTCAGCAGCCTTGTCAACTGGCATGTTCTGAATGCCTTGGTTGGTCTTAGAGTGGAATTTGACCCAGTGGGCGACACCTTGTGCGTTGACAATCTTGAAAGTGTGGGACCCATAGCCGTTCATGTGCCTGAAGCTCTCAGGAATACCACGATCACCGAACATGTATAAGAGTTGGTGCATCGTCTCAGGTCTCAGGGTCATGAAATCCCAAAACATGTCAGGATCCTTCAAATGAGTTGCTGGGTTTCTCTTTTGAGAGTGAATGAAGCTAGGGAACAGTGTTGGGTCTCTAAGGAAAAAGATAGGTGTGTTGTTTCCAACAAGATCCCAGATACCATCATCGGTGTAGAATTTCATGGAAAATCCTCTGGGATCACGTACGGTGTCAGCGGAGCCGCTCTCTCCTCCCACAGTGGAGAAACGTATACCGATAGGAGTCCTCTTTCCTACGCTCTCGAAGACCTTAGCAGCGCAGTACTTGGTGATGTCGTGGGTCACTTCAAAGTAGCCAAAGGCACCGGCACCCTTAGCGTGGACAACTCTCTCGGGAATACGCTCCCTGGTAAAGGCGGACATCTCATCAAGGAAGTAGACATCTTGAAGAAGAGCAGGTCCATTCTTGCCAACAGTCTGGATGGCTGTCTTCACACCTACGGGGGCTCCATACTTAGTGGTGATGAAGCCAGGAGCATCCTGAAATAAACAAAATATAATTTGTTAATTAATGCAAATAAAGATAGAATGTCAATATAATGCTAATATTCCAATGACTAGACATCGGATTATATGCATTAACATATTTGCATATGCATTTTTGATACATTGTATCATCCATAAGATTCATAATTGCAGAAATGTAGTTAGACGGTGCCCTGGCTTTGGAGGATGTATTGGCGTTACCACTATTATCGAAATAAGAGATTTCTTTCACTACCTATATTTAACAAAAATATTTCAGTTATGATTTTATTATTTGCTGTTAGAGTTATGATGTCATATTTATAAGTATACTATAAAATCAGGTCTACTTTGATTTTCTAAAATGCCAAAAACTTAAAGCATGTATTTTTTCACAAATAAATTTGTTCATTGGAACGTTTTGGCATGTTAATGTTTGTAAGAAATGATAATGTAATAATATAAAAATGTAAATGGCAGCTATTTTTACAATGGTTGAAAAAAAATGTTCATTTTATCATATGTAATTACTAATAAAACCTACTGTACTATCCATTGATAGTGGTATCTATTGATAGTCAAGTCAACTCGAGTCTTAAGAAAGGTAAATTTGACTGTATATTATTATATACAGTCAAATTTACTGACAACTTAACTGGTCACCCTACATAATAAAAATAAACTTAACTATGGTAATAATTAATAGTAACTAACATAACATAATGTACTGTTTTGAATGTGTATGTTTCGCCCTTTGCACCCAAATGAGTCAGAAGGAGAGTCATATTGTTCTTCGAACACATATGTTTGTTGAAATGTTTTAAATAATTGTAACTGAAGATATATCATTGGAATTGCCTTAGATGTTTTTGAATTTTTGATGTTTGACTTTGAAATTTTAATATATGTAAGAACTAATCTTTGAATTTGTAAATATGGCACCTGCGATCAGAGAAAAAAGGGTCATAAGGGAAGATACGACTTCTATAATATCATAACAATATATGTGTTAACAATAGACAATTGTAAATATATGTACATAAACATATTAGAACACTTGTCGTACTATTTTGAAGATAAAAATTAAATTTAATAATCTGTCATAGAAACTGCCCACATAAACTGTAAAATCATGAATTATATTAAAATACAAATTATAACATATTACAAGGTGCTGCAGATAGAGCAAATAGACGCAACAGAAATTTCTACCATAACAATATTAGTCACCACTTGTAACAACTTATAATAAATAATTTGAATTTTTATTTTATTTTTCATGATAATAGAACATACCTAATTCCCTCTTCATCGGTTCATTTGAAGGCATTGGTAATTTTATAATAATTTTATTTAATTAGCAAATATTTTGAAATTTTAGTTAATGCATATCATCAGGTGACAGGAAAACTCACTAACTGCAGAACATGCAACATGAAGTTCAGCATCAGCATTTAATAATATTTTAATCCCAAAATTTCATTTATATGAAACGTCCTGAAGTTATACCATTAAATAAAATATTGTACAGGTTATTGTACCCATATATTATTTACATAAATAATAATGTTTGTTAAAGTTATGGTGTATTGAGTGAAAAAATCCGGATTATACAATTATGTAGTTGAGTTTTTCTTGTCACCCGACAATATACTCCAATGTCTTCCAGTAACAAAATTACATAAGCAGTGCATTGTTCCTAGTTCGCAAGGCATATTTTTACTTGTAGTAGCAACGCCAACACATTTGTAATACACAAAGTCATAAATAAATGCCATTAGTGTATCAAATGTGAGATAACAAAACCACGGAAACCGACATAGTGATGTTTCAAATATGAAGATGATTTTAATGTTTCTTAATATAACTTTTGTTTATGACAAAGTAAATTATTATGAAATATGGAATCTCTTACAGTTGTATGTGATACATGAAGCACAGCATTAAGTAACTTATTAACATTAGCTACATTATTAATTTATTTCAAGTTCTGATGATAATAAGGAGCAAAGGTCATGTCTTCTACTACTTAAATTACAAAACATTTAGTTTGTCACCCGTCTGAGCAGTTGAGGATGATTTCTAGAACTAATTAATGCAGCTAATAAATAAAATTAAAACGCAAATAACCAGTTGGCCGCGTTGTAAACAAATATTGGAATAAATGCAATTTGGAAGCGAAACTACTTTAAAAAAAGTAGTACAGACTAGTTTACCTTGATAGATTTCTTGTAATTGATGAGTTGGTCGGTGGCCGGGTCCCTTGAAGCCATTTTGTAACTGTTCAGAGGACGGAGCGACTCACTGGACGCGTATCGTGAACTCAAATACCGGAATGGCGAGCGCCACTCCTTTATATAGAATCGGTCGCGATAAACAACTATCACGTCGTCAGTTTGTACAACACTCCGACGATTAGCATTGGGTGGTTATTTCTTCAAACCTCGAAGCCGAGCGGAGCCATCGATCGGTCGTCTCGATCGTCAAACCCCGCGAACTCGATAGTACTACGATAAGAGCGATTATAAAACGATTAATCAATGAAAATATATCAAGACTTAATAGAACTGTATTTTTTATCAATTCGGCCTTGAAAACGTACACCAACAGTATGATTTAGTTAAAAAATATATTAAATAATTGTTTTAAAATAATGATTGCACTTAGACTTTAAAGATTTGTATCAAGATTCAAGACAACAAGTATAGAAGGCCACGCCTTTATGTCAAAGTCAATATGGCTTCTAGGCAAAGGAAACTAGGACACCCAGCCTTTACAAATACCATTGCATTATTTATATAAAATTGAATTGCAGACTGTATTTTATTACACCAATATTAATATCAAGCTATCTATTACTTTTCTATTTTATTCTAAATTAATGGATAATATTATTAACCGACTTCCCAAAGGAAAGAGGTTATCTATTCGTCACGTATATTTTTTTTTTTTTTTTTTTTTTTTTTTTTTTTTTTTTTTATGTATGTTCGGGCGAAATGGCTAGAAATCGTCGACCTACCGACACGATTCATACGACATTGTATGCGACTAGTTTCACAGGCAGTCCCATATTGAGGAAAATGAAAACCTTCCGGCGGTTTTCCCGGAAAATTGGAAAATGTCGGTTTCTTAAAATATTGAATAACTTGGGTGTTTCTGAACCGATTTCCATTTTCTTTCTTTCATTTGATAGGAAATTTCGTCACGCAACTTTTTCTCTTGGACATGGGTATGCTGTGATGCTTAACTCTTTGAGTTATGGGGTGGAAACCACCACCACTCCTCAAGTTTTTTAGATAATTTGAGATAACTCGGCTTCTGCCGAATCGATTCTTATGAAACTTGGAATATGTATTATATATCTATGCTTATATAGGTTGACGAAAAATTTGACCTTCAACTCTTCGATCCTGATGATGCAGGGTTACAGCTATCCTAAACTATAACATTAGCTATTTGGTGCTTACATATATGTAACAAGACTACTAAGCAGAGACATGTGATGAAAATTTGACCTTCAACTCCTCAATCCTGATGATGCAGGGGTGCCTCAAGCCTAAACCATAGGGGTTGACCATTTGGTGCTTATGGGTATGTTATAACAATACTAAGCAAAGACATATTATAAAAAAAATGACCTTCAACTCCTCAACCCTGATGATGCAGGGTGCTGTAAGGCCAAGCCGTAGGTGATGGCCATTTAGTGCTTACGGATATATAATAAGATAGCAAGGCAAAGATGTACGATGACAAATTTGACCTTCAACTCCTCAACCCTGGCGATGCAGGGGTACTGCAGGCTTAAACCATAAACGTTAGACATTTGTTGCTCACGGATTTGTGATAACATTGCTAAGCAAAGGTATAGGACGAAAAATTGGACCTTCAACTCCTCAATCCTGATGATGCAGGGGTATTGAATGCCTAAGCCATAAAACTTAGCTATTTCAATCTTACGCATTCAAAATGATATTTAAAAAAAATGTAAGGTAAAACATTAGAAAAATGGTTGTATACGGTGGAAAATTGGACCTTCAACTCCTCAATCCTGATGATGCTGGGGTGCTTCAAGCTTAAACTATAGACGTTAGCTACATGATCGCTACGTATATCTGATAAGATTACTAAGCAAAGATATAAGATGAAAAATTTGACCTTCAACTCCTCAACTCTGATGATGCAGGGGTACTTCAGGCTTAAACTATAGGCGTTGGCCATTTGATGCTTATGGGTATGTAATATATTTACAAAGCGAAGACGTATGATAAAAAAGTTGACCTTCAACTCCTCAACCCTGATGATGCAGGGTACTGTAAGCCCAAGCCATAGAAGTTGGGGATCTGTTGCTTACGTGCATGCGATGAGATTACATAGAAAAGATATGACATGATAATTTTGACCTTCAACTCTTCGGCCCTGATGATGCAGGGGTACTTCAGGCTTAAACCTTAGGCGTTGGCCATTTGATACTTATGGATATGTAATATATTTACAAAGCAAAGACGTATGATAAGAAAATTGACCTTCAACTCCTCAACCCTGATAATGCTGGGGTCCTTCAAGTTTAAACCGTAGGCATCGGCCATATTGTGCTTACGTATACATAATGTTGTTGTTCACAATACCAACAATGAGTTTCGGAGAGGATATAATTATGATCAAAAATTCCACTTTGAATACAATTACCTGAAAGATGCAAGAGTACTACCAACCTTTTTAAATTGGATGGGTTATTTTTATCAGTATCAGTTGAATTATACTCTTAGTTATAAGGTTTATATGTTTATATTACTTTTTCTACTTTAAATATTGATAATTATAGGTCTATTCTTTAAATAAATGTTTACTCAGAAAAAGTTGTTTTATTCGGTTAGGTTAGGTTCGAACAGATTTTTCCAATTCATAATCTAAGGGAGGGGGCGCGGTAGCGCCCCCGACCGGTTGTGTCAAAGAAGTCTATTTTTATATGATGACGTCAGCACATAATTTTATTCATCCGAAAATCGGACGAATAATTAATTTTATTCATCCGGTTAGCGGACGACTAGCAACAGCCATAACTGATTTTATCGTGACTGAAAAGCGTGAAAAAAAAAATTTTAAACAAAAAATACAACCGACTTCCATGCCACATAAAAGTAAAAAATAATTTAAATACATGTTGGTTTAGAGCAAACACAGTTCTTAGTACATAGTCCCGAAGTCGGCGCTCATATAAGATACATGTAGTTTCGTCATGATCCAGCAAAATATGGTAAGCGCCGACTTCGGGACTATGTACTAAGAACTGTGTTTGCTCTAAACCAACATGTATTTAAATTATTTTTTACTTTTATGTGGCATGGAAGTCGGTTGTATTTTTTGTTTAAAATTTTTTTTTTAAAAGTACCAAGCAAAATTTGATGTAGGTAATAATCCATATTTTTTATCATTTTCACTTTTAATTAAGTTACGTCTTTAGCAATCGGAGTTTACTTTCTGTAATTTATATAGCAAAATTGATACAAAAATAGGCATATTGATAAAATCTGTTTCTATATATATTGTTAGGCTGTTAGGTCAGTGACATCTAAGAGCTATTATTATGGTAATTAACATAGTAAGTAGGTACATGTAGATATAAATTTAGACCCAGTTGCAAAAATCAATTTTAGGACATTACTTGTGAAGATATACATTTACTTAAGTTGAAAATATCATTATTGTCTATCATATTTTTACGATACGATAATGAGGTGACGCTGGGAGCATAAAATATTAATTGGACTGATAACCGCCAAGTACAAATTTATTTTTTATATATCAAGGTCACGTTTGGAATCAACTGAAGATATCAGGGGCGTAGGGCACTCCTGTGTCAATTATAGGACTACGATAAAGCTAAAGTATGTAACCCAAAATAAAGAAAATTAGGTAACCAACATCGCTTTTTTATTGTAGGTACATGACTTAGGCTGGCCATGACTTTATCATGTGCGTTGCATATCGCTCTTACATATAAAAATATTTAATTCTTTTACAGTTATATAAGCTTTGATAACAACAAAATTATCATAAGTAGGTATAAATCATCAATCGAAGCTAAGATCGACAAATCGAAGGCGTGTTACTAAGCCAATGGAGTATAATTTGAATGATGTTAGTTAGGCCTACAGGCGCTCGAATCTCATCCTGAGGGAGGCCGTAGCCCCCCGTCCCTACCTTTTTTGTTATCGAGGGGGAAACCTTCAAAAGGTACACAACGCCGGGTTTTGTGGGATTTTTACCCCACTAAAACGCTCCCGGTGGCCGCCCTCAGCGCAACGTGGTGGACTCCGGGATCTCCAACGGAACACATCCGGAGTCCTCCGAACCCAATGCCCCTTTCGGGCCTTCCTCGGTGACCGATAGATGCTCACCGTGCCTCTCTTTTTTTACGACGGCGTGCGGTCACACATGCCATCGTCCTACCCGACGTTTCTTGCCTGGATGCTCCAAGCTCCCACTCTTACCGCCTGCAACCCTCCTACGACTTCCTTATTGTGGTCTCGGAACTACAGGGACATCCCCACCTAAGGATATTTCCCATGGGATACGTGGTGCAATTACCAAGGCGTGTACAGCTGAATTTTCTGTTATAACACGAAACGTTAAACTTTATTGTTTCCAACTAAATGTGGCTATAGAGGTGCCATCAAAAAAGGCGAATGCGACACGTTTTGACTAAACCGATATACTTAATTATGTTCATGTCCTTAGCTGTATCCGTAGTGACCGCAATAGTGGGGTATCAAAAGAAATTACTGACTGAGGCTTGCTTGTACTTAATTGCATGAAGATGGTTTAGAAGGGCAAACAGTGACACGCGGAAAGAACACGTACCCTAAACAATCTTCCAAAACTCGGAGGTGGTCGCAAAATCGCGAAAAAGTCGCACGCAGCCTATCACGGTAGCTCACCTTAAAGGCTTTAAGAGAAAGCGGTCATACGTGTGCCGCAATTAGGTACTTGAGATTGAACTTATTGAACCAGTTTTGGTCAAATAAGAGCTCGGCTTAAGACAATATATGATTGAGGTTTGGTTATTGCTAATGTTAATTTTTCCTACTGATTGCAATAATGCAAATTACGGAAAATAATCGTTACACATCAGCATAATTACCTACGTTAGTTTGAACGTCTTCAAAAATCGATGTGGTTAACAATGTAAGAGAATTTTGTCATAAGAGTACAAAGTGAGGATTGGATATTTTATATCTATTATAGATTGGATATGTGTTTCACCCTTAAACACCAAAGTAAAATTCTAAATTCATGGGATTTCACCCAGCTTTGACCTTGACTATGCATACGCTGAACCTGATGCATGGCAGATGAATTTTAATAGCGGCATTACGCAGATCATTAACTTACTACTCACTAAAGGCAAATTTAGGCTAAGGGGTGAGGGAGGGTTATGTGTATTCACGTATTTCGTATGCACCGCAGCGTGCATAACCTGATAAAGGTACCTTCATACCTACTTGCTAGTGATGTAATGAACATTCGCGAATAATATCCTTTACCGACAGTCGCGAATGCGAATTTTTTTTCATTTTTGGTGTAGGGGGGTCTGACAATCTAGATTTGCCGAACTTTTTCAAGGTGGTAGAACCAGTGTAGTTCGACAAGGGGAAGTACCACCGCCACACCTATTTCTAGCGTGAAGCATTTCTTGCGTTTCGATAGACGGGTTTGGTTGCCGGCACACTTTCACATGAGGCGACCATCATAGTCCTCGGGAGTAGCATCTGTGATTAACTTTAGATGGAACCCGTTTGCTACTTTCAAACAATTAAAAAAAACTTTTTTTTGGTTCGATTCGATTTCGAATTTCAGTTCGATTTCGATTACGATAGATTTGGCTACCTTTTTTGCAAAGCACTGAATTCAATATTCGCAAAAACATTCGCACAATTTAAAAACATACTAGTATTCGTTACATTACTTCTACTTAAACACATCCACGCAATAAAATTGCTTTAAATTAATTTTACAATTATTTAGCCTCATGCATAATGGACTGTTATCAGAAACCAATCGATAAGAGACTAAAAATAAGTTCGTATCAATGATTGCACCAATAAATAAATGTGCAGGTTATGCATGAAACAATATCTATTTAGTTGGTATCCACTTGAACCTATTTGTTTTTCTCGTGGCCATAACAGCCTTGCTCAATGTGCATGTAGTTCACCGCCTAGACTCTCTAAGGCCGGCGACAGACATATGCTCACAGAAGTGAACACTTCTTTGAAAACTTTGCTCACACATTTGGTCGTCGTCAACCCATTATTGTCCCATTACTGGGCACGGTTCTTCTCTCGGAATGAGAGAGTGTTAGGGCATAGTCCACCGCGCTGGCCAAGTGCGAATTGGTGGACCACATTTGGTCACATATTGTTAAAGCTGCCAAATACGTGTAAAAAGATTTTATCACTCGTAGGAGCTCACAGTTTTCAAATAGACTTCACAAAAGTTGGACGATGATTTGGTTGGCGCAGTTTGCTCATATTATTTATGTTTGTGTTATTATTTATTATTAAACCTGGAAACGTATAATTAAAAGCAGCCGAAATGTCAACGTCAATATATGTAAAACTCGGAAACGCTTTCACTATCCCAGTCCATCATTAGTTCGTTTTGGTTGTTCACGGACAAAGCCTTTCTGTGGCGATGCTGGTTCAACTGAGCTACGCACAAGTGTGGCGTGTACTCAAACATTTGGTCATTTATCCCTTTTATGTGCGTTAAAAACCGACACGAAATGGCAAAGCGCACTTCAGTGATCAAATATGTAACAATAGCATCAAATGCCCGTGCCATACATGTGAACACTTATTTAATCGCACCTGTGAGCACATGTCTGGCGCCGGCATGAAGCTAAATCACGGTACAAATATCTACAGTAATCTAACTCCTTAGAAGCGCACGAAACGCAAGTTACACCTACGCGCCTCGATTTCGGTTTGCATTCGGTATACAAACAGACGCGAATGTGCCTTAGAGACGAGCGGACGGTGTAATGGTTTTTTGAGCAGTGATTTTTTTATTTTAATAATAATATGGCGAAGAAGAATTGTAGACTATATTGTGCTGTTTTTCGTTGTTTGGATTCTACATTAACATTAACATCCAAAGATAACATTTTTTAAATTGCCTGGAAACTACGAAATATGACAATTATAATGTTTTTTTTAATGTACTAGAACTACCTTCTTTCTTTGTTTCTTTGTTAATAAATTGGTATTTAGCTTTTCTATCGAATATAATACCTGGATCCATAAATAATTATAGGATATTATGATAAAGGGAAGTGACATAGGTAAGTATGAGTGTCCTACCTGCCATTGGCGGTGGCCGTCCTCGGCGCTAAAAAGGAGGACTCCGGGATCTCGAAACGACTTCAACCGGAATCCTCCGAGCGCGTTGCCCCATTGAACTCCTCCCAGATGGGCGGCTGGGCCCACCGCTCCGTCTAGTCTTTACGACGGTATGCGACCACACATACCGCCGTCCTTCCCGGGATTGCCTGACCGAACGGTTCGAGCTCCCACTCTAGCCGTCTGCAACCACGGAAGCCCCTTTTAGTCGCCTCTTACGACAGGCAGGGGATGCCATAGCCCTATTCTGATCCAAGAGCTACAGGGACGACAGACTTGCCTGAAAAAAAATGCTCTTTTTTATATTTGTGGGTATCTCCTAAAACGTTGTTTGGAGAAAGATGATTGTCAAGCCTTGAAGTCATATATAAAGCCCAATCAAATAAGCCATAATTTCAGTGAAGAGAGTCGGTATTTAAGGTACCGGGACTACTGCAAAAATAATTTACAAAGTTTTTTAATAATACCCAGGGATGATTTTGTGCAATATGTAGAAAAATTGGAGGAAATATTTCAAACCTCATTTAAAACAACACGTATAAATTGTAAAGTAGCTGCAGGTATTCATAATCAAATGAAAGATATTCCTTTTTCTCCGCCATGTCAATGTTTCCCAAAAATATGCATAATAAAAGATATTTTTGGGAAACATTATTTTTATCCGAATGCGAATTTTTATACTATTAAATTTAATAATAAAGCTTTTCGTACGTCTCAGTCGAAGCGTAAATATTTTTCAGTGTCAAATTTGTAATTATTATTAGTAAAATAGTGATTTGTTATTAAAGATCTCACATATTAAAATAATAGTTTTTTTTTTACAACCTAAATCGACTAATTAAAAAACATTACATGTATTCAACACTTCCTATACAATTCACCATGAATTGTATTTGTTTAAATAAAAATATATAATAATTACTATCAAAAAATTAGAAAGAAAGTATTCATACTGGCAGATGTAATTAAAATACTATAGGCAAGCAGCCCTAACGTAATCTTTCGCCCAACGCCTCTATAGGTATAAAATTCAAGGAAACGGCAGAGTTAGACTAATGTATGATATTAATACTGTGGCTAAATGCTTACTGCAGCGTTGCACGATCCTGTTTATAAAAACTCTAAGTGTAAAATGCCAAATATAGACGTTTTGCATTTCATTAAGAGATGGCGCCGTATGTATTCTGAATCACACTACTAGAAATATTGTAGCTCAGCCGCTCTGCAGTCATCTCCACGTCTGGCAGATATCAAATTGTATTTTGTTGGAATAATAAAATTTTAATGACAAAATACAAAATCCGTCTAGTCGTATAATAAAAATGAAACTTTACAGGTGGTAGAAGCACTGTAGTTCGCCCGGAGAAGTACCTCCGCCACACCTATTTCTAGCGTGAAGCAGTTTTTGCGTTTCGATGGAAGGGTGTGGTTGCCGGCACACTTTTATACGAGATGACCATCTTAGTCCTCTGGAGAAACAACGCATATGTGATTGACTTCAGATCTATCTGAAGTCAATCACAGATGGGGTTCTAACCCCATGTCCTGTATAAAGTTGCTTACAGATGTCCATGGGCGGCAGTGAACACTGGTAAGTGTTCACTGCCGTTTGCTCGTTTGCTACTACAATTTTATAAAGAAAAACTTGCACGTATCTTTACATAATAATTTATATAATAACTCAACTCCTTTCTTTCTACTAATACCCTACTAAATCCTCTTCAATCTGGTTTCCGACCTGGCCATAGTACGGCTACTGCCCTGTTGAAAATTACAGATGACATCCGCATGGGGATGGACAATCAACAGCTGACGGTGTTAACACTGTTGGATTTTAGCAACGCGTTCAACACTGTTGATTTTGACGTCCTTTTAGGTGTTTTACGTTCTCTCTGCATATCTCCGACAGTGATTGATTGGTTTCGTAGTTACTTGTACGGACGCCGGCAGCGTATTCAAATTGATAATAAATATTCCAACTGGTCGAATACAACTGCTGGCGTGCCACAAGGTGGCGTGTTGTCTCCTCTCCTTTTTACTATCTTCATAAATTCTATTAGTCTTCACCTAACTTCTCTCTACCACCTATATGCAGACGATTTTCAAATCTACAACCATGCCAGCCTGAGCGACTTGCATAACGCCGTCAAATCTATTAATGCAGATCTGACTCGTATTTGCATTTGGTCCAAAAACTTTGGTTTAAAATTGAATGCCGCAAAGTCACAGGCAATTGTCATTGGGAGCTCCCGTTTGACCGCTAGAATTAATTGGCATCAGTTACCGCCTGTAAAACTTGATAACATTATTATTCCTTATAGTAAGATTGTTAGGAATTTAGGAATTTATATACCAAAATCTCTCCTGGACACCACAGATCACGGAAGTTAGTAGGAAGCTCTTTGCTGCAGTGGGATCTCTTCGACGGCTGAAAAATGTTTTACCCATTCCTACTAAAATTACGCTTGCGCAATCTCTCCTTCTGCCAATACTTGACTATGCTGATGTGTGTTATCCAGATATTACTGAGGAGCAATTAAATAAGCTTGAGCGCCTCCAAAACATGTGTATACGGTTCATATTCGGCTTACGAAAATATGACCATGTTTCAGAATTTCGTGCTAAGCTCAAGTGGCTCCCAATTCGTCTTCGCCGAAATGCTCACTTTCTGTCTCTTCTGTACTGTATACTATTTAATCCCTTATCCCCACCACCTGGGATGGACCACATGACAAATCCCTTCGCTCCACCCAAAACCTTGCTCTCTGTACTCCTTCCCACTCAACTTCATTTTACAAAAATTCCTATACTGTGTTAGCCATTCGTCTGTGGAACTCCCTTCCTGTATCCATTCGTAATGCTCAGTCCCTATATTCCTTCAAAATCCTTGTCAAATCTCATTACCTTCAGCTTTAATCCTATCACTGTTTTTCAGATTCTTTTCCTTAAGCTTCTTGCTATCTTTTGTCAATAATCATTTTTTATATGTGTTGCTATCTTCCAATATTTCAACTACTTATACTTGCTTTTCTTTAACTTACTCCTTAATTTATATTATAATTTGCACTAATCTCTATTTAATTTTGCACCCTACCTTTTTCTTTCTGTTCATATTCTTTTTAACTCCGAACCTTAAGGTTGTCTGAAAGAAATCGCTGTTTAGCGATAAGACCGCCTATTGTATCTTAAACTGTAATCAACATTGTAAATTTCCTGTTTTTTTGGGTACAATAAAGTATATTAATAATAATAATTTTTAAGAATTTTAATTGTATGTGTTTTGAAGTCGCGTGGAAGCAAATCTATTGCCACTAATATGGAACTGACTGCAATTTGAGGGGTTTTATAACTTTCTTATTACATAACAAATATGTAACCAGAGGGAAGATGTTGTTCTTCATCATATTAAAGGCCTAATTGTCATGATAGTACAATTTTAAAAAAAAAAAAATTCCATTGATTAAATTCTTGAATGTCAAGTTCATAGATTATTGCTAAAGCGACCAAATTACCTGCATACTTACTTAGTAGTTAGATATGATAAGAGGCACTTCAAATTGAATGAAGTCAAGTATTTACGCTATGGGCTCCTCCTCAGTAATACCACGTAATACCTAATACTTATGCGCGCACTTTATTATATTACAATATTGATTATATTATTGAAGTGAAACTTCTTTAGGCGCATGAGGGTAAAATTTTTACAGATGAAACGTCACGCCGGTATGCAACGGAAGTGTCGGAAAAGAGAGAGAGAGTGATCGAGACCGATTGAGAGAGAGTAAGACAGGGCGAACGTAGCATGAGCAACTAGCCGTGGAGTGAGAGTAGGGAGCAAGCGAGTGAGAAAGATTGAGAGAAAAAGTGAGACAGAGCGAACGTCGTAACACGCCTTTTTCCCTTCCTCTTAATCTTGGAAATTTAAAGTTTTAGATTTGTATAAATATAAACAAGATTTATAAATTAGTTCGCCAAAGAAGTTTCACTTCTGACATGTGTACTTTGTACGCACGCATGTTTTTTTTTGTGAAGTGGAAAGCGTGCAGTAAATCTGTCTCCCTCATCACAATCTCCTAATGAGAACAAGGTAGCACTAACACTAGGGTAGATTCAAGTTCGCCCTGTAGTTCGGGGACCAGAATAGGTGGGCGGCTAGACTGGGAGCTCGAACCGTTCAGTTTCGATCCCAAGAAGGGCATCGGTATGTGTGGTCGCATACCGCCGTAAAGACTAGACGGGGCGGTGGGCCCACTCGCCCATCTGCGAAAAGCCCGATGGAGCAACGCGCTCAGAGGATTCCGGCAGCGGTCCGTGTGGAGATCCCGGAGTCTTCTTAATTTGAGTGCGGTATTTGGGGGATTTTAGTGCGGTAAAAATCTCACATAACCCGGCGTCGCTCCCATGGCGTCGGGTACCTTTTGAAGATTTCCCCCTCGAAAACAAAAAAAGAGGGTAGATTCAAGTGTGAAGGTGGCGCAGCGCCGTTAATAAAATCTTTATCAGGGACATAGAGTCAGTCTAGGCAAGGTCTACCCATTCTGTTATTGAAATAGTAACATTTTCGTATTATATGGATGACAGATCTTTAGCGGTTTGATTGCTGCTAAAAAGAGCAGTATTAAAAGCTGTTGCATTCAAATCCGACTGACATGGTACCTATTGCTGACAAAAATACAAGAGGCGTTTTGACGTAATCCTCATCTGATAATATTTCTTGTGGAGCACAGGCCTTTATCAAAGGCAGTGACTGTATACTGGTTTGCTTTTTATATGATTAAATTAGCAAACAAGCTCCATATAAAATAAGGGTGACGACCCGCGTGGCGGATCTTTTACCATACTGGTCTGACGCGCAATGCGTCCCGGGTTCGATTCCCTGCCAGACAGGTATCTGAATGATGAGTTTAGATTCGTGTTCTGGGTTTGAGTGTTTGTGTATTCGTCTTGTTTATATGGTACCCACGACACACTTTGTTATGAGGCGACCATCTTAGTCATCCGGAGTAGTAACGCATCTGTGATTGACTTTAGATAGAACCCATGTTTTGTTTGAAGTTGCTTACAGATGTCAATGGGCGGCAGTGACCACTTACCAACAGGTGGACTGCATGCTCGTTTGCTACTTCAATCAGATAAAAAAGATGGACACCCGATATGAAAGTAAGACGGCAATACAGTTCCTGCCCTACGCTAGAAATAGATGAACTGATATTGTCTCAGCGATCCAACCACTCCTTCCACCTTGTTTCTCTGACTTACAAAAAGTTCTAACCGTATCTTGGAACGCAGTTGCTAATAGTTTAAGCGTAGTACTCAGTTACTAGATAAACATATTGCGCGTGATAGATAAGTAGCTAATAGTATAAAAATGAGTAATCTGGATCATTGATAACACGATCATGAATATGGGCTGAATACTGATTGCTCTTCGCCGGAAACGATTATATTGACCGAGGTTATGTTTTGTTTACTAAAAACTAATCAAAACGAACCTAAATTAAATTTGAACTCAGTAATCAAAACGAACGATATACCTACCAGACTTACAGAAGTAACATTTTCATACTAAGTACGTTGCGTTTGGAAAAATAACTGCGTCGAATGCAGAATTCGCAGGCGTTCCATCTTTGTTACAATTATCTTTTTAAGGTTGATTAATTTTGAACTCAGTTATCCAAACGAACGATAAACCTACCAGACTTCAGGCCAAGAAACATTTTCATAATACGTCGCCTTTGGGGAAATAACTGCGTCGAATGCAGAATTCGCAGGCGTTCCATCTTTGTTACAATAATCTTTTTAAGGTTGATTATTTTTACCAGGAAAAACCAGTGTACTTCGCTCGAGGTATACTTTGCATTTCGATTGAGGGTGCGGTTTCCGGCTTACTTACCTATACTTATACTAAGCGTAGTTCGTAGTCTATTTTTTATTTTTATAATAATGAAGTAGCAAATGAGCATGCAGTTCATCTGATGGTAAGTAGTCAATGCCGCCCATGCACATCTGTAAGCAACTTTATAGGTTCTACCTAAAGTCAATCACAGATGCGTTGCTACTCCCGAGGGCTAGGATGCTTCGTATAAAAGTGTGCCGGCAACCACAACCTTCCATCGAAAAGCAAAGAATGCTTCACGTTAGAATTAGGTGTGGCGGTGGAACCTCGAACGACCTTAGATAGGACCCCTGTTCTAAGTTTCTTACGGATGTCTTGGACCGCAGTAATCACTTACCATCAGGTGGACTGCATGTTCGTTTGCTACTTCACTATGATACAAAATGCCTGCGGTCCATGGACACTAACCGTGATGGGACTTATTTAAGTACTTAGTCTGCATGTTTGTTTGGTGTATTCCACTTTGATCACCCAGGTGATATCACCTAGGTGATCAAAGGCGACTCATTGGTGTCCTTTGATCACCTGAGACATAATCACCTGGGTGATCATAGGCGACTTCAAGAAAATATATTATTTCAGTATCCTTTAATCACCTGTATAAAAAATCTGATGTGGGTGCCTAAAATGTCGTTATTCATATGTATTCATATTAGACTTCAATATCGTTTATTTTTGATTTCTAAGGGTATTTATTACGGTACCCACGTTTATTGACATAGGAATAGTTTGATGATGAAATTTTAGGTTAGAGATTATGGGGAGTTATGGGGTGGATCACAGCGTCCATATTTCTTAAATATTATTTCATAATATAGCATTTGCCGACCTGAGCATCGTGCAATTAGGAATGAATAATTAGTATCTAGGCTAACATGTCATGATAAAAAATTCCAACCTTAACTTTTCTACCCTGATGATGCAGGGGTGCCGCCTACCTAAACCACGGGAGTCAGCCATATGCTGCATATGTATTCTTATATGATAAGGTTCTTGAGCAGAGAAATGGTAAAAAAATAACCTTGAACCACCCTAAGCTGATGATGCGGGGAAACTGAATACCTCATCCATACGAGTTACCTAGTAGAGCTAGCTAGCTGCTCACATGTATACAAGTTTTCTGAGCAGAGACATATTCTTTTGGGATTAACTTCCGTTTTGCCCATACTTCCAACCTATCTGAACTTTGGTGTACCTATATCGATGTGTTGATTAAGACAAGAGCGTTGTTATGTTTTAGTTTAGTTTAGGAAGCTAAAAATATCGGTTAAGTTCGAGTCGGACTACGGAATCCTAAAATAGCTAAAAGATCACATTAACTCCCTGGGTGAACCTATATATACGTTCTACCAATTTGACGTTCAATCCAATACCACAACATATAATATAACATTTCATATTTTAATTTTATGAATGTTAATATTTTAACTTTTCGGGGGGGGGGGGGAGGGGAGGAAGGAGATGACTCCCCAAAACCGTCCCCCTGGCTACGCTCATGGATCAAGATCATGATATTTCAAATACCCGCAACTTAATTTTCAAGTAAAATTCAAAGAAAAATCATTGAAACGATTTTTTCATTAAATGCGAGTATTATCAATATAATAGCTTAGTTTTTTTTCGTAGATGTTCCAACCTAACATAACCAATCCTATAAAAGATTAGTATATTAAATAAGGAAATAAGTATATATTTATTCTGTTGAGATTTTTCTTCGATTTTCGTATTCAAAATGGTGTTTGCGCCCATAGCTATTTTGCACACATTTTATAAACGTTAATTACCCTAACTCATAAAAGTTTGGGTAATAATAATAGTTATACCAGCTGACCCGGCAAACGTTGTTTTGCCATATAAAAATTTAAAAAAATGTTAAGGGTGGACTATTACTAAGGGGTATGAAAAATAGATGTTGGCTGATTCTCTGACCTACTCAATTTGCTCACAAAATTTCATGAGAATCGATCAAGCCGTTTCGGAGAAGTACGGGAACGAAAATTTTGACACGGAAATTTTAAATTTAAATATAAGTATTTGAAATATCCAACTTATACTGTCATTTTGTAACCACTACTTAGCATCAACATCAATCTCACCGAACCTAGCTCCTTCACTTCCACAACAACCACCAACAACAAAACCACCACCTTTACCTCTACAACCACCAACAACATCTTACCACATATATCGCACCACAACCATCCACCCACTCTACCATTTCACCATGCATAATGACCCCAGTACTACCGGCTCCACCCCCACTGGAATACCACTAACAACATCACCTCTACCATCACGACCTCCACCCCACCACTACTACTATCTTTCTGGTATGATTGAATAATAAACATGTATCCATGCATCCGTGTCATAAACTCTTGCCATTTTAATATTAGTAAGACATAAGTAAGCAACATTTTAGCTGCCCATTTTTGGTAGGTTTTTAAATAGGTGATTAAAGGATACTGAAATAATATATTTTCTTGAAGTCGCCTATGATCACCCAGGTGATTATGTCTCAGGTGATCAAAGGACACCAATGAGTCGCCTTTGATCACCTAGGTGATATCACCTGGGTGATCAGAGTGGAATACACCGTTTGTTTACTATGTCTACATCATAAAAGAGAAAAATATTATAACATGACAAGGCCTCTTGCCTATCTTCACTTTGAAAACTACCAATAATTTTGATGTTATTTGGTTATTTAAACTAATGAAACTTGCAAATATATTTTTTGAAAACTATGCAAAGAATAATCTAGAATCGGGTAATCGCGATGTGTTCTCTCATCATTAAATGAAGTGGTCATTAATGACTAATACTAGGTACCATCGTGATACATTATAGGTATGCTGTGATTTCAAAATAATAGTTTAGAGATAAACGCATTTAAGTGTTTCTTACAAATCTCTACTTCACTTGATAAATTGATGTTGTATTCAAAATCGGTTTGATAACCGGATTTTTGTAAGGAAGACATCGATGAGTGCTGCATTTTCCTCTCCTGTTTTATTGTTAACTTTTTCTTCGCCCTCGGTTTTTAACCGACTTCCCAAAGGAAAGAGGTTATCTATTCGTCACGTATATTTTTTTTTTTTTTTTTTTTTTTTTTTTTTATGTATGTTCGGGCGAAATGGCTAGAAATCGTCGACCTACCGAGACGATTCATACGACATTGTATGCGACTAGTTTCACAGGCAGTCCCATATTGAGGAAAATGAAAACCTTCCAGCGGTTTTCCCGGAAAATTGGAAAATGTCGGTTTCTTAAAATCTTGAATAACTTGAGTGTTTATAAACCGATTTCCATTTTCTTTCTTTCATTTGATAGGAAATTTCGTCACGCAACTTTTTCTCTTGGACATGGGTATGCTGTGATGCTTAACTCTTTGAGTTATGGGGTGGAAACCACCACCACTCCTCAAGTTTTTTAGATAATTTGAGATAACTCGGCTTCTGCCGAATCGATTCTTATGAAAGTTGGAATATGTATTATATATCTATGCTTATATAGGTTGATGAAAAATTTGACCTTCAACTCCTCGATCCTGATGATGCAGGATTACAGCTATCCTAAACTATAACATTAGCTATTTGGTGCTTACATATATGTAACAAGACTACTAAGCAGAGACATGTAATGAAAAATTTGACCTTCAACTCCTCAATCCTGATGATGCAGGGGTGCCTCAAGCCTAAACCATTTGGGTTGACCATTTGGTGCTTATGGGTATGTTATAACAATACTAAGCAAAGACATATTATAAAAAAAATGACCTTCAACTCCTCAACCCTGATGATGCAGGGTGCTGTAAGCCCAAGCCGTAGGTGATGGCCATTTAGTGCTTACGGATATATAATAAGATAGCAAGGCAAAGATGTACGATGTCAAATTTGACCTTCAACTCCTCAACCCTGATGATGCAGGGGTACTGCAGGCTTAAACCATAAACGTTAGACATTTGTTGCTCACGGATTTGTAATAACATTGCTAAGCAAAGGTATACGACGAAAAATTGGACCTTCAACTCCTCAATCCTGATGATGCAGGGATATTGAATGCCTAAGCCATAAAACTTAGCTATTTCAATCTTACGCATTCAAAATGATATTTAAAAAAATGTAAGGTAAAACATTAGAAAAATGGTTGTATACAGTGGAAAATTGGACCTTCAACTCCTCAATCCTGATGATGCTGGGGTGCTTCAAGCTTAAACTATAGGCGTTAGCTACATGATCGCTACGTATATCTGATAAGATTACTAAGCAAAGATATAAGATGAAAAATTTGACCTTCAACTCCTCAACTCTGATGATGCAGGGGTACTTCAGGCTTAAACTATAGGCGTTGGCCATTTGATGCTTATGGGTATGTAAAATATTTACAAAGCGAAGACGTATGATAAAAAAGTTGACCTTCAACTCCTCAACCCTGATGATGCAGGGTACTGTAAGCCCAAGCCATAGAAGTTGGGGATCTGTTGCTTACGTGCATGCGATGAGATTACATAGAAAAGATATGACATGATAATTTTGACCTTCAACTCTTCGGCCCTGATGATGCAGGGGTACTTCAGGCTTAAACCATAGGCGTTGGCCATTTGATACTTATGGATATGTAATATATTTACAAAGCAAAGACGTATGATAAGAAAATTGACCTTCAACTCCTCAACCCTGATGATGCAGGGTACTGCAAGTTTAAACCATAAGCATCGGCCATATGGTGCTTACGTATATGTAATGAGATTACTAAGCAAAGATATGACATGATAATTTTGACCTTCAACTCCTCAACCCTGATAATGCTGGGGTTCTTCAAGTTTAAACCGTAGGCATCGGCCATATTGTGCTTACGTATACATAATGTTGTTGTTCACAATACCAACAATGAGTTTCGGAGAGGATATAATTATCATCAAAAATTCCACTTTGAATACAATTACCTGAAAGATGCAAGAGTACCACCAACCTTTTTAAATTGGATGGGTTATTTTTATCAGTATCAGTTGAATTATACTCTTAGTTATAAGGTTTATATTACTTTTTCTACTTTAAATATTGATAATTATAGGTCTATTCTTTAAATAAATGTTTACTCAGAAAAAGTTGTTTTATTCGGTTAGGTTAGGTTCGAACAGATTTTTCCAATTCAGAATCTAAGGGAGGGGGCGCGGTAGCGCCCCCGACCGGTTGTGTCAAAGAAGTCTATTTTTATATGATGACGTCAGCACATAATTTTATTCATCCGAAAATCGGACGAATAATTAATTTTATTCATCCGGTTAGCGGACGACTAGCAACAGCCATAACTGATTTTATCGTGACTAAAAAGCGTGAAAAAAAAAATTTTAAACAAAAAATACAACCGACTTCCATGCCACATAAAAGTAAAAAATAATTTAAATACATGTTGGTTTAGAGCAAACACAGTTCTTAGTACATAGTCCAGAAGTCGGCGCTCATATAAGATACATGTAGTTTCGTCATGATCCAGCAAAATATGGTGAGCGCCGACTTCGGGACTATGTACTAAGAACTGTGTTTGCTCTAAACCAACATGTATTTAAATTATTTTTTACTTTTATGTGGCATGGAAGTCGGTTGTATTTTTTGTTTAAAATTTTTTTTGTTAACTCCCCTCACAACGAAGGTGCTCGATGCGCCAAAGGCAATTGTTACGGAACCCTTCCCATCTTGACAGGTATTTTGTATACTGTTATCCATAATATTACATATCTTTTCGTGGATTAAATAATTACACAGCTGAAAGTTTTCTTTCACATTGACCTACTCTTCCCATTTTGCTCCTGTGTCTTGTAAAAAACATATAACAATTTTTATTGCACTTCATCGTATACGACGACGCATGCGGCATATACTGCGGGTGGATCAACATGAGATTAATATTTTGCTCTAAAATATATCTAACCAATAAATATAATTGTATAGCCTAAAACCTTCCTCGATAAACGGTCTATTCAACACAAAAATAATTTTTCAATTCGAACCAGTAGTTCCTGAGATTAGCGCGTTCAAACAAACTCTTCAGCTTTATAATATTAGTATAGATACCGGCACCACTTAAAATTCAAGACCACTTTTGAATAAAAATGTAATCCTTATAATTGATGAATTTTGAATTTAAGTGAAATTTGAACTTATTCATGCAAAACACCGATATATACCTATAACTAAAAAAACGTTTTCTGTACGTAAAACCATTTTATCATGGGTGGCATGGACACACTCAAAAATAAATATACAAATACTAAAATTTTACAAATTTTGATAATTTTTTGAAGGTGGTAGAACCAGTGTAGTTCGACCAGGGAAGTACCACCGCCACACCTATTTCTAGCGTGAAGCATTTCTTGCGTTTCGATGGAAGGGTATGGTTGCCGGCTCACTTTTATATGAGGCGACCATCTTAGTCCTCACGAGTAGCAACGCATCTGTGATTGACTTCAGATGGAACCCGTGTTCTGTATGAAGTTGATTACAGACGTCCATGGGCGGCAGAGACCACTTATCATCAGGTGGAATGCATGCTCGTTTGCTACCTCAGTTAGATAAAAAAAAAACTCAGACAAGAAGTCTAAATTCATCGAAATATCTCTTTGACCGGGGATCAAACCCATTGCATATAAAACTGGTAAGTATACAGCTTCACGCGAGCAGTTAATATATATAACTAGGTAATAATCAAAATTTGCGATAACGTGCTAACAAAGTAATATGAGGGTCACGAGTGACGTATCATGACGATTCAGTCAATCCAATATTATAAATTCTTGTGCAATCCATTGTAAATCTATTTACAATTGCCTTTTATGGGTACCCGCAAAAAACGATCTCGATAATAATGTGGTGAAGCATAACCAGTTTAACCTATATTTTTTATGAAACATCCATCTTAGTTCTTAGGAATACTACGCATCTTTGATCTGCTTCTGACAGTGGTGGAAATTACGTATATGTCACCCGTGAAAAATTGAATAGGGGGTTGAAAATGGCCCGAGTTGCTTCGAGAAAAGTATGGTACGGCCGTGCCGCTTTTTTGCTCGACTTGGCGGAGGCACTGCCGTGCCCCCAGATTCGCCGAATTTAGGAATATAAACGGACAAAAAAATCTAAATGGAAAACTCCTAAAATCTCATCTATAATCCTATCTCCTAAAATCATAAGGTAGGCCGACCTAGTTGAGCCTGTGTTCTATTTAACGACAAATAAGTTAAGTGCGAGACGTTCCGCACCATTGTCTAAAAAAGGCAAAAAATAACGTTTGTAGTGTTGTATTGTTTGAGCCCCCCTTAAATATTTATTTTATTCTGTATTTAGTATTGGTTGTTATAGCTGCAATAGAACATCATCTGCGAGAATTTCCACTGTCAGCTATCAAGCTATCAAGGTTCATCCGACATAGCATGGTGACAGATAAACAGATTTTGAAGGTGGTAGATTCAGTGTAGTTCGACCGAGGAAGTATCTACCACCGCCACACCTATTTCGATAGAAGGGTGTGGTTGCCACACTTTCACATGAGGCGACCATCATAGTCCTCGGGAGTAGCAGCGCAATTGTGATTGACTTTAGATGGAACCCATGTTCTGTATGAGGTTGATTACAGATGTCCATGGGCGGCAGTGACCACTTACCATCGGTTGGATTGTAGGTATGCTCATTTGCTACTTCAGTCAGAAAATAAACAGACGGACAGACAGCCAATGGATTATTAGTAACAGGATGCCCTTTTTACCTTTTGGGTAGGGAACCTTAAAGGGTCGGTAATTACACATATCCTACCGCCCCTAAATGTGACGCCCGGGACGCAATTTGAGTTTCGGTTTCAAGGATTTTCCTAAAAATATACTGGTTATATTGCTATATACTATTACTATGCAAAAGGTAAATTCTTCCGTCCCCCAAAATGTGCTGTCCGGGGCCATGGCACTGTACCTATTTGTAGTTGGTTTCAGATGTGCGAAGGTGACCGTTTACCATGAGGTAGACTGCGTACATATTTGCTATTTTAATGTCATAATTAACAAAATATATCAACGAGTAAAAAATAATACCTAAACGGAAAAGAGAAAAACAAGTAGTTTAATCATGAAACGCAAAGTACAAAACAAGAAGCAAACGTTTCAAAAAAATCGACCTTAACTACATTTGACACCGCGCGAAACACCTCATAATATATTATAACTTATATTTCAATATATTACATGATTATAGTACCATAGTACCTACTTACTGGTTTTATATTCGTTTTAGCGTTTTTTATTGTTTTTATAGTAATTAATTTTATTTACCGCTTTAGGAGTTGCGTCAAAAAGTAACTTTTTCAATTGTTAGCATCTGATAACTGATACCTTTATATGATAAATTATAATTTATACCTGTGTTACAATGCTTAAACCATTTGAAAAGTACCTAAAGCATGACAAAGAAAAACATTTACACATACATTCGCTCGAAAAATATTCTTGTAGGACAGACGGGTAAAAAAAAGTTATGTACAAAAATATTTTGCCCGCACTGTTAATTTCACGTAATGTTGCTTTTTTACTCGATTGTGTCAAGGGTATACAAATATTTCATCTTATTTTGTTTCTCGAACGTATATATGTATGCCATAAAAAACAAAACTTGTCAAAAGACCCAGGGATTGCAATCCGGCCTCATTTTCAATCCGGCCGGATCCGGCCGTTTTTTTCTCAATCCGGCCGGATCCGGTGGCATTAATCGAACGGTTAAAACAGTGTAAAAAAGGATCGATTTCTAACGATAATTATTTTTGTAATGTGAAATCTTTGTCTAAATATACAAACACCGGATCCGGTGGAGGTCCGGATCCGGTGGTGAATTGATACCGGATCCGGATTGTGTAAATTTGTGCCGGATCCGCAGGATTACCGGATCCGGTTTTCCGGATTGAAATCCCTCCCTGCAACTCAGTTCTGCTACCGGAAAAAGTTGTGAGATCCATGTTCCATCCAAGTCAGTTACTATGTTACATTTACATGTTAAGCAGCCCAAGAGGTTTGACTGATTTTAATAACGGTTTCGCGTTGGAGACGTCCAATAAGTTTACATTCAATCTTAAAACAATGCCTAAAAAATATAGTTCTTTTGGATTAGCCTATATCTTCGTTTTCACAAAACGTATGTCAGAGCGTTACCACATTAGTTAACCAGGCAATGGTTTCTGGATTTGATTTTTGCCTGGATTTGGGTGTTTGTGTATTCGTCTATGTGTCTTACCGACTCTTACCATAGCACCCATATCATAGGAAAAATCCTAATGTTCCCTACATGACCCACGCTTTTATATTCTTAGGAGAGTAGAAAGTTCAATTTATTATCGCTAATTTTATTGTTGTAATTTTCCTTTCGATTTTTACAAGTCATCCAACGACTTATAAGTACATTACTGCAAATGCGTCTCGCAGTCTCGGAAGATTTTCCGTTGTTCGTGATGTCATAGCCGGTAGTACTTAAGAGAGGCACTTAATTATTGCTGAGTTCATTAGCGGTATAATTGTGTATCGCTGCTTCTACTGCATAATGCTATGCTATGTTATTTCTAACGTGAAGCATTTCTTGCGTTTCGATGGAAGGGGGTGATTGTCGGCACACTTTTATATGAGGCGACCATCATAGTCCTCGGGAGTAGCGACGCATCTATGATTGACTTCAGATAGAACCAATGTTCTGTATGAAGTTGATTACAGATGTCCATGAGCGGCTTACCATCAGGTGGACTGCATGCTCGTTGCTACTTCAGTCATATAAAAAATAATACAACACAATCGTAAATTTTACAGGAGAGCTCAAAACGATACATTTAACTATTACAATTTTGTTGTTACTGCTTCAATTAATGAAATTCAAATATTCAAAGTAAATTAAAAGGCCCTTAATAACGATGTAAATAGAGTACAAAATTATCAATTGTACGTCCTTTGTTGATAAAACTGTGTCTGTAACTAAAAGTAATAAATCGCGCATAGTTCTATATTTACAGTGTACCTACTATTTCAGTAGTTCTATACCGAAGACACTTATGACCCAACTATTTATTTCTGGCCTATTCCTGTGATTATCTTTTAAACCCACGCTAAGTTCTCAAAAAAAAAAATCAAATATATGCGATGTTCAGACACGTGGAAATGTATTTTTTGTTATATGTTATAGATAACGACTGTATTACACGCTGTTGTTGATTTGAAAGTTATGATAAGGGCGAGTCGTCCTAACATAACCCTCAGAGTAACAATCCATGTATTCACGTATGACACGATTCAGCTGGAATATAGTCGGAATAGCTCGTGTATCTGAGACTATTTGAATTATATATAATACTAGCTGTCCCGACAAACGTTGTTTTGTCATATAAAAAATTAAAAAAAATGTAAAGGGTGGACAACCCTTAAGGGGTATGAAAAATAGATGTTGGCCGATTCTCAGACCTACTGAATAAGCATATAAAATTTGGTAAAAAACGGTCAAGCCGTTTCGAGGAGTTTGGGAACAAAAACTGTGACACGAGAATTTTATATATTAGATGTAACAATCCATGAAGCCGATAGGATCTTAGGGCGTGCCAAAGAAATAGGTGCATATAGGTATAGTACATTCTCTCAAAAATTATTACTCCTGACACACTCGGGTGAAACTGAGTAATTTGGAACAAAACTGTGACGTCTACTTTATACTTTTGATGCTGCTTATTTCAATAAGTATATTTATATCTTTTGATGATAAAATTCACTGTGAGCTCGTAATATTGCTAAATGGTCTAGTTAGGGTCATTAGGACAAACACGGAGGTGTCAATTTGTGTTCAGAGAGACCGGTTCGGTTATGTCGACATATTTATGAATATTTAGGAGCTTTGTTACAGAAATAGCAAAAGAACTTTAGTCTTACAGATGGTAACTGACAACCTTTTTTTATCCGAAATAGCAAACGAGCATGCAGTCCACCTGATGGTAAGTGGTCACTGCCGCTCATGGACATCACTAAACAACTTCATATAGAACATGGGTTCTATCTGAAGTCCATCACGGATGCGTTGCCACTCCCGAGGACTAAGATGGTCGCCTCATGTAAAAATGTGCCGCATGGTTTTAACGGGGAGGTACCACTTACACACCTATTTCTAGCTTGAAATAGGTCATGCGTTCCGATAGAAAGGTTTGTTTGCCGGCTTGCTTTCTTATAAAGCAGCCATATTACAATCGGTAGCAACGCATCAGTGATTAACTTCAGATAGAACCCCTAATCTCATTTACGTATCAATTTACATTTGGTTCTTACGGCACTGGGTTAGTGTGTATAAAATTCCTAACAGTATGCAAATTACAACTACGTAAATTACCGAACTTTGTGGAAGTCGAAATTACCTATAGCTTGTTTGAATATCGACAATTGAATTTAAAATAGTACACTCACCTAATTTAACAGTTAAATGACATGACTTGCTAATATCTAAATTAGGTTGGATTTGCAAATAATAGTATGTTACATTATTTTGATGAATTATTGGATGGAAGAATTTAGAAAAGGTGTTTTCATATTTAGTTCACATTTGTTCATGTTTTTGTCACTTCATGGCACTTCTGCTTCTTGCAGGGCACTTGTTTTTTATGTTGAGATTTTTTTATTGATAAAAGTATTTTAATCACCATTAATAATTGTTGAACCTCAGTCTCTCAATCCTAGGGAGGTTCAAATTCCAGTTTATTTTTATAAAGTTCTCAAATATTTGCAAACTCTACTAATTTGCACTTAGTAAGGCAGGCATTATGGCCAAGGCATGCGTATTCTACATCTACATACATTCGTCATACAAAAATACTTTCGCTTGGCGCTGCGTATCTTTGTTGACCGAATTTTGGCAAATTTGGTGCAATCTGCAACGACAGTTCGTGGCCTTGTAAGATAATCATGTCTGTATCTGTACGATAAGACAGTACGTGCACTTTTTAAGGTCAATGCATGCGGCTTTCAATGATTGAAGCTGATGTTTCTTAGTCCTCAGATTGGTTCCGTGACTTGTATAGATCTTAATTAACACAGTTAACCTAGGTCGAAAATTGGATAACCTTTATAGGAAAAAAGCGCGATTCCGTGATTCGAAGGGCATTCGGAAGTCTCCAGTAGTAACGTGAGACCCATTAGAAAAAAATAGAATTTTTAGCCTTTCAGTAGACAAACACATGAAAATTTAGTCTACGCCTACCTCAAGGTTCGATCTATCTTCTTGTCCATGCTCATCAAATCAGTTTTTTTTTATCTGACTGAAGTAGCAAACGTGCATGCAGTCCACATGATGGTAAGTGGTCACTGCCGCCCATGGCCATCTGTAACCAACTACATACAAAACATAGGTTCCATCTGAAGTCAATCACAGATGCGTTGTTGCTCCCGAGGGCTATGACGGTCGCCTCATGTGAACGTGTGCCGGCAACCACACCCTTCTATCGAAACGCAAGAAATGTTTCACGCTAGAAATGGGTGTGGCGGTGGGACTCTCCTGTCGAACTACACTGGTTCTACCTTGAAGAGTTTAGCGTTTTAGACCTTAAGGCGTAACAAACATACGCAGTTTTGTAAATAAGATCAGCAATGTTACTTAATCAAACAATTTTTCGAGCGCGCTAATCAAATAATCACGTTTTCCCTATCTGTAAGATAAATAGTTTTGCCAAAACACTCGTGAAAGAGTACTATCGGGTCGAATAGATAACACGAAGATTATTCCAGAACTACCTAAAGAGCATACTTATCTAAGTTTTATAATAATGGAATTTATTAAGTGATAAACATAGATTAGGAGAACTAGGAATGTAATGGACTTGAGGATATGAAATTTCAGATTTAGATATCGATACGGATATACAAAAAATGTTGTACAGGTTTCAGACACGGTTCGTCCCTGTAGTTCCGGGATCAGAATAGGGCTACGGTATCCTCTGCCTGTCGTAAGAGGCGACTAAAAGGGGCTTCCGGGGTTGCGGGCGGCTAGAGTGGGAGCTTGAACCGTCCAGCCAGGCGATCCCGGGAAGGACGGCGGTATGTGTGGTTGCATATCGTCGTATAGACTAGACGAAGCGGTGGGCCCAGCCGCCCATCTGGGAGGAGCCCGATGGGGCAACACGCTTAGAGGATTCCGGTGGTGTTTGTTGGAGATCCCGGAGTCCTCTTTTTAGCGCTGAGGATGGCCACCGGGGGGGTTTTAGTGCGGTAAAAATCCCACATAACCCTTCGTCGCTCCCACGGCGTCGGGTACCTTTTGAAGGTTTCCCCCTCGAAAACAAAAAAAAAAAAAAAAAGGTTTCAGACACGGTTACGGATATGAATTTATTTCACATTATGCGATAGTTTCATATACTAATAGTAACGGATGGTTGAAAATATAGCGAATAAAAATAGGTGAGGATTTGATTTTATTTGTGAAATATTTTTATAGAACAAAGTAGCAGACGATCCTGGAGTCGACCTGATAGTGATCACTGGGGCAATGCACGTTTATAAGCAACTTCATACAGATCAACGCTTTGATCTGAAAAAAATCACAGATGCATTGCTACTCCCGTGGATTAAGATGGATACTCATATCGTGTACCGGCAACCACACCCATCAACAGAAACGTAAGACTACATACGTCACAGCCGGCTGAAAACCCAAAGTCAAAACATGAATACCTGCCAGAGAGTAGAAATAAAATTTAAAAAAAACATAAACAAGCAATTATGTGCAAATCTGTGAAAGACTGGTTAACAAAGTAGTAACTAACCTGATTTCTGACAGTTCAGTCACCCGTGCGATAACTCTTAGATAACAAGTTATCAAAACCAGTTATAATAGAAACAAAACTAATATCTAATGCCACTTATACAAAACACTGTTAAATTATTAAAACAAAATGACCGACTGCTTAAAAATAATATCATTTATATTAAGTTTTTGTTTTTACGTGAACTTAGTAACATAAGTGTTTTTAGTGCTCTATTTACTACCCTTGATATAAATATTGGTATGATGATAAAAAATCGTTCCATCCCGCCGTATTTTTCGTTGATTCCAGGCGCCATGTTCATTTTTTAGTTTATGTCACTAATGTGTCAAACCGTTGGGGCTGTAGCGCGAGTCAAGGAATTTGACAATACATAAATTCGTACATACCAAGAAAAAAAAGAATGTGTGTGTGTGTACTTAAGTACACTTGTTAGAAGTTATACTTGTTTGGCTTAACAAGATAAAAATCTTTATAAAATTTTATCTTTCGCCTTATTCTCATCATTATTTCATAACGCACCTAAAGAAGTACAACAACTTTAATAAAAAAGCGTGCGGCAATCGGAGACTGCCGCGGTAAAGCTAATGCATAGCATTTTCATTCTCATTTTCACTTCATCTTTATACTGTAACTTTTGTTACGAATCTTAAAATTTCAATCTCATCATATTTTCAAAACGCGCTTATAGAAGTATAACTTCAAAAAGATAAAAAAATTGAAATGCATAACTCGCTCTGTTCCCGTTGAGGTCTGAGGAGGCAACTTAAGGATAATATGTAGAATTCAAGAAGATGGGCAGTAGAGTCTTCCTGTAAACATCAACACCCACTGCGGTCACCAACACGCATGCTAGGCTTGATGACTATGGGGTTATTACAGGAGAGGCCCTTTAAGTAATGCCAGGAATTCTAGAGGTTAATAGAAGTGTGTAGGATTTTAGTCTTAGAAATTATTTATCACTGCTTTTCGGTAAAGGAAAATAACGCGAGGAAACCTACACACCCCCGAGAGTTCTTTAAAAAAAAACTCGGGGGTGTGTGAAGTCCACCAATCCGCACTTGCCGCACTGAGACCCGTGCCCATCAGTGGGACAATAATGGGTTGACGAGAGAGAGGATCTTAGTCTTAGAGTAGCAATAAATTTGTGATATGTTATTGATATCATCAGATGGATTGCATACTTGTTAGCCACTGCAAGTCAATCTTTTGTGTATATGTATTAAATAGCATACATACATAACGTTCCATGTATTATCATCCAAACGAAATGTGTATGTATTTTCAAAAATCGATTAAATAATCTCTGCAGCCCGTGGACATCTTATTTCACATACTTAAGTTCATATAGAAGCTACGAAATAAAATTGTTAGCTTGATCCAGAAAGAACTACAGCGCCATCTAGTTGTATTGCTGACAACTACTTTCGTAACGCATTTCTGTTTTGAATTTCGAATCACAGCGGTTCAAAAAACGTTTCCATGCCTGATGGTAAGAAGGTAATCAATCACTGCCCGTCCCTGTAATTTCGGGATCAGAATAGGGCTACGGCATGCCCTTTTTTTTTTTTTTTTTTTAAGTGGGTAATCCTCATGGATACCCAGCCACCCGGGGCGGCAGCTGGGTTATGCCGGACTCTTACCGGCTAAACCCCCACTGTGTTTTCTCCTCGCACCGTACGGCGGGAACACGGGTAAGCTTTCGCAGTCATCCGCGAACCCGCCGGTGCCTGGCCGCTCCCGCAGCCCCTCCTCGCGTGGAGCATAAAGCTCCTATCCAACAGCAAGGCGCGCCAGAAAACACAAAGGCGCGCATGCCCTGCCTGTCGTGGTTGCAGACGGCTAGAGTGGGAGCTCGTACCGTTCGGTCAGGCAACCCCGGGAAGGACGGCGGTATGTGTGGTCGCATACCGTCGTAAAGACTAGACGGAGCGGTGGGCCCAGCCGTCCATCTGGGAGCCCGATGGGGCAACGCGCTCGGACGGCGGACGGGGGGTTTTAGTGCGGTAAAAATCCCACATAACCCTGCGTCGCTTCTACGGCTTCGGGTACCTTTTGAAGGTTTCCCCGTCGAGAACAAAAAAAAAGGTAATCACAGCCGCCCATGGACTCCTGTAACCAACTTCAACCAAAACAAGAACTTATACAGAAAATTCTGTCCGAAGTAATCACTGACGCGTTGCTACTACTGTGGATTCGATTCGATTATATACTACACTGCTCGCTCGCTCGCACTTTTGCTTTATTTGTTTAGTCCATAAAATATATATTTAACATAGATATTAACTTTGTCACTTACTAATATTATTTGATTGATGTTTCATATTTGATTTTTATTTTATTTGGTATATGTAATGAAATGTAATGAATAATTTATATTTGCATGCTATCACATTGTCAGCAGGACAAGCGAACAAATTTTATTTGTAACATCTGATATTATGTACCTGTTCTGTGCAAATAAACTATTACTATTACTATAAATAATAATAATCTTTATTTAGTTTATATAAGATGTATAAATAAGTTATATGTATACATAAGATTAAAAAAGGGAAGCAAAACTGAATATGTTAATAGTATCGATGCCATCAATTGTTATCATCGATAGGTCACAACAATTGATAGATTCGCTACTGCCGATATTATCGTTTCTTAGAAAATGTCAATAGTATCGATGGGATCGATACTTTTCTGACTGGACATACGATACTATCGATCGTATTGCGTTTGTCCGATGGAATCCTTTGGAATAAATAAATATATGTTGTTAGGCCAAATGTAGGGCAGGATACTGGAGCTAACTTTTGTTACCCATGTAAAACAAGATGGCAAATAAAAAAATAAAAAAAGATATACAAAGAAAAAAGACAAACCCACTGAGTTTCTTGCCGGATCTTCTCAGTTGAGGTCGTGTTTCGATCCGGTGGTAGTGTAAGAAAATATATGTAAATGTAACTGACAATTTGTAAGCGCCCCCGAAGACCTATGCAAAATAAAGACATTTCATTTCATTTCATATGTACAACCCTTTACTGCAAGAGTAGGCTAATAACTCGCCGAACGGCCCTAGCTAACCTACTCTCTTTTACTCTGACTCAGATGATCGCCTGTTATAAAATTGAGCCAGTAATTCCCTTCTACCGAACCGCAAGAACTGCTTTAAGCTAGAAGGTTCCTTAGATTTAGGAACTCTAGCTTTACGTTCAATAATTACGCTGGTCAACTAAAAAACACGAAAGGAGTTGTAATGGTTTAAGTGAACTGTTACTAAACTCAGCAAGAGTTTTAAGAGTTATGTCACCAAAAATGTTAAAAAGATTATTTAAATACTTTCTTTACATTATTAAGAAATCACTTCACTCAACACAATTGGGTAGGTTTTACAAACAGCAAACACTTTTGAATGTGAAAATAAAATCCAAACACCGCTCATATTAAATTTTAGAAGACCTGTTGGAATCAAAAGCAATATGGTCTTAGAATGAGTATTGATAGGTAACTCAAAATTAGTAGACACCTTTCTTGTTACAAAATTTTGTTGACCAGTGTTATCAAGAATTGGACCCCAAAATGTCAATTTGTAGTTTATTGGAGTACGTAATCAAACTACACATTGTAATCAAAATGCTACTAGGTCATCAGTTTATAATTCGGGACATTTGAGGTCAATGTTGAGGAGGTCGTCTTATCAATTCGTTGCGCTTGTATCACTATGTAACATTGTTTTTGCAACATGCAATACTTTGCAGATTATTATATCTTTTGTAGTATAATTGGTCAAATTGATAGCTTAAAAAAACATTTTAATAAAGTATTTTGTCGTCATGTTAAACAAAACAAAATTGCTTAAGTACAAGGATAAATACTTAAGAATGCATACCATACGACAACTTCTATTCTGAACATCACTATAAGAATATTGTCTTACTTCATAAATTCTAGAGCGATGTTACTTTGTAATATTACCTAGTTTTTATCAACAGTTCTTTTTATTATTTTTTAGAAGAAATAAGCATAAATTAACAATATATACTCCCCACATATTTAAAACATATATATTGCGTCACTTCTGCTTTACAGGGCGCCATATTAGATTTAGCGTGACGTTACAGAGCCTATAAAAAGCGGTCAAACGACTGGGAACACGTCATAATTATGATAAGTAGTTAAGTAGTTTACGAAGCAGATGAACATACATTCAAAATCATAATCGTACTGTTTGCTCCGCCGTAGTCTATTTTTTATAAGCTTATAAGTAGTAAACGTGCTTGCATTGAATGCTTGATGGATTGAAATCACTGCCTCCTATGGACACCTATATACAAATTACTATAGAACAAGGGTTCTACCCGAAGTCAATCACGGATAGGTTACTACTCGTGAGGAGATGGTTGGCTCATATCAAAGTAAGACAGCAACCATTCCCTTTCACCGAAAAGCAAGAACTGCTTCGCGCTTGAAATAAGTGTAGCATTGGTACCATCTCGTCTAACAAGCAAGAAAACTAGAAGTGTAAAAAAACTCCGCGCAACTTATGTGGTCTCAGCCGATTTATAGTATTTTTTATGAAATTAACAAACGAGCATGCCGTCCACCTGGCGGTAAGTAAGTGGCTATTGCCGAAACTAGGTCTCCGAACACCTCCTCACAAAATTGCTCCTCCTTCGAACTCCTCACAAAAACACTGTAAAAATAACATCAAGTTCAAAGTAATAAAATTGTTGAAATACAATCAAAAACTTTACAAATACAAGATAATTTAATATTGAAAAACTTTTGTTGCAATCTTAAATCTTAACAAAAATCGAAGTTGGCGTGCGTCCTTGAGAACCTGATTTTTTTCAGGATCCATTCATTCAAGCTTTTATATGATAAAAATTGTACGATGCCACAAAATGATGAGTTTGACTACTACTTTTTTTTCAATGCATTGGAATAATAGCTTGTTTTAGAAAATATGCTTTAAATATTATCTTATATATTTTATCATGATAATAATCTCGATACAATTACGAATAGGTTTATAGAAACTTGGGTTTTTGCCGTTCGAGTTTGGATATCAAAATCTCGTCAGGCTGTGTGTAAAATGCCCAATTGCATATCAAAGCATAACAATAAATTGACGTAATATCACTTGGCGAATAATTTAAAAACAAGATAACGCGAAAAATAAGACCATCGCTGTTTCGCGAAACATTTGATAAGAACGAGCATAACATACATTACGTAATATGTAAACATTTTGCAAATAACTATAATAATGAAATACCTATATGAATAAATTAAAATTTACGTAGGTTTCTAGCAACAACCAAATGGGTTGCGGTCAGTTTTGTTTTAAATCTGGGCCGAAGGTACAAAAAATCGAGTTAGACATCAAGATAAATTATACTATATTTTAGTAACTCTGAATTTAATGCAGACATTTAGTAAGTTCAGAATTTAGAACATAACAGTAGTGCAAAACTTACTGGGCTAGAAGAAATTACAAAAATATTACAATGGAATCCAAGTTGAAAAATTCATTTGTAGCGCAGTTTATAACTTATGTTTTTTTTACTAGTCCATCGCAACGATCGAAATTTAACCGTAATTCAATTAAAAAATTAAACTTCTTAAATTATAATTTAAAAACATTTCATGTATTGCATATTTTTTATTAATTTTTCAAGATGGATATGGCTTCAGACTCATCTCTTAAAATTTAAGGAAATAAAAAAAAACTATCCTCAACTCCACATATTTGCACACATATATGGCGACTATTTCCAATGATTTAAAGTCAGTCATCTAAGATTTAAAAAAAATATATAAAAATATTGAAGGGACCAGTTTGCAAAGAAAAATGTGACATATCTATAAGACTATCACTCTTCGTACTGATTGTAAATCATATAATATATCTGCGGATATCTGCCTCCAACATTGTTGCACATGTGAATGCAGTGATTAACAACGAAGAAATAAAGGCTCGATAAAGGGATAGTCTTTAAGAAGTCAGTCGAGGAGAACTTAATCGGTCGACTGGTCACAATGTAAATCGGCCAAAAAGCCACAGGAAGAAGAGATTGCAATTGCAATAGACAACATAGACTTATGACTGTCATTGAATAGAGTAAATACAATTTATCAATCTCTGTTGACTTATATTAAGTTAAAAAATAAAAGTGATATAAAACTGGCTGTTTTAATATCTCCATACCATGTTTATCTAATTAAAAAATAAAAATCAGTAATATTTTGTTGCAGGACCTACCTGTTAAAGTAGAAAATTCTTAAATCTGTGTTCTGATAAATTGGCCACTCACTGTAATAATGACATACCTCATTATAATTGAAATCGTCTCAGTTGTCATAATGACCCTATATGTAAGTCTGTTTTAAATATGGTGCCTTCGAACAGATAAAACGAAGGGATTTTTATATTTATAACAATGTAAGTATGAAATGAAAGCTAGTAAGTAGGTAATTACAAACATACATTTATACCTAGATTTAACACTTTTAAGTTACCCTTTGACGTAAACTCATAAAAACGAGAATTAAATGAATTTTCATAAAAACAAAAAACGCGATTACTTAATTACAAAAGAGAATAATAAAATAAGTACTATCGTCATAAAATATATTAAAATAGAAATAAGAATGTATTATATTATGCTGCAAGTGGGAATAAAAAAGTATTATAGAAAAAACTACGATGATAACGATAGTGACGAGGCGTAACATTGTAGGAGTTATATATAAGGCATCTCTTGTCGGCGCCACATAGTATTTACCCCTGTCTACTACTAAATTAAGAGCAGTGATAGCCTAATGGTTGAAACTTGCCCTCTCGATCGGGAGGTCCGAGGTTCAAACCCAGGCACGCACCAATGATTTATGTGCGTATTAGAAATTAATTATCACTGCTTTTCGGTGAAGGAAAACATCGTGAGGAAACCTACACACCCGAGAGTTCTTAAAAAAAAAAAAAAGTTCTCGGAGGTGTGTGAAGTCCACCAATTCGCACTTGGCCAGCGCGGTGGACTATGGCCTAAACTCTCTCATTCTGGGAGAAGACCCGTGCCCAGCAGTGGGCCAATAATGGGTTGATGCACACTACTAAATACTAGTGATGTAAGGAATACTAGGACTCGCATTTACGTATATTCGTATTCGCAAGGACTTTGAATTTTGTGAATAAAGAGTTCTTTATACCTTATATTACCTAGTTAGGTACCTACAGTTTTATTTGAAAAAAAAGTAGCCAAATCAAAAATTTCATTCTAACTGAAGTTTGACGATCAACAACATGGTCGCCAAATCTCCGATTTACCGTCCTCTACACTATTTCTACATGTTAACTCAATATTCACATTGGGGAATGTCGATAGGGGATGTTCGTATTTGCGAGTGTTGAAATACCTAATAACATTCTTTACATTACTACTACATACACTTGGGAGAACCTTCTCTTCTTCTGACACAGTCGGATTAAAAGTATTCACGAAATAATGTGTCCCAAACTGTGGCGATGATACTCACTAATTAATTCATTGCAAAAGCTTGACCTTCGTCTGGTCAAGTTCACGTGGAACGGCAGTAGGTACGAAACATAGCTAGCCGAATACATTTGAATATTTTACGAAAATCGGTAGTCAAAGCATCTGTAAGTAAATACGTCGTCACATCACAATGGCGAATATTGACGCTAAAATACCTAATACTAATTCGTATGCATGAGTCGAGTCAACAGTCCAACAAGTTTTATGAATACTAGCTGTGTGCCGTGGGTCTGCTTGTCATCTACTTATTTCGAATCATCTGTGACCGGTAGATTAGAAAAGTGTAACATGGGGGGTACAACCCATTATTGTCCCACTGCTGGGCACGGGTCTTCTCTCAGAATGAGAGTTTAAGCCATGGTCCACCGCGCTGGCCAAGTGTGAATTGGTGGACTTCACACACTTCCGAGAACTTTTTTTTTAAAGAACACTCGGGTGTGTAGATTTCCTCGCGATGTTTTCCTTCGCCAGAAAGCAGTGATAATTAATTTATAATACACACATAAATCAGTGTGCGTGCCTGGGTTTGAACGTCAGACCTCCCGATTGAGAGAGCAAGATTCAACCATTAGGCTATCACTGCTCATTGCAATAACTTGATAAAATTAATGAGTTTTTATGTCCTGTACCTGTAACCGAGGTATGGACTATATTCCCAAGCCATTAAATTACAATTAATGGTTTTGATTTATTCTTAATTTAAATATACAGACATTATAAAAAATACAGAAATTTCTGTATACATTTTCTGTTTTCAGTCCCCCCAAACGTATTTTTGGCAAATATATCTATGCGAAATACAGACATGAGGAACTTCCAATGTGGGGAAGAATGAGGTCTCGAATATATCTTTTCGGTATATTGCTAAGTCTCCGCTTATTATATCTTTAGGGATATAGTTAATTAGGTGCCAAATGAATAGTAAAGACGGCCGTTGCAATGTAACAGTTTATTTTACGAAGAAGGAAATACGAATTGGAAAATACAGATAACTTAAACCGCACTTATTGCACAGATGAAAAACATAACTGCCACAGATAAACTAATATAGAGTCTTTGCTCACACAAATTACAAATATATTGTCACATTTCACATTTGTTGTTTTGCTTTTTCATCCTAGAAAGATATTAGAGACACTCATGGCCATGTGTACCTTTTCAGAATACCTATTAAATGCGCCAAAGCTTGTAATACAGGGTCACTTTTCGGAAGAGAATTTTTTTTCACAGTGGGGTCCGAAGTAAATAGAAAGTTATCATTTGAGATAATAATTTGTCCTAAAACTTAACATTATCTTTAATTAACCTAATAAAGAACCATAAATAGCATGTCTAACGCAAGGACACATTAGTACCAATCTATTGAAAATTATGAAAATGATACGGGTTGTTGAATTTTTCGAATTTTGATAAGAATTAATTAAAAAAGTATTTTTTCTTATTAAAACACAAAATAAATTATAACTCTGCAGGGTTTGAACTTAAGGCCCTCCCGTAGAACAATTTTTTGATGATCTCATCTAACCACGACTTTTAGGCCACCCTGTATATACACATTAGCCGCGCCGCAACAATAGTCAGTCACTCCTGTTAACCGTAATAGACCAAAAGTCATTTTCACACTGCATTTTAATAACTGCTATATAGTTCAAAAAGTTATTAGTACCATAACCATCCATTTGCCAGTGCGATTCGCACTTGGCCAATTGTACTTTCCCCCTCATATATGCAATATCATTACATATTATTAGTCATCTCATCGCGTTTGTTCCGTGATAACCTCACATAGTTACGTCTAATCCTGTAGATTATCTGTAAACATTTGTAAATATACTCGAGTTACACAGATATCTCGAGTTATCGATTTTTTTACAGATTATTTTCTGATTTCTAGGTTTTCAAAGTGACTCTTTTTTATCTAACTGAAGTAGGAAACGAGCATGCAGTCCACCTGATGGTAAGTGGCCACTGCCGCCCATGGACACCTGTAATCAACTACATACAGAACATGGATTCCATCTGAAGTCAGATGCGTTGCTACTCCCGAGGACTATGATGGTCGCCTCATGTGAAAGTGTGCCGGCAACCACAACTTTCCATCGAAACGCAAGGAATGCTTCACGCTAGAAATAGACTCAGAATATTTTTGACCGACTCAGAAGATCATGTTATTCGACCGTATGTATGTATGTTAATTTGTTTGGCACGCACTACAACCCAAATGGCTTAACGGTATGTCACGTCAACCCATTATTGTCCCACCGCTGGGTCTTCTCTCAGAATGAGAGAGTTTAGGCCATAGTCCACCGCGCTGGCCAAGGACGAATTGGTGGACTTCACACACCTTTGAGAACTTTTTTTTAAAGAACTCTCGGGTGTGTAGGTTTCCTCACGATGTTTTCCTTCACCGAAAAGCAGTGATAATACGCACATAAATCAGTGGTGCGTGCCTGGGTTTGAACCTCGGACCTCCCGATCGAGAGGGCAAGTTTCAACCATATCAATGCTCTATGTAACGGTATGTACCATATGATAAATTATAGAAATCGACTCAGTTGTTAGAGTGATATAAGCTTAATCACGCTCACGCTTTCTACACTTATAGCCCCACATTAGGTTTTTCTCCTGTGTCGTGGGTACCATGGACACACACAAGACGAATACACAAACACCCAGACCCGGAACATGAATCTAAACTCATCATTCAGATACCTGTCTGGCTGGTAATTGAACACAGGACCCATTGCGCGTCAAACCGGTATGGTAACCGCACCACCACTCGGGTCGTTTTAATGGATCCCTGCTTTTCTAACACGAAAATCTGTCAATAGATCTCTAACGATTTTTTAACGATCTTAGTATGATAAATCAATTTGGAAAAATCTCTCTTATAAGCATTTTCATTAGGCATACATATAGGTGTTTAAGCAAATTGCACAGCTTTATTTAGTAGTCAGTTTTCGTTGAAAATGATTACGAAAGGCTTTTACAAATTGGCCTACATTTGATCACGTTCGGCGATGCGCGACAATGGTCACCATTAGTTTTTAATTTATTGGATATGTCCCATTGTTTCTCCGCGACTGCATCACACGGAGGGTAATGTTTTTAATAGCTTTTATTTAACTTGCAATGTTTATGGGTAAGTATGTGTGTTTAGGACAAATCTTGCAACCTTAATTTAACCCGCTTCTCAGTGCCCGTTTGAGCTGAAATTTGGAATACAAATATAGTTCTGATGACAATGCAATTATATATAATCAATATTGTTGTTAATGCCAAATAGTCGTCACAACAATATGGCGGATTACATGTTTTTGTACAACCCACCCAATATGCACGTCAAGTGGAAAGGCTTAATGAGTAAAGTACAGATACTTAAAAAAACAAATGTAAGATGGGTGCCATCAAAAAATTGGAAAATTTTAAATATTGGTTTTAAATATTATTTCAATATTGGTATCAAATTAAAGAGATAGTAGAATACAACAGAATACGAAAAAAACATCAAATGCTAGATGACCGCCATCAAAAAATGGAAGTTTACAGATTTTAGTTAATCTAACCAATATAATCAAATGAAAGAGCCTTTGATCCAGGGACAACTGAAAATAAGAAAATAAAATAATATTTAAAAAAATAAGAAAAGAGAAAAATAAACATCGTAGTAGTTAAACCCATCATTTTGTTTCAATGTACATTTTTCTATCTTATAACAACTTATCGGCTTTTTTAGGGCGCAGAGAGGGGGGGGGGGGGGGCTGTACTCCCCAAAACCCTCTCCCTAGCTACGTCCTTGACGTAAAGCAACAGTACCAGTTTCAAAATCAGGTAATGTCCTAAAAAAATATTATAACGAGTCACCCTCTACGAGACAAATCTTAGTCACCGGATAAGTTCGATTAAATCTGCACCTTGAAGTATCGTTTCCAAGATGATTTGTTCAGCAACTTATGTACTTGTTTTGGTTTACGTAGTGTTAATTAGTTGCATATGGGTATTAAATTTATGGTAGCGATTTGTATCGGTAAACCGTAGCCGTAGTCTAATGGGTTCGCTTAATGAGTTCGATTGGTTTTCACTGTGGGTGCTAATTATGAAACTTGCGGTGTTGTTGGCGGTGGCGGTTTCTGTGGTGGCTGTAGACCTCTCGTGCAAGGAGTACTGCACTTTGTGAGTTGTATTTTAGTAATAAACAATAATCGGAGGCTCAGGGTCGCTCAGCGTGCTATGTAGAGGGTTATGTTCGGAATTTCGCAACGAGACTTTATTCGCAACGATGAAATCCGTTGACTTACCGACATAGCTCTCAAAATTAGCAGGCTGAAGTGGCAATGGGCCGGCCACATCGCTCGTAGGACCGATAACCGATAGGAAAGAAAGGTCCTCGAGTGGCGACCACGTTTAGGCAAAAGGAGTACAGGTCGCCCCTCTACCAGGTGGACCGATAAGCTGAAGAAGACAGCGGGAAATCGTTGGATTCGGAGGGCACAGGACCGGTTGAAGTGGCGCGATTTAGGGGAGGCCTATGTTCAGCAGTGGACATCAAAAGGCTGATGGATGGATGGAATAAACAATATATTATATTTATTTTTATGAAGCTGTCCTTTCTGCTGACTAAGTAACTGTTTGTTCATAATGTCTTTTCTGCTGACGAAGCATTGTCAGCCTAGGCGGTGGTATATTTTATGCAGGGCCGGATATCTATAGGTGAGCGTCCGGGGCAACTGCCCAGGTGTCTTCACAAAAGAGGTAGCCTTAATGTATAACTAGTTGCCCCGGCGAATCACTATACCTATTTAAAAAAATGCATTATAATCCGTAACGTAGTTTTGAAGATCTAAGCACACATAGGGACAGACAGCGGAAAGCAACTTTGTTTTATACTGTAGTGATACATGCATAATATAATAGAGGAAAACTGATAATTTTAGATTTTTTACTTTTAGGAGGAACGAAGTTCGCCGGTTCAACTAATACCATATAAAAATGTGATTGTGTGCATCTGTTTGGTACTCAATCACGTAAGAATACTAGTCCGATTCACAACTTTTGTAGAGCGTCCTACTTCCTCAAATTATGTCCACGCAGGAAATTTAGTTTTATTTTTTGGATTTAGGGTATCATAAATATTATTAAATAATTAAATATCATAAATATTATTACTGAGAGGGGCCCCTCCCTCTCGGGACGTGGCTGGCGTTAACATCAGCGCCGGCCGACGTTGCGGGGCCGCGAATGGAATGCTAACGCTTTACTCGTGACCCGGCACCGAACGTCCAGAGGAACGCCGCGGAGTTTTAGTCGGTAAGAGTCCGACAGCGCACCCCCGGGCGAAAGGGGATCCATGAGGGTTTCTCCGCGTTAAAAAAAAAAAAATCATAAATATTATATTTTAACAATTTAAAAGTCTACGAACATGAAGTAGGTCTATAGATTATAGCTGATTTGCAACATTGCTACGTTTAGTTTTTGCTAATAAATAAGAAAAGTGAAAATATAATTATTATTAATGTGCTATACTAACAACAATTTTATTATGATGTTATGATTTAACATTACGATAAAAGCAAGTCATTCTAATTTTGAAATATTTCAATATTTATTTCCTTTTTTAGTTTCATGATAGAATTTAGAAACCAAATTTAAACTTAAACTTAACTTAATCTTATCTTCATAGACTTAAAACTTAATGCTTAACTTAAAATAGAAGTAAAACTTGATGCTTAACTAGGCAGAAAAATTCTAAATAAATTAATTTATGTACAATCAATTTGGGTAACATTGAACAGCGGTGTAACTTTGAACAAAGTTGTGAAAAAAATATATTAATTTATTACATGGAAACTTCTTGTTATTTCAATAACGTACCTGCGTAAAATGGTTTGCCAAAATGTTGTATTATCAATGAAAGTAAAAAAAGGTACCTGTCAATGGCATAATTTTAAAAAATACCGCCTTTTCCGTAGTGAAGTTGTTGCAAGTGTTTGATGCTTCATTTTGAAATAGCAATTATAATATAAAACTTACCGTAAACAGGTTTGTTTTGGTGTTTATCTTTAAAATGTATATTGTATATTATTATTTTGAAACTGTACTATCCGTATCCCATGTTGAATATTGCGTAAAACTGTTAAACTTTTGACGACGTCGAAATTGGATGTTATATGGGTAACTTTGAACGGTTCAAAGTTACCTGTATCATAAAAAAATATTTTTTTCGGAGGCTCAGGGTCGCTCAGCGTGCTATGGAGAGGGTTATGCTCGGAATTTCGCTACGAGACATGATTCGCAACGGTGAAATCCGTAGACGAACGAAGCTTACCGACATAGCTCTCAAAATTGGCAGGCTGAAGTGGCAATGGGCCGCCACATCGCTCGTAGGACCGATAACCGATGGGGAAGAAAGGTCCTCGAGTGGCGACCATGTTTAGGCAAAAGGAGTACCGGTCGCCCCCCTACCAGATGGACCGGTGACCTGAAGAAGACAGCGGGAAACCGTTGGATTCAGAGGACACAGGACCGGTTGGAGTGGCGCCATTTAGGGGAAGCCTATGTTATGTCCATGTTCCGTCCATCCTTTTTTTTTTTTTGTTTTCGAGGGGGAAACCTTCCAAAGGTACCCGATGTTCCGTCCATCCTATGGATGGATGGAATAAATAATCAAAAAAAAAACTAGTATCTTATTTTACCACCAAATGGATCGACCTTGATTCATATGGCAAGACCAAGTTGTCTATTGTATTTATATAACAAAATAAATGTATTTTTTATAGATTTGGTTTTAATTAACAAAAATATGTTAATTAATTTTACTCAGACCTTAAAATATTCGATTAATGACGGATTTTATATCCTCAAAAAATTATATTCAAAGTTACCCAAAACTAAGGATAACTTTGAATTTGAGTTTTAGGGGTAATTGTGGATAGTTTAATTGTTTTCTCCGTAAATTTATTGTGTTAGATTAATAAACCAGCTAAAAAGGACACTATTCATTTAATAAAAACAAGGTGCAATAAATATAAAACAGATTATAATATCACAAATATTGTAAAAAATGTTCAAAGTTACCCAAATCGAGGTTACTTCCTTTACATTAATTTATGATAACAGTTCTTTACGTGTACACCTTCATCGAAAACTAGACAGAAACTGAACATGTCCTTTGCATGGATGTTGCTTTTTTTATCTGACTGAAGTAGCAAACGAGCATGCAGTCCACCTGATGGTAAGTGGTCATTGCCGCCCATGGACATCTGTAATCAACTACATCCAGAACATGGGTTACATCTGAAGTCAATCACAGTTGCGTTGCTGCTCCCGAGGACTATAATGGTCGCCGCATGTGAAAGTGTTCCGGCAACCACACCCTTCTATCGAAACGCAAGAAATGCACGCTAGAAATAGGTGTGGCAGTGGTTCCCCGGTCGAACTACACTGGTTCTACCACCTGGACAAGAAATGCTTCACGCTAGAAATAGGTTATTTAACTGGTCAGTCTATATACTGGTCATTTGATTTCGATATTTTGCTATATTTAATGGCGACTATTTGTTTGGCATTTATGTCCCGTTGTGATGCAAGTAGACGTGGTGGACGTGACCCAAGCAAACGAAGTCGCGGAAGTATCCTAATCTATTAAAATGTTTGCTTATTTCAGTTCATCTGGCTCCCAAGCCATTAAACATCAGCCGGGATGCGACTGCATGTACGTAGAAACAGAATTGGAGGACAGCGGCATCTATTACGAGCCGGCCTACGTACCTCTACCAACCTTCATATACAACCATCCGTTCTACATAATCAACCCTGTATTACAGTTACGAGGGAAAAATTCCTCTAATATTCCTCAACAAACAATAAACATACACCATCTACATACAAAACATGTTTCTGATCCAACTGGTTTCAACGCCAAGATCGAAATCGATATAGATCATACCCAAACACATAAACGAAAAGAAAAAGATATTCAAGCTGATCGACAAACATCAAGTAATCCCTTATACTTAGACATCAATTTTAAAGCAGAAGATAGTGAAAGAGCAGCTTCTACTAACACTTTTACCGCTGAGGATCTTAGACGAACTGAGCACAGCTTTTCTGAGTGCGCTGAGCTTTATGCTTTATTAAATTACAGAAAAAACAATAACACAAAACATTTAGGTAGCGTGGAACCGAGTCAGTTGCATAAATATAACCATTTATCAAACGGTGACTTGATGAAAGCTATCGGTAATAAATGTTTACAAATATCAAATATACTTCAAAAAAGTTTAAATGAAATTAAAGCGAACCGACCAACAAAGATCAACATTAGCGTTATGAATAGTGTTATGAGTCAAAATGACGAAAATAACGAATTACTTCGGAATACGGGTATTGTAAATACAGAAAACAACACTGATATTATTACCGAAAGAAAGATACAAGAACCAGTCAATGAAGAAAGTAATGAAACCGTGAGAGAAGATTATGTTAACAAAGATTACACTAATGTTAATTGCACTGAAAGCGAACCTGGAGAAAATGAATCTAAGAAAGCTAGTACATTACCATCACAATTAGCCACAACTGTAGACGCTTCGACGTCAGATGAGGGCATGGCAACATTAACTGACAATGACTCGGAAAGAGATGCCGAGGAAGTATTAATGCAAGACCGCGAATCATCGTCACCATCAATATCATTATTTTCAACGATGTCGACGGAAAAATATCCCACATTCACATCAATTTACTTTGAAAATGAATACCCACTCGATAGAGACAACTCACTGAATACAGACTCATTTAATGATGTTGAAATATCTACTCCTCCATACACAGATAACGAAGATCAAGATATCCTAGAAAATAAAATATCTATTAGCGAAACCGAACATGGAAACCGGGATCGGTACAACGAGGAAGATATACCACTAGCAAAAGTTATAACGCACGAATTCAGCAATAACACCGTTCAAAGTTACGTTAATGGCACGGAAGAAATGCCGAATGACGATTTTAAAGACAGTATCGCTGACGATAATGGACAGATGAAAGCTGAAGCTGAATCAACCGTGCCTAATAGACGTAAGATACCAATTAATACTGATATACATGGAAATCTCTTCTTCCTTGTCAAGCAGCATCAGATCCCAGCTAGATTCGTACAGCAACCGAATGGTACTATTCATTTAGGCATTGATGCTATCACTATATGCGAAAAATTTAAACAAGATGGTGAATTCGTATCGAAATTGTTCTCTATTCTGTGCAAATGTTACGAGTCTGATAATTGTACGAGCACACTGGATTAAACGTTGAATAAAAATATTTGAAAATCGTTTTATTTTATAGAAATAAGTAATTTGTTTCAGGTCTTGTTTCATTAGCAGATTTTCGTTTGGTGGGGGCTTAACTAAATTGATAGTAAGTTCTAACAAAGAGTTACCTTCATGTAGATTGCATGCTGTTTGTTACAATGCCATGAAAATTGAACCCCTTTCAATTTTGGAAAACTGTTTATAGTCAACCTTAACGATCAATTAACTTATTATTATGAGACTTAAAGCATTTTAATAAAATTTAGTTCTTTTTTTAAATTTGGCTGTTTTTATAGAAAACTTAAAGTTCGGCCTCTGTGTGCTAATTAAGTGTATTTCGTAATACACATTAGCACCATACAAGTCCTTTGAAAATTATGCGACATGCGTTATAAAATTTGCAATCAGGTGAACATAATTACTTTTACCTAATTAATGCTTGAAATAATTAGTTTGTGCTATAATATAACTCATTAGTGACTCGTTTGACGACCCGCGTGGCGGAGCGGTTACCATACCGGTCTGACGCGCAATGGGTCCCGGATTCGATTCCCGGCCAGTCCAGGTATCTGAATGATGAGTTTAGATTCCTGTTCTGGGTCTGGGTGTTTGTGTATTTGTCATGTGTGTGTCCGTGGTACCCACGACACAGGAGAAAATCCTACTGTGGGGCTATGAGTGTAGAAAGCGTGTTATTAGTGTCCCCCTACTGATACTGGTCTACCTTCAGAATGAGAGAGATCAGACCGTAGTCAAACGCGCAGGCTAAGTGCGAATTAGTAGACTTCCAACATTTTTGAGATTTTTGAATTTAGAGAACTTTAAGCAACAATAAGTAGGTACATAATTTTAGAAAAATCAGTGTCGCGTTCAGCGCGTGTCAGCTTGCCGAAAAAATAAGTACCTACACGTGATATATTACTTTACCCTCCCTCCCCCTTGTGACATTTCGTGATTTTTTATGGACCCCTCCCCCCCCCCCTTCTTTCGAGCCTCGCATGATTAATGGCATACTTATTTTTTCGGCAAGCTCGCGATACTCAACCGAAAAGCGGCGTTACATGTTTTATTTTATTAGGCACAATTAACCATTATTTGATAAGTTGTTGTAAATAATAAACAGTAAAAAGTAAAGTATTAAACTAAGTAATTTCTACTATAGCAATCAAATAGAGCAGTGATAGCCTAATGAAACTTGTTCTCTCAATCGGGAGGTCCGAGGTTTTAAACCCAGGCACGCACCACTGATTTATGTTAGAATTTAATTATCACTGCTTTTCGGCGAAGGAAAACACCGTGAGGAAACCTACACACCCGAGAGTTCTTAAATAAAAAAAAAAGTTCTCGGAGGTGTGTGAAGTCCACCAATCCGCACTTGGCCAGCGCGGTAGACTACGGCCTAAACTCTCTCATTCTGCGAGAAGACCCGTGCCCAGCAGTGGGACAATAATGTGTTGACGAGACGCTAAAGAGAAATATAGAAATACTGTTGACAAAGTATTCAACTAAGATACTTTTAGTAAAAAACCCGAAAAGGGGACAGGTAAAGGATTGTATTAGTTATATTTATCTATATTATGTTAGTATAACCCATAATCGCAAAAATAAATAACAATTTGTTCCAAAAAAATAATATCGCATTTATTCCAAATTCATTTGTACAGATTGCCTTAAATTATTCATGTGGACGATAATTAATTAATTATTCATAAATAAGGTATAAAAAGTACCTCTAGTCAAGAAAAGTAAACAAAATCCTAATTTGGTATTTCGATGTGAGCTTCATTTATAACGGTCGACTGAAGTGTCTCTGATCTTGATGTTTTTCAGCTTATAAATCTTGTGTGGCTTAATATTAATTCTTCACTCACCTCTGAGTGATATCTATCTTCCAGCTATTTTCAGTAGCCTGCAACATATCCGTCTCTTCTTCACACCCTTTCCGCCAAACTTGGTCTCTGGAAATTATTAATAATTTCATTTATTATAACTTTCTGTGATATATTTTGTTGTCTGCCAACTTTAATAAATTAAATTGATTCTCTCCACGACGTTACAGTTTAATAAATTATTTTCTTTAATTCTCAATCGACTTTCTTCTTCCTTTTTTATCTTCCTCATAAGGAAGATAAAAAAGGAAGTTCATGAGAGAACCAGTTTAGTCCTTGAAGAAGCAAGAAAGCATGTGTGATTGACTCCGAACCCTTGATCTGCATAAAATTACTTATAGGTGTCCATGGGCGGCAGTGACCACTTACTGAAATGAAATGAAATGTCTTTATTTTGTATAGGCTACGGGGGCACTTACAAATAGTCAGTTACATTTTTTTTCTTACACTACCACCGGATCGGAATACGACCTCAACTGAGAAGACTCGGCAAGAAACTCAGCGGGTTTGTCTTTTTTCTTATTTATATCCATTTTTTTATTTTTTTTATATATATTTACTATCAGGTGTCCTGCTCACTCGTTTGCTACTTCAATTACTTTGGATCCATAGATAATTGAAAAATGGACCAAAAGGTCTTATTGTTAAAGGAGATGTTTCAAAATGTATGGGCCTTTAGCCAGGTATCTGTACACCATATGATAAAAATGCCAATAAAGTATAGAACACTTTTTAACTAAGCATTTTATTATAATCGACTGGGTTTATTGGTACAAGACTAGAATTTTATGTTAGAATTGCAACACAATAAAATGGCGGCGATAATATTGCATTTTGACAGTTGAAGTTAGTAAACAAATTGTGACAATGACAATCAGTTGTCAATGATCGTCTGATCCAACGCAATCATAATAATTGTCATAACTATAATTAATAATTACGCCGTTTTAGCCTTGCACTTGACACATTCATTTTACAGTTCTACTGCTTTCAAGTTATTTGATGGTCAATTGATAGAAAAACGTAATTTGCTGCAACCCTTTTTGTTTCTTACTGCTGGGCGTTAGTCTCGATCTATAAGTGGGAAGGCTTGGACCTTACTCCACCACGCTAGTCCAATGCAGGTTGATGGAGATATGGGTTAGTTGGCAACCCGTTTTCACATATTTTTAAACTCTCTATGTGGCCTCCGACAAGATCTGATTCCCTTATTGAATATTACTTCGCTGTATAGTTTTTTTGCTGCATGCGTTCTACACCGCTCTCAGGGACATGGGCGCTTCAAAGACATAACTACATACTGCAAAAGTATTTTATATATGGTTGAAAGAAAGAGTCCAAAGAAATAATTGAACAGCTGATTTATATTTAAAGCCAAACAAGTAATCCAGGAAGATTGCAAACAATATATTACAAAAAGCTGCCCACATTTTCAACTCATTATCTACTTCAACTAAGAGTCAAGCATATTGTTAAAGACTACTTCTCCGTTATCTTAATTGCAAAATATACATATAGCATATTAAAAATAACATGGGACATCATGTAAATAAAACAATTTCTTTTATTTGTATTTTTTATTCATTGAAATCTGAATCTTCCCTTGCCAATATAGCATCCAAAAATGGAACAGGTGCTGTAATACTAGCTTGATGCGGAGTCCAGCCTAAATACCAGACAATAGTCATTGTGTAAGGACAGCAACATACTTTTTGATTTTCCAGCATTGTAGCTGCAATTATATCCTATTATTTTTCCTTGTCTAACACAAAAGAACACACTTGTTCCCTGACACAGCTTCCAGATGTTGAGATATTTCTACCTGTAATGATCCATGTTGTTTTAAAAGCTAGTATGGATTGACTTTCTATTTAAGGGGCAAAGGCCTCCCCATGCACAAATATTTGTGTTACTGGTTCTTCCTCCTTGAATTATTTCAACCTCTTCCTATTCTCCTTGCACAATGTGTGTGATTCTAACCCAGCATAAATATTCTGTCAGATATCTACAACAAAAACAGATCAGAGTATGTATTATATACTGAAAATAATATCCTTATTATTTTTTGTTTATTTACAAATACAGGTTAATACTTACAACTGGACTTGAGATTTGTCAGAGATCAAATATCTCTCCCACGCTCTGGAAGGGAATGAGTATGCTTCTGATATGAAAAGAGTTGAGACCATATGCAAACATGCCGGTCATGAGAATGCTGCATCTCAAACTAGTTATGTTCACTTTGTGTCTTTTACCACAAGTAGGCACTGACATTATTTACATGTTTGATAATAAGTGATTACATATTTGAGCATTTTCATTAACCTAAAAAAGAAAAACTTACTATTACATTATGTAGCTTAACTATGATAACCTTAAAACTATTGTATAGTTATGGTTGTACGTAAACAAAGACTAATATTACCTCATAGCTAATAGTCAATTACGATTTCAGGTACCCATATTATTTAAAAAAGATAGCAAGGGCCATCTTCATTTATGTCTGAATTACATTTAAAATAGAGCACTATTGTAAACCTAAAACAAGAATACAGGAATGATTGTACAGTGTTGTTATTTGATTTCTATGTTTATAAAACAAATAAACACTTTCAATCTAAAATAAAATATTTAGATATTTCAGTAATATAGATATTTCAGTATAGGTTGTATTTTTACCTGAATAAATCAGTTGATGTCTTCCAAGTCTCAAGTTGAGTCTGTAAATCCTTTATTCACTAGCCTGGTCAACAGGATAACCGATGAACAGTCCAAAGAATGAAAGTCAAGGCAACTAAAGTAAGCAGCGATCCGAAATCCAAAACATGTAAGCCAGGGGATATAGAAACTATACTTGATATAGAAACTCCAACACAATACGCACACGAAAATATTCCGTGAAAATATCTAACAAGACAATAACTAATAAGACAGTTAAATGGATCTAGTAAAAGAATCAATATGACAATGACAGTTGTCAGATAATGACAATCACAGTTTTATCCACAGACTGTCTAAATCAGTTGTTCCGCCATATTGGAAAACGAACAAAGTAGTTGATTTTAATTGATTTTGTACCAGAAAAGTACACGTTTTCATGAATTTTAAGTATTTTTTTAGGATTCTTGAGATTTTTCTCGATTTTTTGAGATGGTGTACATATACCTAGCCAAGATTGAAACATCTCCTTTACTAGATTATTAAAGGTATTTATTACTATTATTTAAGTTCTATATATTCGGTCTTATGGTCGAATTTTAATCACTTTGCAACCATTTGTTAACCCATATACTTTACTATCACTACATAGTATAACAAAGGCGCTTCGCGCTGTCTGTCCCTATGTATGCTTACATCCTTAAAAAAAATTTAAACAAAAAATACAACCGACTTCCATGCCACATAAAAGTAAAAAATAATTTAAATACATGTTGGTTTAGAGCAAACACAGTTCTTAGTACATAGTCCCGAAGTCGGCGCTTACCATATTTTGCTGGATCATGACGAAACTACATGTATCTTATATGAGCGCCGACTTCGGGACTATGTACTAAGAACTGTGTTTGCTCTAAACCAACATGTATTTAAATTATTTTTTACTTTTATGTGGCATGGAAGTCGGTTGTATTTTTTGTTTAAAAATTTTTTTTTCACGCTTTTCAGTCACGATAAAATCAGTTATGGCTGTTGCTAGTCGTCCGCTAACCGGATGAATAAAATTATGTGCTGACGTCATCATATAAAAATAGACTTCTTTGACACAACCGGTCGGGGGCGCTACCGCGCCCCCTCCCTTAGATTCTGAATTGGAAAAATCTGTTCGAACCTAACCTAACCGAATAAAACAACTTTTTCTGAGTAAACATTTATTTAAAGAATAGACCTATAATTATCAATATTTAAAGTAGAAAAAGTAATATAAACCTTATAACTAAGAGTATAATTCAACTGATACTGATAAAAATAACCCATCCAATTTAAAAAGGTTGGTAGTACTCTTGCATCTTTCAGGTAATTGTATTCAAAGTGGAATTTTTGATCATAATTATATCCTCTCCGAAACTCATTGTTAGTATTGTGAACAACAACATTATGTATACGTAAGCACAATATGGCCGATGCCTACGGTTTAAACTTGAAGGACCCTGCATCATCAGGGTTGAGGAGTTGAAGGTCAATTTTCTTATCATACGTCTTTGCTTTGTAAATATATTACATATCCATAAGTATCAAATGGCCAACGCCTATGGTTTAAGCCTGAAGTACCCCTGCATCATCAGGGCCGAAGAGTTGACGGTCAAAATTATCATGTCATATCTTTTCTATGTAATCTCATCGCATGCACGTAAGCAACAGATCCCCAACTTCTATGGCTTGGGCTTACAGTACCCTGCATCATCAGGGCTGAGGAGTTGAAGGTCAATTTTTTATCATACGTCTTCGCTTTGTAAATATATTACATACCCATAAGCATAAAATGGCCAACGCCTATAGTTTAAGCCTGAAGTACCCCTGCATCATCAGAGTTGAGGAGTTGAAGGTCAAATTTTTCATCTTATATCTTTGCTTAGTAATCTTATCAGATATACGTAGCGATCATGTAGCTAACGCCTATAGTTTAAGCTTGAAGCACCCCAGCATCATCAGGATTGAGGAGTTGAAGGTCCAATTTTCCACCGTATACAACCATTTTTCTAATGTTTTACCTTACATTTTTTTAAATATCATTTTGAATGCGTAAGATTGAAATAGCTAAGTTTTATGGCTTAGGCATTCAATACCCCTGCATCATCAGGATTGAGGAGTTGAAGGTCCAATTTTTCGTCGTATACCTTTGCTTAGCAATGTTATTACAAATCCGTGAGCAACAAATATCTAACGTTTATGGTTTAAGCCTGCAGTACCCCTGCATCATCAGGGTTGAGGAGTTGAAGGTCAAATTTGTCATCGTACATCTTTGCCTTGCTATCTTATTATATATCCGTAAGCACTAAATGGCCATCACCTACGGCTTGGGCTTACAGCACCCTGCATCATCAGGGTTGAGGAGTTGAAGGTCATTTTTTTTTATAATATGTCTTTGCTTAGTATTGTTATTACATACCCATAAGCACCAAATGGTCAACCCCTATGGTTTAGGCTTGAGGCACCCCTGCATCATCAGGATTGAGGAGTTGAAGGTCAAATTTTTCATCACATGTCTCTGCTTAGTAGTCTTGTTACATATATGTAAGCACCAAATAGCTAATGTTATAGTTTAGGATAGCTGTAACCCTGCATCATCAGGATCGAAGAGTTGAAGGTCAAATTTTTCGTCAACCTATATAAGCATAGATATATAATACATATTCCAAGTTTCATAAGAATCGATTCGGCAGAAGCCGAGTTATCTCAAATTATCTAAAAAACTTGAGGAGTGGTGGTGGTTTCCACCCCATAACTCAAAGAGTTAAGCATCACAGCATACCCATGTCCAAGAGAAAAAGTTGCGTGACGAAATTTCCTATCAAATGAAAGAAAGAAAATGGAAATCGGTTTAGAAACACCCAAGTTATTCAAGATTTTAAGAAACCGACATTTTCCAATTTTCCGGGAAAACCGCCGGAAGGTTTTCATTTTCCTCAATATGGGACTGCCTGTGAAACTAGTCGCATACAATGTCGTATGAATCGTGTCGGTAGGTCGACGATTTCTAGCCATTTCGCCCGAACATACATAGGAACATACATACAAAATAAAAAGGAGTGTAAAAGTTCATTTTAACACACATGAATCACCTTTTTTTTGTTTTCGAGGGGGAAACCTTCAATAGGTACCCGACGCCGTGGGAGCGACGCAGGGTTATGTGGGATTTTTACCGCACTAAAACCCCCCCGGTAGCCGTCCTCGGCGCTGAAAAGGAGGACTCCGGGATCTCGAAACGACTTCAACCGGAATCCTCCGAGCGCGCTGCCCCATCGGGCTCCTCCCAGATGGGCGGCTGGGCCCACCGCTCCGTCTAGTCTTTACGACGGTATGCGACCACACACACCGCCGTCCTTCCCGGGATTGCCTGACCGAACGGTTCGAACTCCCACTCTAGCCGCCTGCAACCCCGGTAGCCCCTTTTAGTTGCCTCTTACGACAGGCAGGGGATACCGTAGCCCTATTCTGACCCCGAGGCTACAGGGACGACACATGAATCACCTACACTATACATTCAATGAAAATGTAAACCAGACAGTTTAACTAGCACATAAATTGCTTTGCAAAGAAATGAATTGATAACAGGCATTTTTCCACCCATCATAAACTCCAAAATAATAATAAAATCATTTATGCCTTAGACATAAATAATACTCAACATGCCATGAGTCAAAACGCAAAGGGGCAATAGGAAGCGGCTCAGCCCTAGGTGACATGGGATAGAGATTTCGCACAGCGTTGTTTTTCAGCCGTTCCCTTTTTTTATCTAACTGAAGTAGCAAGCGGTCATGCAGTCCACCTGATGGTAAGAGGTCACTGCCGCCCTGCGACATCTGTAATCAACTACATACAGAACATGGGTTCCATCTGAAGTCAATCACAGATGCGTTGCTACTACTGAGGACTATGATGGTCGCCTCATGTGAAAGTGTGCCGGCAACCACACTCTTCTATCGAAACGCAAGAAATACTTCACGCTAGAAATAGGTGTGGCGGTGGTACTTCGACGGTCGAACAACACTGGTTCTACCACCTTGAAAACCCTACACCTAAAGGTCTTGTTCGGAATTTAGCAGTAAGCGGTTCCCCGTTTACCAATAGATTAATGTTATCAAATAATTAAATAATAACAGAAATAAAATAAAATGAAGTAAAATTGGCATAAATGAAATAAAATGAAATAATATTGGCAATAAGAACAACATCAATAAGGAAAATTAACAAATACAATAACACACGTGTACGTATATATATGTGTGCGCGTGTGTGTTGTTGCGCGCGCAAATCGTTTTGATTTTCGACTACTATGGAGTGCTAGTGTACAGTTAATGATGTTTTTGTTTGTACTAGGTTGACACCAAGTATAATATATCTTTTTTAGGTATTAGGTGTCAGAAAGTGTAAAAAAATGCCTGTAAGTGGATAATTACGTCGTTTTTATAAGTCTCTACATGTTTTTGTAATAAAGAAAAAAGATGGCGCGTAACAGAAAAAGATGGCGCGTAACGAAAAATGTTACACTAATTTTTTTTCCAACCCCGATAAAGAAGTTTCACTTCAATAAAAAAAAAAGATTCAATGTTCGAAAGAATACAAAATGTAAAAAACGGCTGATTAAATTCTTTCTTGACAATAATTTCTACATTACTTATGACGTAAAGCTAGCTTTTCTTTCCATTTGATACATATATTGGACGGTTGGTCCAAAAATATGTTCTTATAATAATAAGAACATATTTTTGGATTTGTTGCCGTCTTGGAATTGATTTTTGTATTGTATTATACAAATGAAGCCCTTTCATTTGATACCTATACTGTGGTGATATTTTAATTAAAAATTTACTTAAAAGAAATATATATAAAAACTTTTCATAGTTTTTAACGATAATATTTTTGTGAAATGTCGAAACGAAGCCAGGTCAAGGATTGTATTAGTTATAATTAAATAAGTTATGTTACTATAAGCCAGTAATCGCAAAAATATAACTATTTGTTTCAATCTAATTAATTGCATTTATTCAAAATTGATTCATACAGAATAGCTTTAAATTAATAATGTGTTCTTCTTTAGAAGACGATAAATAATGTATTGAAAAACAGAATACTCTAATTCAAGAAGGTACAAATATGTACTTTCAATCAAAACGATTTACAATAATTTGGTATTTCGATTTGCGCTTAATACATAACGGTCGACTAAAGTTACTCTGAACTTGAAATATCTTGATGTTTTTCAGCGTATAATCTTGTTTGGTTTAATATTAAATCTTCACTTTGACGACCCGCATGGCGGAGCGATTACCATACCGGTCTGACGCGCATGTTCTGGGTCTGGGTGTTTGTGTATTCATCTTGTGTGTGTCCATGGTACGACCAACGACACAGGAGAAAATTCTAGTCGTGCAAGCGTGTTTCACTCACCTCTGAGTGATATCTATCTTCCAGCTGTTTTCAGTAGCCTGCAACATATCCGCCTCTCCTCTACACCCTCCCAACTGCTCGTAGACGCTGGAAATTAGTAACAATTTGATTTATTATAACTTACTGTGGTATATTGTTCGTTTACCAAATTTAATGAATTGACAAATTGCTTGTTTCGACGACGACACATTTTAGTAAGTTATTTTCTTTCAATCTACCTTTTTCTTCCTTTTTTATCCTCCTAATGACACAGCCATTTTAGTCCATGCAAGAAGCAAAGCATGGGTGATTATCGCACACAGAACGCTTGGTCTGTATAAAGTTGCTTATAGAAGTCCATAGGCGGCGTTGACCGCTTACCATTCCTCTTTTCCAACAGGTAATCACGATGTGCTGTTTATGAATTCTTATAGAATTCTTTCTGCCGATATTTCGACCCAGTTACATGGATCGTGGCCACGGCCAAACTACGGTAGCGGGGAGAAACCGTTGATAAGCACTAGTGGTAAATTAACCTATCTAACCTATCCACAACACACAATATTAATTGTATCCTTACTGTGAAATAATATACTTCTACTTACCAGCACTCATTAAACAATTCCCACTTTTAGAGTGTTGCTCACAAATAGAACATTTATTAGTTTATAAAGAACATTTTACATTAGAATACAGAAGTAAGATTCAAACATGCCATCTGGCCAAAATTTTACAGCTTCATGGCACATGTACCCGGTACCAAACTGATTTGAACCTTCATCTCATTGCCTGATGCTATCTATCATTACTAAGTTCAAACGCACTAGATATAACTAAAAATATTTGTATGAGGTGATGGTGTCACGCAGGTGTGATTTTTGTTTCTCTGACTGATGTAGTAAACGAGCATGCAGTCCACCTGATGGAAGTGGTCACTGCCGCCCTGCGACATCTGTAATCAACTTCTTACAGAACATGGATTCCATCTGCAGCCAATCTCAGCCACCACTAACTCTACCACCCCCACCACCACTACCTCTACGACCTTGAATGCCACTGAATTACATGTGAGCTGACCATCTTAGTCCTAACAGTGGAAAAGCATCTGTGATTAATTTCAGGTAGAACCCCTCTTCTCCATGGAGTTACTTGAAGATGATTATATACAGCAATGACCACATAATGAGATGGATTGCAAAATCGTGGGCTACTTCAATCTTATATAAAGAAATCTTATACAAAAATATTTTTACCTTTTATCATCGAGGATTTCTTTGCAAACTCAGAGCATCTTGGCTTCTTATATCACACTTTCTCCTAATGTGAGTCTTGGAGGTGTCTAAGTGTTCCCAGCAGAGCAGCAGCATCTCAGCAGAAATCTCAAGTCATAACAATACCAGCAATTTTTTTCTTTCTGGTGAAAAGTCTCCCGCAGTATACTCTGAGGAGTTGATGCATGGATGATGGCTTCTGCAAATACATTATATTTTATTATTATTAACCAAATTCCGGTGTGCCTTAGAACACAAGTAGTAAACACTGTTGTTTTGATTAAAAAGCATCTTGATTTCAGCAGTGGAATACTGCTAGTTTGTAGGATGTCATAAAGGACATTCACTTGTATGAGGTATTCTGGCTAACTTAATCATCAAAAGTAAGAACAAATTTTAGTCAAAATAACACTTTTGTTTTATTAAATTGGCATTATATGGGCATACAGTCCACCTGATATTAATTACTATCAGGTAGATTGCATGCCCATTGCAGTTTACATCCATTTAGATGTCTGTAAGAAACTTTGTATGAGGGATTTCCTACAAAAAAGGGATTCTATCTGAAGTCAATCACTACTCCCAAGGACAAAGATGGTCACCTCGAATCAAGCATAGACTTTCATTAAACTCAATAGCTACTTTACAGTATAAATGCATGGTGTTACCTCCCCGGTTGGTCCACACTTTTTCCAGCACATGAAGTATTATAAATATCTAATGACAAGAGGGGTCACATACAAGTGCACTACATACTACTTCTAAAAGGCGCATTGCTCAGATTACGAAATTAAATCCATATCAGATGTTTAAATATTTGGAAATATAATACATTCTAAAAGCTGTAATTCTTATCACTACATAGTATAAAACAAAGTTGTTTCACGCTATCTGTACTTATGTAAGCTTAGATCATTAAAACAATGCTACGAATTTTAATGCAGATGTTTTTAATAAATAGAGTGATTCAAGAGGAAGGTTTTTATGTACAATACATGCATAATGTAGTGGAGGAACACTAATAATTTTAGATTTTTGGCTTTTAGGAGGTACAAAGTACGCCAGATCAGCTAGTTATTGATAAACAGATATGAGGATACCTTACATATTTGATTCTTCACACTACAATGTCAGTGTTCTGATGACTTCTTAGATGGGCCAGCTGCTGTCTCCTAGTCGCCTACTGTAGCCCCTTCATCTGAAAAAAGATAAATAGGGATGAATGCAGACTTTGTTTATCTGTTCTGAAAAAGGACATATGAGCAATGGTCACTTAAGACCGAGAGTGACGTTCAGGTTCTAGGTGGATTGGTTCTAGCCTATACCAACCACAAAATGTATGCGAGGTAGAAAAATTGAAAATAGTAATAGGATTGCTCAATTTTCATAGCTCATGAGGGGTTGTGTAGTGTGAATCGAGTTAACGGCACCTACTTTAGCTGGTTATACTGTGACTAAGTAATAAGCAGATACTGAAAATTTTAACTTCTGAAGCTTCAGTTCATTTTAGTTCTTGTAGCTGAGCCATAACTAGTCATATATTAATAAAATTTTATTTTTATATAATAGCATGAAGCCAATAAACAGGAAGTAAATCAAATATAAAATGACCAATACATCAATTACAGATGTTTTTTTTCGCAGTGCAATATCTTGGGATTCATGATATGTGCTTTGTATATCCATACTCTGAGAGCAGTTATAGCTTAATGGAAACTTGCCCGCTCGATCGGGAGGTCCGAGGTTCAAACCCAAACACTCCACTGATTTATGTGCATATTAGATATTAATTCTTACTGCTTTTTGGTGAAGGCTTTCGGACTAAAGGATCATATCCTTTAGTCCGAAATCCTTATTCATAATAACCAAGAACTACTGGACTAAGGAATCCTTCGTTTAAATGTATCTCTTGTATGAGATAGAGTATGGATATGGTGCCAACCCATTATTGTCCCACTACTGAGGGTGGTCTTCCCTCAAGAACTTTTTTTTAAAGAACTCTTAGGTTTGTAGGTTTCTTCACAATGTTTTCATTCACCAAAAATAAAAATATACCGGTCGAATTGAGAACCTTCTCCTTTTTGAAGTCGGTTAAAAAGCAGTTAATTTCTTATATGCACACAATTTTAGAAAAATCAGAGGTACGTGAACCTCGGTTTTCCCTACCGAGAGGCAAGTTTCAACCATTAGGCTATCACTGTTCATATTTGTACTTTCTATACGGAATATATTACGGAACTTATGTGAATAAAATAAAGTAGATAAAATGTGGAACATAGTATCACGTATTATATCACTTTGCACACCTTATTTATTTTTTAATATACATAAATACTTTCATGAGGGTTATGGCGCGCTGGATGCATGGTTCTATAATGTTCCGTTTTATACACTTTAATCTTCGGTTAACAATGAACCTCCACAAAAATCCGTTTTTCTCCGTCGCGCTCACTAATGAAAAACAGAACGTAATTAAAATTAATAAAATTGAATAATTGTACAATATTCGATCGGCGACTTAGGTTCGTTTTTCATTAAAAATACCTAGAGAGGATTTACAGCTTAGGTATCTAAATACGCATTTTATTACCTACACTGTAGGTTACACCATATTTATAATAAGTCACTTTATTTATTATTTAAATCAATCCTTTCCGACAGTTATCTGTTAATTCTGATACGAAAAACCCGGCTTTCGATTTAACATTATCTTGCCATTGTCATGTCGATTAAAAAATTAATAACAATGAGTACAAAAACAAGCCAGTGTTGCTAAGTCCAAAAAATCTGACTCTGTAAATTAAATACCAATATGTACCTCCGGTATGAATGAATAATAAGTATCACTAATGACCTTTGGAAATTTGAAATCCATTCATAACAGATAAATTAAAATTACCCTCCGTAGGTCTTAGTCGGGTAATAAAAACAAAAATTAATGATGACTTAGGTTATTTCAAACGCATTCAAATCAGATAAATAAAAAAAGTTTTTCCTTTTAATTATTAGGTATACGTACTGAATTACATTTAAATTATTTTGTAAACAAATTATCTTTTCATTCCAAAATTTGGAACACTAATTTCAACTTTTTTAAACCTACTATTTTCAAATTATATTACAATTCACCGCTCATATGTGACAGTGTCAGTTATTATTCAATTTAAATAAAAAATAAGAATATAATTGATTCCCTAACTTCAATTTTGTTCTAATAATTTATTAGATTTCTACGTTTTTTTTTATACTTTTGCTAAACATGTGGCAATAATTTGGAAAACTATTGATTTTTTTTTCAAATTTACCGACGCGACGCTTGCAATGCAAGCAACTAAATGCAGAGTAGAAAAAAGTAGAGTGAATGTTACTACACTATCGATTGTTCAATTCTCGATTGCTAAGGTGGTATCGATATTATTTGTCAAAATTATTGCACATTGTATTATTAAAATCAATGTTTTAAGTTTATGCAATTTTCAATGGCTTCTGTTATGTTGTTGTTGACGAAATACCTGTTTTGGCTTGCAAATGAAAAACAAGATAAGCATCTTACATTGTACGGAATATTTGTATTAGATTTTAATATTCCTAACTCATAGGATTTATACAGAAACAATATTATACAATCGTGTAGTCTTTTTTCCACGAATAATAGGGTATTTAGCAGCCTTGCAGACATCCCGATTTTGGCGGACGTCACGATTTTTAGGTCAAAATTAAATGCCAAGTCGCCAACTATAACTCGAACTGCAGTTTAGTCGACAAAAAAGGTCACATAATATATAAGTAGATCCTCCGGTCCCTATTGCAAGTTTTGAGACAAATTGAGGCCACGTCTTACGCCGTTTTTGCTTTTTTCACTCAAAAAGTTTCTAAATCCCGACTTGATGAAAAAAAGTCTGGCAACGCTGGTATCTGGATATCATTAGGGTTGCCGAAGCATTTAGCACTTTGCAGCTTAAATTTTTTCTAAATAAAATCAATAAATGTTTCTTTCTAATTAAAATCATGATAAAAACGAAAACTACGATATGTTGTTTTCGTCTTTATCATGTATTAATATAAATTAGGTACTATAGGAAATCTATATTAAGTACTGCATCAGATCTATAATCACTAGTGTTCGAATCATATGCTACACAATATCAGGCAGTAGTAAAAAAATGTTTATAATATCAAATTGTCACGATGAAGTAGCGTACTGTATTAAATCAGATTCCGTACGAAAATTAGAACTGTTACTTAACAAATTGGGAACTTCAATTGCATATAACCTATGCAATTAATATCGATACCAGTTAACATCGAGATATCGATTAAAAGCTCTATACTTTGCACATTATAGTCTGTATGTAGAAACACGGTTTTTGTCAGTTCATTTGAGACGATCGGAGAGAAGAGTGAACATCGAGGAGAGGTTGAGGAGGATTTTACCATCTAGCCACCATCGCCGTTCGCCAATTACACCATGGCTGATACCGAAAAGGCGCCGCAGCCGCAGCCCCAGCAGCAGCAGCAACCACAATCACCACAGCAGGAACAACCGGCTCAACCGCAGCAAGCGAAGGCGGCTAAACAAAAGCTGGTCATTGGTAAGTGCCGCTACGCCATCTTAGTTTTCGATTTCGCGTGTCCCGGCGTCGTACCGGAAGCACATGGTTCGTAAACTATGATTTGAGGGTTCTTTGCATTTTAGCACCGTGAAAGCATTCCAATAATTATTTTATGATAAATTAATGCAGTGTGAGTACTATATTTCGGTAAATAGTTCGTAGGATGCAATGCGTTATTGATCGAATGTTGACCCCGTCGCGGCATCTAGGCGTCCTAGTGAGCGTCACGCGGCGTTAATCAATACGCGATGCAGATTTATCTGCGCATTGCATCCCCGAATGCGTGTTCGGTTTTAAGCGCGCCATCAAAATGGCGCCAAATTGAATAAGTGTCCAATTGGAATGGACTGTGAAAAAAATAAGGCTTTGTGTTTTTCGTCCACGTTGCACTAACGGTTGCAAATCACGATGAAGACGGAGAAGTGCGATCGCGCGGGCTGCACTGTCAGTCTATTGATTCCGATTCCATCGGCCGAGATTTTCTAAAAATAGCTATATTTACAGAATCCTCTGCCGCGTTACGTTCCGAATACTGTCGGGCATGTGTAACTAATGCTCGGCTGTGGTTCTCGGCGCGTTCGCGCGTTATTATTGTCTGTATAAGGCTGTATCCCCAGTAGGCAAACTCAGCGGCGTAATGAATTTGCGACGTATCGGTTTAGTACGACCTGCTATATATTTGAAATGGACTTTTCAAAGTTTGCTAGTTTGCGCTCACTTTACGCAGTTTGCAGCGTTACAGCGTACAGTAAGCGTAAACTAGCAACTACTAGTACGCCCTGCCGTATATTTGAAATGGAGTGTCCATCCATTTCAAATATACGGCAGGGCGTACTAAACCGAAACGTTGCAAATTCAGTCGGCCGCGAGCAGTTTGCCTAATGGGAACACAGCCTAACAGGACCGCCTAGAAACTGAATCGGAATACGTCCTTGAATCTTAAGTGCCTTGTAATAGCTGAGCGTATATAGTATAGTCTCCTCACCTGGACCTATTTGTGTAGACTGAGGTTGTAAATATTGCATGATGTCACACCACATGCTTGTTTTTCCAAAATAGCACCTTGTTACGAATTTGTTGCAATTTTCTAATTTTCCCGCCTTGCAATTGTCATGTGTTCTGCTATTTAATGTCTACTATCTGCTAGCGCTTTGGACCTAGTTATTTATCAAAATTGAAATTGTTTAACATAATAGATCCTTCATCTAATACTGTTTTTATTGTTTATCGTGCTTTGTATTAGTTTTAGGTATAGACTATTTTTTTAATATGACTAATCCACCAATTTTTATGTATTTGCTTTGTTTTGTTTATTTTTTTATATAATTATTTAATAATAGAGTCCAACAAGGCATTTGAAATTGGACATACAGGTTGATAATTAATCTGATGGTTGTTTGAAGGTAAATATTTTATATGGTACACATTAAACATTTAAAAGCTATAGTATTTATTGGAATGCTTTCATTATAGTGTATATATGATGTGCATGTCATGTATTTGTTCGAGACAGTTCATAACACTCTTTAATTTTTTTGCAGCTGAGAAAGTTTCGGGCACTGTTAAATGGTTCAATGTAAAGAGCGGATATGGTTTCATCAATAGGTGAGTTTTGTTATTCTTGTTTTATTAGCTTGTTGGAAACATATCCTAAATTTACTAAGGTCATTCAAGTTACACCTACACGCTTGCAACAGTGTTGAGTCATCCTTTCAGACCTCCAAACGTTCTATTCTCAGTGGTGACATAATACTTTTATCTCACGGTAGACATTTTTTTTTTCACTGATAGAAATATATGTACCTAAGGCCTTTATTTATAGATACTTCTATTATGTATTGTATGTTATCGTATCTATCTTATTGTAACTGCAGTAGAAATATCCATAAATGAAGGCTATATACTTAATAGCAGCGGTGAGGGTGGTCAGCTGACCAAGCATGTTTGGTTCCAGGAATGACACGAAAGAAGATGTGTTCGTTCACCAGACGGCGATTACCCGGAACAATCCTCGCAAGGCTGTGCGCTCGGTCGGCGACGGCGAGGCGGTGGAGTTTGCCGTGGTCGCCGGGGAGAAGGGCTACGAGGCGGCCAGCGTCACCGGGCCGGGCGGCGAACCCGTCAAGGGCTCCCCGTACGCCGCCGACAAGCGCCGTGGCTACCCGCGGCAGTCAGTAGATCTTGTTCGCAAAACTAAAAAAAAAACTATTACCAAAAAAAATAAACCCAGTATCTATATTAACAATGGCACTAAGGGATTCGAAAAACGCAACTCTAAAAAACGACTTTTCAATCGTGTTAATGACAAGAAGAAAGATAATTCTAGTGTGGGTGATTGGATATTTTAAAAAGCTCTATGTATTAATATTCATGACATAAAAATATTTACATTGTTTCCAAATTTTAATATTGTAACTTTACCATTACATAGTGAGTGATAACATCTTGTGGATTTTACAATCAAAAAGTTATATTTATGATCAGCGTTGCACTGAGACACACAAATATATTTGAGACATTAAAGTGTGTAAATAAAACATCTTTTTGTGATTCTCCTTTAATTAATTATTTCGTTTGTTTTAAGTGCAGATAGATTTTAATTTTGAATTTTCGTTCACCCCTCTTTAGTTATTTTTTTTTAAGAAATTAGAAATTATTAAGTGTAGGTATATGATTGTTTGAGATATCAATTATATTTATGACATTAAATAATAACAAGTTGTAAATGTTTTGCATAGGGATTAAGATAAGGAGAGTTAAGGTAAATGTACTATATGGGTGTAGACAGGGGTTTTCAAATCAATTACATTTAAACTTGGTATTTATATATGGGGCTGTATACTACTTAAGTATGCTACATAACTATCTGTAAAGAAATTTGTCTTAGAATCTGTTAATGTAGACCAAGTAATTATAAGTAGCATGTAGAGTGAAATTAAAGACTGCTATTACCACCAAGTCATTTCGGCGCATTTTTGTAGGGATTAACTATATGGACATCAAGTTTGTAATGTTGACTTTTATTAGATGATAAGTTGTTTTTAACTTTCGGTGAAGTTTGTGTGATTTACAAGTTTTGTGCGGACAACTCCATAACGATTGGGTCATTGAAGTGCTTCAACGGCAGGTGGGATCAGTGACTGGATTTCCCACAAACACCTGGAAATCAAGCATGTCTCACCTGAAGTATCAGGATACCACCTACCACATCCGGAAAACATTCTATCTGAATGTTCAAGATCTCCGCAAATGGGTAGGTAGGTCTGACCTGAGGTTGGACGCCCTATTATATATGTTACAGTTATGTTAAGACCCATATATGTGATCCAATCCACATTATGTTTTATAGGTTGCCAGCATGTTAGGTTCTGTATACTTTTCGTTTATTGATGTTTATGCAACATTTAGATACTCGTCGAGTGCAATTAATAGGCGCATGCGCATACTCTTCAATCGGTACTCTTATCTTGCTTGTCACATCTTCGTTTTTAAACTCGAAGTAAAAACTTCGGCTTGTGTATCCATGCGCGGCGTTGTTACATATAGTTCGACAAGTATCTACACGTGGCACTAGATGTGTTCGTTTGTGTGTCGTGTGCAAGGAGCTTGAGTTGTGGTTGGTTGCAGGTACTACCCACGTAGCGGGCGCGGCGGCGAGGGCGCTCCCCGTCGTGGTGGCATGGGTCGTCGCGGGCCCCCGCCCAACCAGGGGGGCGCGCAGGGAGATGAGGGACAGGATGGGGCCGGCGCACCGCCGCAGCGCAGGTAATAATACACACGCTTCCTACACTCATAGCCCCACAGTAGGATTTTCTCCTGTGTCGTGGGTACCATGGACACACAATACGAAACACCCAGACCCAGAATAGGAATCTAAACTCATTCAGATACCTGTCTGGCCGGGAATCGAACCCGGGACCCATTGCTTGCAGACCGGTATGGTAACCACTGCGCCACGCGGGTCGTCATAATGTCACAGCCTTTTTGTTTTATTTTACATTTTCTGGTAGTGATAATCGGATGAGTAGGAATATTTAAAGCTGCGCGCAATGCCGTGTTAGCATGAGTTTATATATACGGCGTATCGTAACAAGTGGCGGTAGATGTGAACTGTAGTAGTTTATAAGTATTGTGTACTTAAATATTTTAAAGACCTATTTTTATTAACATTCCCCAATTATTGTTTTTTTTTTATGTTAGAGAATGAGCATATAGTTTACATGATGGTAAGTGAACACTGCCACTTATAAACATCTACTGTGAACTCTATATAGGACAGGAGTTCTCATTAAAACCAATAGCAGGTGCGAATGTAGTTATTTCTGAAGACAGATTGTCGCCGTATATGTAAGTCAGCAGGAATCCACACACGTAAAACTGCAAGTTCACGCTAGAAAGTGGATATGAGGTGGTACCTCACTGGTGGATCCTTACAAGTTACGCCACCTTCTATTTTTATGCAATATTTGTGTTTGTAGTTAGTATTATTCCTGCATATTTGTTCCATTAACATATTCGACTTTAGGGTGAGTTTTAAAGATGTAGCTTTAGGTATAGAAGGCAAATTACTTGATTTTTTTAATTTTTTTCAATTGATAATTTTATGATTTGACCGAGGAGGTACCATCGCCACACCTATTTTTAGCGTTCGATTGAAGGTTGTGATTGTCAGCTCAAATTTATATAAGGCGACCATCTTAGTCCTCAGGATTAGCAACGCGTCTGTGATTCATATGAAGTTGCTTGCAGATGTCCATGGGCGGCAGTTGCCAATTACCACCAGGTTGACTGGGAACTACATTTATCAACCTTAATTCTGTGGGAACTAAATTTAAACACCATATTCAAATAATGTGTGATTATTTATGGACCAATCCAAGTAAAATAATAATTATATAAAAACTCTTTCGATATCTGAGATAATGCTATTTGAATTTTACTAAAATAATATAATACAATTATGTAATTTACGTTTGTTAATTCCGTATTTGAGGAATTTACGCTAATAAGGAAAGATTAAATTTCATATGTGAGCATAACATGTATGTATAATAAAATTATACAATTATGTTTAAACAGCTTTAATCTAAAGTATACTTAACTCATTGGATACCTACTGCATTGTTATGTCACCCTCTTGAACCTCATTTAAATGATTAAATATTTGAGTTGTATATTGAAACTGATAGGTACACTGATATATTGAAGGTGACATTGTAATAATGGAGGGACAAATGGCAGCGTAGTGTCGAAATGTGTGTGTACTGAATGCATGGTTATGTCGGTAGCTACTTCCGCCGTAACTTCCGCGGCGGACGGCGCGGCGGCGGGCCGGGCCCGATGAACCGCGGCGGCTATCGGCGCATGAGGCCGCGCAACAACTATCAGGGACAGGGAGGCGGCGCCCCGCGCGCCAACGGGGCGGAGGGCGAGGGCGGAGCGCCGGCCGCGCCCAAGTCCAAGCCGGTGGCGAAGCCCGCGACGGCCGCCACCATCGAGGCCACCACCAACGAGAGCCAGGCGTAGCGCAGCCGAGCTCAGTGCGGCGCGCCGTAGTGCTATCAGCCGCGCCGCACTCACCACTGTCTGTCTGTCCGTTTCCGCTCCAGAGTGTCAGTTACGCCGCACATCGCCGCTGGCCGTACTGGGGGTGACGCATGAGGAACTGCATAGTATCATGGATCAAAGATGTGATATTTTTATTATTAAATTAATATATTGTATTGTTTGGATGTTTTGAACTTACAAAGCTATTCGTTGGTACGCTGCCAGCGATGGGAGGTCGCATCGCTCTCCCACCGGTTGGGCGGTTTTTATTAGAAAGAGTATTTTACTATTTTAAAAACAAAGATTTTAAAACTAATCGTGTTTACTCGTGAGACAAAATTAATAACTCTTTTATCGCGTTATTGTGCAATTGAAAATTATATATTGTGTAATAAATTGAGAAATGATATGCAGGTTCCGATGCCCCAAGAGGACTTTAGTATTTTTCAAAGTATGTGGATTATTTTGTTATGATTGTACAATTTTTGTTCAAAGATTATGTATCCCTTGTCTACTTAAATTAGTGCTGTAACCTGAACACTCTCAGAAATAAACTTCTTTTTACCTGTGTGAAACATTTTGTTTGTTATACTTTAAACATTTACCTGACCTTTTCATTCTAAAGTATTCTAAAGCAATAATTATGGTCAAATAGTAACTCGTGCTATAGGCCAATATTTTGTTTAGATGACTTATATTTTTAATTGATGTTTTTTTTATGAAATAAAAAAACGTATTCCAAAAATGTGTTGAATTTATATCTAAATCCCAACTTATTTTAATCTTGGCATGCCTCTGAATGTCTTGTGGTTTTAAGTTTGTAGGTTATAGTGCTATTTATTACAGATAAGTTTGCTTTTCACTTCATTTTAGTATATGAATTAGTAGATGTTATACGTGCTAGCGTCCAATCGCCGTATCCTTGACAGGGTTCAAAGTCTTCCCAGTGACTAATCATGAAGAGTAGAAAGCTCTTACAATACACAATACAATTTTAACATTTTATACAAAAGATTTTATAAGTAGGATCAATATTAAAGTAAGCTACTTATTGAAAGATGCAATAAAGGAACAAAATAATAATTTTTAAAAAATATAAGTAATTGAGAATAACTCCTTTTTGAAGTTAATTAATTCATTTAATTTAATTAATTAATGCAGTTGCACTTTTTATTATTGTACCGCATATTGTGGGTTTTTAATTCATATAGTCCTGATATCATGTTCGTGATCGTTTACTCCAGGAAGTCCAGGATAAGAAAAATAGGAAATTAACACTCAAAAACGCCTGTAGTTTTAGCTGCGCAATGTCACGGTGTTAATGCATGACGTTGAAAATGTGTAGGAGCTCTCACATTTTTATTTGCAGTGCTTAACAGTGGTGTTTTACCTATCCCAAATCTGATACCATCTCCTGCAGTCTACCCGTGACCTAGAAGGTAACAAATAATAGAAATAGTATCTTGGAGTATCCATTTCGAATGTAGCATTATTTAGTCCTAAGTAACATTTTTTCATTAGGTCTTCGGCTGGATCAAGCCCTCAAATGAAAATGCTGAATCCGTCAATGAATAAATATGTGAATATTATAAAATAAACAATTTTATTAAAACAAGTATTTTATTTCTATATAATTCCTATTTAATTGATATTACTTTTGCATTTTAACATTACTTATAGAACTAAATATGTAATGCACAAAAATTGAAAACCTTGAAGGAACAACAGCAATAAAGTAATAAGATTGAAATTGCTCTAAAATTAAATTTAATATAATGCATAAAAATATAAATCGGTTAATTTTTAAATTATCTAATCAAAAAAGATAAGAACTAAGTAAAGATATTCATAGAATCAATTACAATTTGCAAATAATGATTATAGGATTGCATTCCAATAGGGGAAAGCAGGTAGGATTCGGTGCAGTGAAGTCTGCGATAAACGACGTTTTAAATAAAAGGCTGTTTTATATTACATTGGGCAGGTGCCAACAAGTACAACCCAATGGAATATAAAGTTTCTCATACTCTATGTACGAAGCTACCCCGCGTGTGGGGTGCTTTCGTACAATTTCCATTTTTTTTTAGTTGCTACAGATTTGCCGAGGTACATTGTGTACCCTGAAATATTTTATTATTTAAGGCAGATAATAAAATTTATCAGCAGCATTGAATTTTTAATTTTGTGTAAAAAGTGTACGAATCCTACCTGCTTTCCCCTATATATAAATATTTCATATTTGAGTACCTGTTCAGTTACCCTTTACAGTTAACTTTCTTACAAAAAATAGTAGGTAACATTAACAACTAATATGCGTATAAACTTCTGTTTGTGCTGGTCCAATTCAAAAGTAACTGAAAGGGTCTTGTGAATAAAACGTTTTGTTTAATATTTTTACATGGAAAACGCATACGATGTTTTCTGAAAATGTATCATAACATATTATTCGATTCAGAATCGATCGACAATGTGTATAGACGATTGCGTCTACCACTTAATAAAGGCAGTAAAACATGTTTCAAGTTTATCTCACACGAGGTGGTCATAGGTCAGCCGCAATCCCTATTTAACCAGAGGTGGAAATCCCAGGACGTCGGCATTAGCCGGGTCCGCAACCGTCCCTCCCTCTAGTGAAGGAGGAAGGTCGAGGAAACCGGAAATGGGGAACAAAGCCATCCCCTCCTTGCAGCCCACAGTCTTCTTGTTCCGGCTCGAGCTTAAGGCTCGTCAAAAAAAACTCGGTGAAGCTGTAAAGGCCACTAGGGCCAACAGTAACTACACATTTGCCAAAAAAAAGTTTCAGGTTTATTTATACTTCAGCTTTTATCTTTTTCGCTTCCACTGAAACTCCTATAAAATTTCCAATAATACAGCGAAAAAGTATGACCATAATTATGTACCGAAGAGCATATGTGCGGAAAGAAAATAGACTGATAAATATTATCCCATGCTTGTTATTCTTACAATTAGGTGTTTGATTGTAACGGATACACTGATCCCCGTCATTGACTCATAGCTGTTACTTCAAAATTGGTTCTACATCGATGTCCCGTACACTGAAATAACACATTTTTTAAAATAACATTCCAGTAAAAGGCAATTATAGTTAATATTATCGTTATTTTATCGAAGGTCATGTAATGGCGAAAAAGAGAAATTCATGAGTTAATTCATTTTCAAAAGAGATCCAGCTCAACACGAACGGTTTGGCAAGTTCAGTTCTTCGGTTTGCAGAGGGAGACAAATACCTATAAGCTTGGTAGACCATGGAACGCCATGCTCCTTTGAAGGCCAACTATAGAATCGTAATTGTTATTAATTTACATTGAGAAGTTTCTTCCATTAAGCTCCTTTAAACTCAAGAGCACAGACGCAGTGGTGAGTCGCTCGCGTCGTTATTTTCTTAACGCGGTAAGCGATTAGTATAGGTACCTACTGGTCGTCGACGTGAAAATTGTAATTCGCAGACATAGGAAAACTATTTTAAGTAAATAACATATTATTATTATACAAAAATAACCTACAGATATCTTATTTTCATTAGGTAGATATTGAGGTACTTTATAAGAAAATAATATTTTTGTTTTGATTTCTTTTTAAAATTTCTGTGAAAGTAAAATACCTAATTCTGTACTAATAAATAGGATCCCGGGTTCGATTCCCGACAAGACCAGACAGGTACCTGAATGATGAGTTTAGATTTGTGTTATGGGTCTGGGTATTTGTGTATTCGTTTTGTGTGTATCCATGGTACCCGCGGCACAGGAGAAAATCCTATTGTGGGGCTATGAGTGTAGAAAGCGTGATTTTTTAAATTACTTACGTATGACGATGTTCAAGGAATGTCCGTTGCATTTTTAATTAAGATTATAATATGTTAAGCATTTAATGTGTAATTATACCTACAGTCAGCGTTAGTGCTGCCAGTAGCTGAGTAGAAAAGCTATACTTATTGTATGCGTTAATAAAGTTTTGGAGTTTTAAAAGTAGGTAGGTGTACCAAAAAGGAATTAATAAATTATGGAAAACTTACTGTAGACACGCATTGCAAACCATTACACTGAAATATTATAAAGAGAGGTGCTAAGTAGACAAATAAAATATTCCAAAATCTATTATGTCTTAGTAAGTCATGCAATTGTTGCATGATATCTGATATCTGATATCCATAATCAACCTAAGGTGAGATTATTACACACCCAAGACGTCGGCCTCAAAAGCCGTGCTACCCTCAGAACAAAATAAGAAGGTCTCATTGATATAATTGTTCTTCTTTGCCACACTCTTCATACAGAATAAAGTACCGCTTAACACTGATGGGACTCCTACAGCCTTTTGAGGTCACTGTTTCCCCGAATTGGCGTTACTCCTACCGGTCCTATGCTCCTTCGCGCTGGGTTCTTAAAGTCATCGATACGCCTAGTTGGGGGCGACCTGTGCTCCTTTTGCTTAGACGCGGTCTCCTCTCGAAGACCTCCCTATCCCATCGATTATCGATTTGCCCGGCCTATTGCCATTTCATCTTGCTAATTTTCAGAGCTATGTCGTTAAGATTAGTTCGTCTGCGGACTTTATAGTTGCGAATCACGTCTTGCAGCGAAATTCCAAACATTGCTCTCTCAGTGGTACGCTGTATCTGTGGGTCAGATAGGACTATTAAGTACAATAGATGTGGCGGCGTTGCCACCGGAATCGAACCATTATTGCTGCAAAATTATTTGTACAAAGGTTTATTATTCTGCCGTTGATGTGATAATTTGCCGAACTGTTATCATATTTAAGGTATTCTGTGGTGTTGTTAATTCTTAAACAATAACATACCTCTGCTCTGCATTTATTAGAGTGGCACTGTGGAGAAATAAATAGGCATATCTAGTTATTAGGTCATCAGCTATTCTAACGATGATTCTCAATGTTTTCAATAATGTTAAAAAAACATACCTACAGGTAATGGTACCTATATGGGTATTGCCGACCATAAAGATTCTGAGTCAATTACAGAAAATATTTCTAATCCTATCTACCTATTAGTTCTATATTCTAGGTTGCTAATGATGAAACAACGCTTCGTGCAAATGTTTAAACAAGAACACAGCAATACTTGAAGAAGTGAACAGAATAACAATAAATATGATCGTGGCTCATGGACTCTTTAATGTAGTAAAGTTAAAAAAATGCGTCAAATGGATTTTTTAAAAGTGACAGCAATTTGCTTGTGCAGTTATAGGGTCGATTCCACAGATAAAAGACACTAGTTGACGCGGCAAACTTCGTTACGCCTAAATATCAAAAATCTAAAATTATAAGTGTTCCTCCGCTATATTATGCATGTATTACATAAAAACCTTCCTCTTGAATTACTCTAATTATTAAAAAAACTGCATTAAAATCCTTAGCGTGTTTTTAAAGATCTAAGCACACATAGGGACATTTCATTTCATTTCTTAGGGATAGATAGCGGGAGACGACTTTGTGTCATTCTATGTAGAGATGATGATGCATACCTCGGCTACGCAGCTGGTGCCTTTACACTGAAGAGTAAAATGAAAATTTAATTGTTTTTTTTAAGTTTGGATAAGAAATTGCAGTATTGTTAATAATAGAATGAAGACGTTTGTGCCGATGTCACACACATACCTATATTTGAAATATATTTCATTTTCAAATATCGCGTTTTTGCGTTAAAATTGTATGGATATCTCTTAGAGTTTTTACATAAGTTTCACTTTTTGTAATGTAAGTACATATACATGATTTAATATTTTATAACCAATAGTCGCAAACAGATTAGGAATTCTACTAAAATTTTATGCTCCCATTTCTGAGCTTTGACACCAAATTATAACATGTTCGTATTTTTTAAATATTTATAAAAATATGCTACTTTACCTTTGATAAGCACAACTCCCCAGTGCACTAAATAAAAAACATTAACATTTTAAAATTGATTAGAAATCCACTTACATTTAAATACCTATTTCACTTTGAGAGTTATATTTTTTGGCAGGTTTCGGAATCGGTCAAGCAGTCATCGCCGTCTAGTTTTAAAAATAAACCAGGTACCCTAGGTACCATTACCTATTTAATTTAATAATAATGCGGTAGCAGTATCAGTGAACAAACATAATTCATAATAACCTTAATATTTAGAATTATTGGTAATTTAATGCAACACTATCTTAAGTGTAGATATTTTTTTCAGTGCTGAATATAAAAATCTGAAACTAAAGCAATCAAGCTGAAAGGGTAGGTACTATTTCCTGTTAGTCCTTGAATTAGTCACGCATATGACTGATTTTCGAAGGCACTCTTGTTGTGTATACCTAACCAACTGTCGTTAGATAAGCTAGATTGTCGAGTGTTGTTAATTAATCATATTTACTGATACCTTATACTTACATTGGCACGACATTCGTAACCCTCACACTGAAAGTCACACGTTTAGTTATATTTTAAGATTAAAAAAATTACGTCATACATACTATGTTTTTAAAGTGCCATATTTTAAATTAAACTCTATTACAACGCCAAATATTGCTACTTATATGCTTTTATGGGTCTCGCGTCCGCGAGGCATGCGTGACAGGAAAAGTTATTAAAACGATAGACCGCTAGGGGCACGCGTGTGGAACATATATGCGGCACATAAGCCCGCGCGACAGGATTCATCTCAAATTTGGTAGGGGTACTTACAGAAAATAGCACACCTATGAAACATACAAATAAAATTACTTACCCTGGACAAAGACGTTGTACCTTCGCTCTGTATGAACAAACACCATTTTTAGCTATTCATTAGAATGATGAATGATTGCATCATCGTCATTAGAATCAATTGAAATCAAGTAAAATCGGCAGTAGATAGATTTAATACAATCTTTAACACTACACATTGATATCTTACCAAAGTTAAACAAGATGAAGAATGACACTGCAAGGAGATAAAATATATTTTAATATGACCACACGCTATCCTAAGTTTGAGCTGCACATATACAATTAAATATTTATTAGAGGTCTATTATGTTACTTATCTTACCTCGGCCTCGCAAGCACGCCCGGTGCACTAGAATGGAGAATGGAGATAACGGCTTTTAGATTCTCGCAAATATTTTTTTTTTACTTTCCGTAAGATTTCTATAATGCATGGCCCTTTTGACGTCATGATCAATTTATGAATTAACTTGGAGTTAACGTTGCTTGGAGGGGCATCAAAATTAGTTGGTGGCTCAAATGAACAGTAAAGATTTCTTACAAAATATACAAAAATGTTTACTTTAAATTAAAATAAGTATTATTTGATTATCAAAAAAAACCCTCAATTCTACATAGTCTTTTGCATCTGTGTCTGCAAATTGAGGACCCAAAAAAGGTCGCCAAATGTTATGCCGCTCCTCAAAACTTTAGGAGTTCGGGGCCCATATAGCCCGGGAGGCTTTATCCAAAGTTATGCATGTCCATTTATTTCATACGCTCTACAGCCCAAAGCGCTTCACCGATTTTAATTAGTTATTTTCAGATTTAAATGGCTTATAATTTGACAGCTTTTACATTGCGTTTTTTAATATTATTAAAGTATTAAGTACAGTGAAAAATACTTACTTTGGACACACAAACGTTTTGCTCTCCATCACACTGTACAGCCGAGAAATAAACAGGTAAATTATTAATTTATCATAATTATCGATATTATAAACCTGTTACACATTGTATTTCACCAATGTCGACAAAAAGCGCATCTACCCCCTAAAATGCTAAAAGCAGTACTCTATATTTTTAAACAATATTCATCCATCCATTTATTGCGAAGTTCTTGCTTAATAAATTGTATAACGCAGATATAGAAGGATTTAGATATACGCTTGTATAGGTAGATATTTATGTCGTATTAACAGAGTTCTACAGGGACTCAGGACAATAGCTAGAGTCGCATTGGAGGTAGGGCAGAATTAGTTACACATAGGGCGGAAGTAAAAAAGATCATAATTGATCTGCTCCAAAGCACGGGCTCCTCAATCAACCACCATGTACATCATTGACCTCGATGTCAATGATGTACACATAATAGTTATTTGTAGACAAATAATTTCTGTGACAGAACATGAACATGGATCTAAAAACTATTAGTTTCTCTATGATGAAGATCAAGCGAAATAATATACATTTCACTGCAATGTTTTTAATCTCAGACTAGGAACAAACAATTTAATTAAAATTATTAGGGCATGGTAGGACATTGTGACTTCAAGGCATTTCCCCACAAAGCCACAACTACTGCCGTGAAGGCACCGGATAGGTATTACCATCGCTGTAGTTAATTCAGCTGTAGTCGATTTACTGCTTGGCATTCATCTATTTATTATTTAAAATGTAATAATACCTAAGCCTATGTGTCATAATTTACTAACTCCCAGGAAAATAATGCTTTATGTGTTGCACAATATTTTTAAGTACTTACATATCCTTTGCAAAAGGGTCCGAAACACTATTGAGAAGGCCAAGGGAATAAGTTTTAGAATATTTAATAAAATGAAATACATAGTATCTTATTGGAAGCTCGGACCAGATGATTATATCATGGCGAAAAGGTCCTTTTCTTAGGGTAAATATTAGTAGATATCTATTACTATGCACAATTCAAAATAAACCCTCCAATTCCTCACAATATTACAATACAATAGATTCCCTTTTGATTTTTAATTGGAGGGAGGAGGAGTAGAAGGTACTTTACCCTCCTATTTGTTTCGGCACTGAATATTTTCATAATTATTATTAAGAAAATATTTTATGAAGTAAAGGTAAGAAAAGAGAAATTACCTCAACATTGGACAAATCGCCTCGAACCTAGGAAAATACAAAATCACTCTATGTTGAAATCAAAGAAATTATTTGATAAAGCATAACAACTTTAGTAAGATTTATACTCTTACAGTAGCAGTCGAGTTGAATCCCACAGCCTGTAAGTATGCAAAGAAACACAATATAATAGATATAATCGTATAATCATTATATCAGAAAATTAAGTCGATAAAATTGCTTGACGACGCAAAAGTAAAGGACTTTCTCAATCAGACACTTGCAGTAGAACATATTGCTTAAAATGTTTCTACATAAGTTTCTCTTTTCAATTATGTTTACCGTCTGTCGTTTCCAATAAGAATGGTAACAAAAAGCAGCCTTAATATATTTTGGAGCATCACAGCTCTCTCCTTGCAGAGCAGTACTGCCTGAACTCTGAAGTCACCTCAGCCGTTTAATCCATTGTCTCATGGATACTTCGACAAACAGACAATATTTTTGAGAGGAGAATTCTGTTTGTACAGCGCAATGAATTAAAAAAATGAATTAAGTACACACTTGTGTTGAACAGACATACAACACCTAGATACAGTTTAACTGATTTTATTGAAGTTACTTACTATCGCTGAAGCCATGCTGCCAGAACACTGTGAGAACAAATAAAGACAGGTATCTTTATAAGATAACAATAGCAAATGAGAGTCACTGCCGCCCACGGATATCTGTAAGCAACTTAATATAGTTTCTATCTGAATTCAATCACAGATGCGTTGCAACTCCTCAGGACTAGGATGACTAGGATGCTTCATTAAAATGAGCCGGCATCCACACCTTTCCATCGAAACGCAAGAACAGCTTTTCACTATATATTTTTAGTAGATGGATCTAACGATAAGGCAGACGGGCAACTTGGTGGAAAGCGGTCACCGTCGCCTATGGACATTTGCAACACCAGAGGAGTTCCCAATGCATCGCCGGCTTTCAAGGAGGGCTCTTTTTAAGCCTTTCTTGAAGTACCCCTTAGGTAGGAGAGGTGGTTAAGAGATTTAAAAAATCTAGGAGTATTGGAGCCCTCCCCAAGGTCGAACTTGATAAACTTAATTCCTTGAAATTTTTCCGGACACTGTAGAAGAACTGGCTTGGATTTTTTTAGAAAGAAAATTTACCTTCAGGCTGGGTCAAGATCCCCTAGTCTACAAGAGAATCTTGAAACCACCTGTGTACCTACTTACGTCAATTATTACTAAATTATCAAAGGGATTGTATTGTATACAGTAGGAAACTTCTAAAATTTTACGATTTGGATTGGATTCAGAGTTTAACTTACCACTGATTGGCAGTCGTTTCCTTTGCACTGCAATTTGTAAAGGGTAGAGCTTAGCAGAAAACTTTAATTTACTTAGTATCTTAAAACGGAAACTTCATATATTAACTTCTTGTACTACTTACTGGGCGAACATCTTAGTAGGTATTCTAGGTTCACCTAACACACTTAAATGTTATTTTTTAGTTTTCTATGAGCAGTTTTAAAAGATAAAATATAAATATAATAACATAATCTTTAACCTTTGCTGAGCATTCTTTCGAAATCTGTAAATATATAAACAAAGAAAGTTGTGATTGATTGTTAATATTCTTGGATAACATGCCCTTTTCCTATCACGCAGGTTTAACGCCGCGTGTGAATTTCAACCGTATGCGTTCTATACACATCCAGTAAAATTTTATGGAACAAGTTCTTGTAAACCACATGTAGCATACATGTGGCTTACATACATATATATGAAGCAATATTATTTACGTATGCAGGCAAGAAATACACGTTTTTTACACTCATAGCCCCACACTAGGCTTTTCTCCTGTGTCGTGGGTACCACGGACACACACAAAGAAGAATACACAAACACCCAGAACAGGAATCTAAACGCATCAGTCAGATACCTGTCTAGCCGGGAATCGAACTCGGAATCCATTGCGCGTCAGACCGGTATGGTAATCGCTCGGCCACGCGGGTCGTCAAAAAGAAATGCACGCGGTTATGAGCCTGCGTGACAAGAGAATTTATCGAAATCATATTTTATAGTCAACTTTACTGCTCACTTGGCCGAGTTGGCGTCTATATGCGTGTCGATATGTCGTGGAAATCTGAAAGTAATTATTGTTATTTGATATGAATGTTGCATTAGTCACTACTAACTTGTGTCTATATTGTTTGTTGTATCTGTTTGTTTTAAATTACAAGTTAACTTAGATGTTACCTCCGCCTACACCTATTTCTTTCTTGTTCAACAGTATTTAGTGCTGCTTTGGTCCACTTGGAAGAGTGTGTCAAGAGAAAAATACTTGAGCGAAGCATTCAAACTTGGTAAATAGGGGCAGCATGTGCTGTCGACCTCAGGTAGACCTCCATTCTTAGTTGGGGCTAGTTAGCTAGTTGTAGTGACCACTCACAATCATGTGGAAAGCGCTCGTTTCTTTCTCCTTTATACTGAATATAGAAGAAGTAGCTAACCGTACTGTCTTTATTTAAGATTTAGTAGGAAAAAGCGTTTCTGTCGTTTGTGTAGTAACATTGCAGTGAAAATGCGGCTATGTTTTGGTTAGAAATGTAACGTTTAAAGACATCATATTTTCTTATATGGCACCAATAATTTATTATGAGGCACACAACACATTGTACTAAGCTAATTATTTTATAACTTTTTTCATGAAGAAGTTAATGTGTACGTTTACTTAAGTACGTACCTATACTCAGGTATAGGTAAACGTACACATTAACCAATTTTTAAGTAAGGATGACTTCAGAGTCATCCTTACTTAAAAATTGGTTAGATAATTTATGTATTCTGACCAATTTTAACTAAACAAACGACGAAAGTAAATATATCAAATTATTTAATTATGTGTGTATTGCCAGAGCTATTTCTATTGTAGTGGTGTTTCCTTTTCGATGGCAGGAAGCGTTTGCCGGCTTCTATTTATACGGGTCGACCATCTTACTTCTTGATAGTAGCAACGCATCTTTGATTGACATCAGATATGATATGATCGGTATGATGCAACTTACAGATGTACAAGTATGTATGTATGTATCTGTCATGCAACAGTGACCACTTCCCATCTGGTAGACTGCATGCTTATTAGTTACTTCAATGTTATCAAATTAAAATATATCATTTTTTGTAATTATTCTTATAATTATCATCTTCTTCATCAATATTCTTCAACTTATATAAAGAGCGCACAAGTTTATTTCACGTTAACAATACGTACAGACCTACCAAAAAAAATTGTTACTTCTACAAAAAATAAAAAAATAGTTAACCGTAAAGAGAACAGCCAATATCACCACTTCACAAAGTTGCATGTCTCGTTACAAAATGCATCCAACATGGAAGTCTCTGTAATTTCAAGCTTCGTTGCTTTAATTTCTAATCTATGCTGAACAAATGAGATATCTATTGCGAAGGATGGAGTGCAGTGATACAGCCTCGACTAGTGAATTATCTGAACTTTTCTTTTATTCTTTTTATCTGACTGAAGTAGCATTGTTGCTACTCAAGCATGCAGTCCATCTGATGCTAAGTGGTCACTGCCGCACATGGACATCTGTAATTAACTTCATACAGAACATGGGTTCCGATCTCAAGTCAATCACAGATGCGTTGCTACTCCCGAGGACTGCGATGGTCGCCTTATGTGAAAGTGTGCCGGCAACCACACCCTTCTATCGAAACGCAAGAAATGCTTCATGTTAGATATAGGTGTGGCGGTGGTACTTCCCCGTTCGAACTACATTAGTTCTACCACCTTGAACATTATAAGTTCCATGTGATACGCTCTAATATAGTTTACATTACGGTGCGACATAGTTATGTTGTGTGTATAAGAGAGCTATTGCCGCCGATCCTTATTTTTATTACGCAAATCATTTTTTTTATTACCATTGCTCCAGCTATTTCTAGCGTCAAGCAGTTGCGTTTGGGTTGAAGGGTGTGGTTGCCGGCACACTTTTATATGAGGCGACCATCTTAGTCCTCGGGTAGCAATGCATCTATGATTAACTTACAATTAATTCCTTGTTATGTATGAAGTTGCTTTCAGTTGGACTGCATGCTAGCTTGCTGCTTTAATCCTAGGAAAAAAAACATTGCTCTGCTGCGAGTGAAAATATAATTTAACTACTTAGTAGCCTAAGTAGTCAGTAAATCTAGCTAGTCCTCAAGCAGGTAAGAAATCTGCAAATGACTTTCAGATGTTTGTTTTTGTTTACGGGAAATTATATTCTTGGGTAATTTAGAATACGAGAAAGTATGTAACATAGCACATTGAGAGCGAAAGGGACCTGATAAAAATGTCGGCAAATTGAGTGAAATATCCCTGTTTACAGTCAAGCCAATTAAGAAGTGCCGAATTTGTACTAGAAAAAACAGAAATGTTACGTCCTTTTAGTAAGCTCGCTATTAAAAACTCCCAAAATTATAAATTCAATTTTGTTATTTTACAAAATGTAATTTTTGAATCAGGTCCCGTTTCTCTCGCCGTGCGATATGTCTCGTCAGGTGTATCAGGCGTGAAATGAAATTACCCACGCGTGCTTGCACGACATTTATTCAATTGCTTCTGATACAGATAGTTCTATGAGATTAAAATGCTTGCCAACAAACCTAGTGAAATCGATAAGTGATAAGTATTATGTGTAATATAATGATAATCGTGCCTTTTGATACTGAATCTATTATTGAAATTGAAATCGTTACAATCACTTCTATACTCTAAAAAGATGTCTACCCGAATAAAACTCTCGCTAATATAATGAGTATACTTAGACATTAATACACCTCTAATAGTATATAATATGTAAACGCTTTATAATTCTCGTAATTTTATATACAGATAAATTTAGATAAGGTGAACGAAAGCCCGGCTATGTACACGCAGCCTTACGCCGATATTAACCCGCCTACGTATATCTAGTTGATCCCGCTTACATTGACAGCTGCCGCGTCCCGCCCGCGCCCGCCCGCGTCCGCCCCCTTCGCCGCCGTGTACGCTCGCTCGAGAAGGGTCACAGGAAATGCAATACTGGTTAATAGGATAACGTGTTCACTACGGGCATGCATTAAATTCGCTACGAAACGATCCCGAGGTCAGTTTCCGGCCCGGGTGGTCGGCGGTGGCTCATTCCCGCGGGGCCCGTGCGGCGGGACCGCGGCGCCGTCTCCACGTGCGATCGCATCATACGATGGTGCCCTGCAGCTGCATGGGGTCGGGCGAAGGGGCCAGCCCCGATCCGCTCGACGTGGAGGGCAGCGCGGCCGCCCGGTCCTGGAACTGGAAGGGGCCGCCGAATCGATCCGAAGGGCCTTCGTCCGGTGGCGTCACCTCGAGGCCGATGCTGCCGTTCAGCGTGAACTTGTACGCGTCGGCGTCCTGCTGCTGCTGCTGCTGCTGGTGCTGGAGCAGCGAGTTGAAGTGGGTGATGCCGATCTCCTCGAGGCTGCTCTTGCGGCGCCGCGAGCCACCACCGAGCCCCTGGCGGAGAGAGTTAGATCGTCGGAGCAGCACGTCGTCGACGACTCGCAAGGAGTTGGAACGGCCGCGGAAGTCGGTGGCTATGGTGGGGCTGTCCGGTAGAGAGAGTGAGTTGGCCTTGGTGGTGGAGAGCGGAGGCGCGCGCGGCGATAGGCTACCCAGTGTGGAGCCGCGCCGGCTACCGCCACCTGCTGCCGCCTGGATCAGCGCGCCCGAGCAGAAGCTGATGTTTGACTTGCGACGGCTGTTATGCCTCTCGAAAGTCTTCTGAGCTGAGAATGGCGACGGCCGCACGAGGTATCTGCAAACATAGGCAAAAATGTGAATGCTAGAATATATTTTTGATGTGCTTTTCTACTAAGACTGCAAAAGAACATTACGTTCATATGAATTATACAATACATATCATTTAAAACTTTGGTTTAGTTCACTATATTTTAAATTTACATCGGAGAAGCGTGTACAGTTGTATAAATTTATTACATGATGTCTCCCTCTTGCAGGTTGAGGTCGCAGCTGGGGTTGATGATGACGTACGACAAGCTGTTGCGCTTCTCGCTCACGTCGTCATAGTCCACTCCGGTCAGGTTCAGGGACTCCATGCGAGATCGCACGAGGTTAGCTATCTCGGCCCTCTCGATTTGTTGGGCGTGATTGTCCCTGGCTTCGTCGGCGAGGCTCGTGGAATACTGCGAACGTGACCCAAATTGAAATAACTGGTCATTCGGGCGAAATTCAGGCAAGCTATCAACAATGTGTGGCAAGGATTTCTAGTGAAAATATTATTAGGTGCGTGGACTTATTATTGGTTGTTGTCTTCGGATGGAGAGTGGACGCATGCAAGATGTTGGATTTACGAGTCCAAAAGTAGTAAAGTGGATGAGTTGACCGACTGATCTATGCCTGTAATCGGATCGCACCAGAAATATAGCCGTAGGTGCGGCGTGCCTGCACTGTACCGTCGACTTACCGCAGCCGGGTCGCAAGGGGCCATGGGAGTACGTTTTCCAATATATACAAAATATGTTAGTTTGGGGTGTGCGACCACGGCATATTTCTAGCGCGTGCGCATTAGTCCAAACATGTCTACGCTAGAACACTATGGATGAGCTAGGTGCAAGTACCGCTCGGCGGCTGGACCTACTGCCTATGTCTAAGATTGGGTTCTACGGCTAAAGAGATGTGAACAGACCTCGTTTCTTTGTCAACTGGATCATTTTCCTATTCAGTTAGTATCTCGGATTGCTTTAAGGTATAAATCTTGTATTCAGTCTTGCTTGTTTTTCATTTTATCACGCAACTTTTATCACCCTTGGTTTTTTCAATAGAATGCCAACATAAATTTAACAATTTCAGTTTAAACAACACAGTAACAGATTTCTAGCGGATTTTAGCTGTCGGCGGCTAAGAGTCGACCACTGGGATGTATAATGCTTTAACGGAAATAGAATTCTATGAGGTTGTGTTTGTGAGAAATAGCTTTAATTTAATATCAAATTAAAATCATATCGCTGATGAATTCAAATTAGAAATATTAATATAAAATGACGACATATAAAATCATTTAAAGTTTGTATTCGAAAATTTGTATGCGGATTGTAAAAATGCATTTCTTTTCAAGTTTGTTTATGATGCAATTTCAAGGAGTAAGGAAAATGGAAGTACTTTACTTTGTTATGATTTACAACTTATGATCTTTTCGTTTAACTTTATAAATGGAAATGGGGCGCGATGGAGTAGATGCTCTTAGTCGCCGGCCACCATCCGCGTTTTTAAGAGCCGGTCCTTACTATAGCGCCAGCCACGGTCCGTTTCCTGTCGTGTTGTGCTCCGCTCAAATATTCTTTGCACGAGAAATATTAAGTGGGATCTTTGGCCTAGTGACGTTGCAGACCATTTTTTTTAAATTTGATCAAACGGTGATGTTAAAAAAAACATTTGAGCGGAACGAGAGCGGACCGCCTTGGCTCGATAGTGTGGACGGACACTACAAGTTGGCCTTACCGCCGGCGTGCGGTCCCCGTAGCAGCCGCCGAGGCAGCCGGTGCCGCGGCGCCGCGCGCGCTTGGCGCCCGCCCCCGCCGCGCCCTCACCCGCTCCCCCCTCCTCCCCTTCCGCCTGCTGCAACTGCCTCATCACAAACTCACGCCCTCACAACTCTCCGACTGCGGACTCTAATCCGCTTCAACTAGGTACAACTTTCGTGTTACCAATGAATTCAGTGCACAGTAACTAAAATTCTCGGTTTTAATTGACAAATATCTGTCTGAAGCTCGAAATAGCTGGCTTCGAGTCGAGAGTGAGCGATAAAGTTTGAGGAATGAAACGAGTATGCACAGATACAGTACGTCACACAGACATGCAAGAAGCGAAGCGGGTTGCGGACTGCCCGAAGTCGATATCTGACTGACCGAGGATCTCTGGCTTCCACACTTTGAAAGCTAGCGATTACATCGACACTCGACAATGGTTCTCGTGGCGCGACCGCCCGGTCGGGGCGCCGGCGATCGCTCACGACACGGTCTTAGGGATGGTGGCGCGATGTCGGTAGCTATCGTCGGACTACGGTGATGCAATGCGATGTTGCCGTCGAATTCTAGGGCACTAACATGCAGGTAACACACTACTAGACAACACTGGCGGGATTGCGATCATCGAGTTTGATACCGACAAAAGTCTAAGTGTCGCCTCTCCCACGCGCGAGTGGGATGCGAGAGTCCCGTGTGTCAGTTTCTCCGTCGCGGAACAAAAACCCGGCAAGATTATTTGGATACATTGTGTCCACGCAGAAGCAGAAGTAGTTCGTTTGTTGGCTACAGCGGTTTGCGATGAAATATAAATTAAGCACGTGTATTTTATAAAACAAAATTAAGTTATTCGTGAAAAATAGAAAGTTGTATAAATGGCAGAACTAAATTACAGACACGCCACAAGTGTTAGGCTCCAGATGTATGTTACAGTTACAGAATGGAAAGTGTGACGTTGACTCGAGACAGAGGTAAAAAAATTTAAAAAGTTCGACCCGAAATACAGTCCAAGGACTAGGGCTACTCGGATTGCACGTGTGTTAATTCTGAGCAATTTGGAATATATGTAGAAGTTACAAATGGATACGAATGCGTCAATGTCGGGCGGTAGACGGCGGCGAAGGACTGTATTTGAGGGGAGTGTAGGAGTATAGGAGTAGTTTGTTTAGGTAGGTCGGACTCACCGATGCGCGCGATGTTCGCATTCTCGCGAGGCGTGACCAAAACCAGTTTGTCGATGCCCGGGGCGACATACTCACGTGGTGCGAAGGGTCGGAAAGGCTCGTGTCTTGCGTGCGATAGATCCCTATAGGGATTTCGCAAGTTGTGGAACACAACTTTTGGTAAAGCCGACCGTACGTACGGATCCACATGTCTTCCTTCGTTATTTTCATCTGTCACAAGTCCAAGGTGTTAGGATATTGCACACGTTAAAATATGCATATTTAATGAGAGTCGCCAAGATGCAAAATGCATTCGCGTGGCGTAGTAAGTATGGAATGTGGTGAATTTAAAGGATTTCGCGACGAGCGCAAGTCTGTTCGCCAGCACTCGCATGCGACGCTTACCGAAGTGAGGAAGCCTGATCCCGGAGCCTGGTCGACGCCCAGGAGTAGCCGCACGAAGGTTATGACGTAGTCCTTGACGAAGGCCTGGTAGAGCAGCGTGTCTAGCATGGAGGCGGAGAACACGGAGCCGGCGGCGAACGGCAAGCGGAACATGTATGATATGTGCGAGCCGCGCTCCTTTTCGCGCTGCCAAGTAAACATATCGAGGTGGTGTATACGTATGTATGTATTTTAGGTCCATTATTTTAATAAAATACAATGTTGTTAAAAGGCGCATTTCCATGAAAAGATAACCGAGATACACACACCAATAAAATGAAATAATAAATTGTGATTAAAGGAAATTTATTGAAAGCCAGTCAATTATATCAATACACACATCCAAACATGGATGTGTGTTTTGACACACATGCTATTTATAAGTTAAATAGCTTAGCTTACTCACTTACTTAAATCTCTGATGGATAGACACCAGAATAATACGAATCTCATCAGTAAGAAAATTATTGAATACTCGTTATTCGGACTGATGATAACTATTCTAGTGGCATCGTTTATTAACGAACGATTTTAGTGTCTTGTTAAATAAATATGATCATATTATTTCTGCAGAAACAACGTGACAACTTAAAAAGAGTATTTTAGTTAACTAACCTTTTCCATCTTGGAGAGGTGAAGCGCGTATTTGTCATGGGCCCGGAATTGCATGAAACGCATGTTAGAGGATTGTGATAACTCTGTGATTGACCGTATCGACGGGAAGAATCTGCAAGAGATTTGTTATGTACAACAATGATTATTTGTTCATACACTCATAGTAAACAGTTTCGCTACAGAACTTTACGCGCTGCGGAAAGAAGATTTAAGTGAATGCGTATGCGCGAGCACCTTGTTTTAATAAATTGAAATAGAGCTCTGATCAGAACGAAATTCGCACTAGCTTCTTTTTAATATATTGACATCAGACTTAAATTTACACTAGGTATTGAGTAGAAAACAATATATAAGATATAGGTAGTATAAAAAATAAACGAATTTTACTTGAACATTGTCTGCACCGCTACAATGGTGTTGCAGTCAGACAGACTGTCTTCCTCGGCCGAGTTGGAAAGCTCTTTGTTGACGACCACGACATTTTCCGCGAGGGTGATACCGGCACGCAGCAGGTCATCCAAGCTGAAATCAATTCGGAAAGTAAAATAAGCACGCCGATTTTACAACTCCATCAAATTGTAATAATTGCTCACCTGTCGATCGTTCCCAGCATCCAGTAAACGAGTGGGAAGTAAGAGATGGCGTCCAGAAACGCAATGTCAGGCCTGCGCTCCAGCAGCAGAATTATGGGATTGAGCGAGGTCTTGGACCTGAAATGGGCTCGCAACGGTATAATAAAATTGTAAATGCCGTTAGAGGCATAATCGGCGGCAAGGATGATGGTCTTGTTCTGCCACTGGTACTCCTTAGCGTTGCGGTAGGCGCAGTGCTCGCAGACCTGCGCCAGCTGCAGGCAGCATAGAGGCTTCTTCTCCTTGAGCAGGTAACACAGCGTGGGACTCACACCGATGAAAGGGGACACCGGCGGGAACCCCTTCACGATCCTGCGGGAATGGCGCAGACGGCTCGTTTTACATTACGGCCGAAACGTACAATCCACAAAATCAAAGAGGAAAGGCTGAAGCGAAGCTCAGTCAAAAGACAATTCAAAAAAGTTAAAAATTGTACAGTCTTATATGTCGATTTTAAAAGTTTAGAGGTACTTACAATACATTCCTAGAAACGAAAACTATAGAATTTTAAAGGTCAAAGGCAAGTTACATACAACTATCCGTAAGAAACATTCAAGATACGGGCTCGCGACCGGCTCTGTGAAGTAACTATGTATAGTGCTTCATATTCTAACATTCAACATAGATCCAAGGAAATTCACATGCTTAGGGGTAATGCTAGATACAAAATCTAGAATATAGATTATAGATATATGTGTGTAGTGAACGAAGGTAGAAATCTAATTTAATATGTCGTTTACATTACCTCCGCACTTATAACAAAAATAAATGTTCAAACGTGGAGAGTATTCGTCACTGATTAAAAAATTTTCTGTTTGAGTGGACATGATATTATATGTTTTAAAATCGTCGTAATGTGTTTAAAGCTATACATTTGTTTGTAGTAGGTACATAATTTTTTATTCAAATGTTATTATTATATCTCTCCCAACTTATCCACCGCATCTAAAGTTTTGTTAAGAAGTTCAGCATCAGTAGACAAAAAAGAAGATCAACTATTTCCTAAAATTTTACCAGTTTAGGTAAGAGTGTGTAATAAATAGACTCCGAGATTTGTCGATAGAGGTTCCCTTATTTTTCCTTTCACGCCTGAGCTAAGGGGGCTACGTACCCATCGTACTATTGCATTGTCACTGGACAGTAATATATTCATATTTTTAGATTTAATAAATGCTGCACATTTTTAAAAATATGCACAAAATTTCAACCGTACATTGAAGTTGAGTTCTAATACAAGGATTTAATTCATATCCATAATCAACAATTTAATTAGCTGAGGCATCTTAAACTATCGTTCAAAACACATGTAATTCGAATTGAGAATCATAAGGAGACAAAATATTTCGGTTTTAATCTGCTAAAAGCCAAAAAAAAGCACTCGTTTAGTACTCGTTTCCGATCAATGTAGACAATTAGTTTTGCTCAATATACAGATTGTTTTAAGAGCGCTCTTTCCTAATGCCGCACCAGGACATATGCCTTCTATCGAATCGAGAGCAAACTGATTTGCAGTCGAAATACAGTTTGGAATACAGCAGTTTCTTACCTGGAGAAGTCGTTACGCCAGGCGGAGCAGGCGTCGCGGCTGGCCAGCGAGGACAGGCTGCTCGTGGTGGCGTCATCACTGTGCAGGGACACGCTCAAGGAAATGTGGTACACGGGGATACACTATCAGACACTTATACACACAAACACTATTCTCTATGTGAGCTTTGCGGCTTAGTATAGATTAACATTGCCATAGCGAGGGTAGGTCTCGGACAGCTCAAGTCTCGTGTTTCTAGAGCGGCGGAATGCTCATGCGTTTGTTTATCAAGGAGCACATTACTCATTCGTCTATTTTGTACTTTGTTACTTATTTATAATGTTGTAGTCCAGTTACGAAGTTATAATGAAATACTGATTTGGATGTAGGCGTAATGAATCTAGCGCATGCTTGAAATTGAATTACCAGAAAAACAAATATTAACTCAAATATGTTTTATCTAATTTGATTAGAATAAAATAAGATGTACGATGAACGATATTCGGATCATGGTCGCTAACGTCAAAGTTAAATATTGTTGTACAAAAAATATTATCAGTAGTGGCGTCATCACTTGTACTGTGGTTTATTTGTCTTTGTTCGTGTTTAAATTTTATTATAGTCGGTATCAAACATTTCAAATCAATCAAATGCTTCATGCAAATCCACGTCCATCAATGCAGGGTTGTTATTTAAGATTCTGTTACCAAAACATATTATTAACTGTTATATTGAAAAGATTGGAGCGACATTCAAAAGTTAAGTTCAGATCAATAGCAGAAGTAATATTGAGAAACGATGAGCGAACGCGAGGGCAAGGATAATTGCAAAGCAATGCAAACACAAATAGAAGCCAAAAGAAAAACTTACGAAGTAACAATGACGTACGCTTTGTGCAGTGTGCATGCAGCCGCGACCCGGTCGGCTAGCTACACGAGTGAATGTACAGGCTAAAACAATCAAATAAAAATGCACTGTCGTTGGCGGCCGGCTCCTGGCAGACCTTCCGGATGCAGACCGGTGCCGGCAACGACTTTAAAATAAAAGAACATCACCAGAACTTGTGACACCACGTGTTAAAAGTTCTGTCGACGGTGTATAAGTCTACATCAGCTCTGAGTAACATTACCGAGAGTTGGCTTAGATTGTAACTATGGATATTGTTTCTGAACATTACTCAAGGCTGATTTTTAAGGAAAAGACAATCGAATGTAATAAAAAAATCTATCTGACGAAAGACAGTGAGAGGGTAACAAAGGGCGCGTGCGTGCGTGTGGTCGCGAGGGGCGGCGGGGCGGCGGGGCGGTGCTTACGCGATCTTCTCGGAGGGCGACCGCCAGGGCACGTCGTCCTCCAGCTCGTCCTCGCTCTCGTCCACGTCCGCCTGCTCCTCTTGGTTGTCTGAAGCAATGTTCGTGCTGCTGGTCACCATGTCGGGCACCGGCAGAATTGATGGTCGCCGGCTCCCTGCAAGCGCAAGTCCCTGCCAATTTTCTCACTGCCCCATTTGCTATATCGTGCGCTATCGAACACTCGGTTGTACACACGCATGCGTTGCTGGATATGTCTTGCGGGGCCGAGTCTAATTCTCTCGTGCAGCATGCTGGACCATCACACCTACACTAATAAAATCCGGTACGGTTATAAACTTCTGTTTTGCGCTACGATATCAAAACTACTGATAAACCCAATTTTGTCAATTTTGATCTGAGGGAGCCAGCAGCATCTACAGTGTGATGCAATTTTGGTTTTGATAAATTGGCCCATAACACTATTAATGTATATTAAAGATGCTATGGCTCCTGATGGAGTATAATCCGACTTCCCATCATAATTAAAATGGCTTCTGGGCTTATGTAACGGTGCAGATTACAACTTATTGTACACCTATAAAGTAAACTTAAGAAATGAATTTTATCTATTCTATTTTCTACATAATGTTTGAAAATGACTTACTTACCAGCTGGAACACATGCATGATGAGATTCCACTAATTCGATTCGATTTCAATAGGTACAGCTACTATCGGAATCTCCGAGCAATGAACTAAAACTTTAAAACACATGCAGAACACCTGCTAATGTGGGTAACATTGAACTACGTATGTACAAATCTACATAAACATCTTCAAGTTATAATTGTACGATGTTATAACTGGGAACAGGTAATTGTTATTATTATACTTAATATACAGCATTTGTGTCTTATCAATGTGTTGTTAATCGAACCATAATGCACCGTTGATAAATATTGCCGTTGTTAGGCAAAAATAGATATAACAGTGGTGCCTCCGGAATTGAATTACGAAAAACTACGCCTTGTAAAGGCTTTAATCGATCCTAACCTATGTCTCATTTCATTGCGGATAGCCTATCGCAAAGATCCTGTAAAAATATTTGATTAGGTGCGCACCAGCTTCGATGCCCGGCCGCTGGGGGATGGAGTCGGGGCTGAGGAAGTTGTTGTCGGTGCGCGGCAGCAGCAGGTGGCTGTCGGCGGCGCTGTCCGTCGCCGGCGACTCCTTCAGGCAGCTGCGGGACTCCGAGCTCGACGCGCCCTCGCCCGTACGTGCTGTGATACATCCGCGCTCTTTATGTGCCTTGTTCTTACCATGCGGGTTTGTGTCCGCGTGAGAGATGTCCCGCATGCGTGTTACTTGAATTATACTGTATTTAAAAATGCCGTAGTGTGTGTCACACGCACGCGAGTTGCGAAGTGACTTGTTGACTCGTAGAGCAAGTCAACCTACGCTTGCGGCTCACCTGCACATGGACATAAGCCCACATGAGAAGAAAGTTCCTCTGACAAGGAATTATTGTATTTCGAGTTCATTTGTATTAATAATTAAATTAGAATCTCTATAATATTAATAAGTTTTGTTAATTTAAAAATCTTAAGTAGATCTTGACATACTTTTTCGAAGCGACATCAAATTATCAAAACTGTATTTTTATACCGCCATTCGATTCAACTCCTACATAATATATACTACGCTAACATTTAACACCATAGAAATAGATCATCAAATATTACAAAAGAAATAGATTTGCAGCCTCCACATTATGCTATAAAATGCTGAAGACAACACAAAAATGCAATCAAATCATGAGAATGTCATGGCAATACTGAGCCAATGAGTTACAGCTGCAGAATGGGTACAAGTAATACATGGTGGTATTATAACCAATGAGAGCAATATCGAGGTACCGAGGAAAGATAAAGCATTAATGGATTAGCTGACGAATACACCGGGCGCAAGGTTCAAGACATTTAATTAATTCATTCAATACGAAAAATTTTGTAGTATGTCCTTAATATGTGCTTCTGCGAGCAGTTTCAAAAACTATCGAGGTACCCATTCGAGTGAAAACGTTGCACCGAGTGGCCGAGCCTGTATGCTTTGTGTCAATTGCACTATCTAAATAATAAAACCCGCAAAATAAATGCATTATTACTGTTCGAACACCGCATGCAATTTTAATAAAAATTCCGACATACCAAGCATCACCAAACGACAACGGACGAATGTTAATGTACGTACAAAATGCATGATGCTGGTTGCTTTGAAAGTTTAGGATCGAGTTGGCACAGAACTCACGGTGTCGCGCCCTCTGCTTCAACTTTGTGGTCTACCTCGTCGAATGTCCAGTAGGGAATAGAAATTCAAACAGTTATAAATAGTATACACAGGCTATACAGACCACAGGGAATCGAAATGTCAAAAACATGTCTTGTATCGTGATAATAAAGTCAGGTAAATTAATCTTCAGATCCAAGGATATCATTCTCTGTGATCGGTATAAACCTTAAAATTCTAGTATGACTGAGCTGCTCGCTGTCCTTGTATGAGACCCGTGGATGCCAATTGTATTCTTGCAACAATCACTTTTGGTACCGGAAGACATTGAGCAACTTCTAGCGACTAAAGAAAAAAAGTAGACTGAATGCTCGCCGGACAACCCAGGGCCACGTATCCGGTCTACTTTGTGCGAAATATCAACTGTGGCACTCACAGCTGGCGAACTTTAAAATAGCGGATTTAATATGTTTTGGTGATGCATTGGGTGTGGAATTTTCGGGAGCTTGCAGAATCACTTGTGGGGGATTGGAGTGATCCTTGTTATTAGTACCGTCTGCTCTTTTCTGCTGCCCATTTCCCTCCTCCGCGTCTCCAGCCTTCTTTTCGTTAGAGAGTAGGCTACATGCGGTTTGGTCTTTAGGAATCAAATGTTTACTTTCTGTTTGTTTGTCAGAGACCACAAAAGCAGAGTTCTCCTCCTTTGTTATGCTCATGTAGTAACAGGTATCACTGCCTTTCATAATGTGTCGTGGTCCGGGATTCAATAGAATAGTTTCTTCGTAGAATTCTGGTAGTTCAGCAGGTCTTACGCCCACAAGAGCTACGCCATACCTGAATACACGAACAGTAAGGCATTTTATTAAATAATACAACCATACAATATCATTAAATTATTTTGTGTGAATATTTTTAAATTATTTTGTGAATATGTTGAAATTATTTTGTGAATACAGAAAAAATAATAATACAGAATACAGGAACGTTAAATTATTATGTTAAAGTACAATAATAAGATACGAATATTTTGTCGGTGACCTAAAAATTTGCTTTTACATCAATCACTTACTTTCTATGAGAATGGAAACTTGCGTAGGTGAAGCTCTTTCCCTCATACTCTCCGAAAAATCGGCTGTCACCAAGTACAATATGGTATATCTCATTTCCAGAGCATTTGCCGTAGAGACGGTGCCATTCTTCCGGAGACTGTTGGCCTTCCCTATAAAATACATGAAATAAGCATAAAAAACAAAGGTTTGCATGAATGACTGAATTAAGAGAAACGCTATCTCACTTAAATTAAAAAATAATAAATCTTTTACAGCGAGTCTACAAATAATTTTTGTGAAATTATTTACGCTAATTGTACCTGTATAGACTAGACAGATCCAATAGTGAAGTATATTGGAATTTATTAAAACTGTACATTGTTAATCTACGCAACGTGATGATACATAACGAAGTGGGTTGAGTGATGCGTGATATCAGGAAGGCCAGGGTGTCTTCATTAGTGCCCATTCTTGAAGATTTCAAGTAAAATACAGAAGTAAACTTCTTCGATTTATTCACAATTGAGGAAGTCCGATCGCTTCGGCGGTTAAACAAGAATCTTTTTCTACCGACGTTCGCTCGCCTTTTTATAACAATGATTGGTGAGGTGACAATAACAAATTTATGGAGGGTAAACTAAATTACAATTCTAAAAATCACTAAATATTACTAATTTAATAAACAAACAATTTTCGATCTTTAAACTAAAATAATTATTATCGGCGACGTGTTTTTCATAAATACGCGGTGTCGAGCTGACATACATAATGCAGTTGCTTTATTAAAAGCAGTGTTTAAATAAAAACGATAACGCTTATGGGGTTATCAAATCAAGTGCTCGTCTATTATTATTGTTCGCATATTATTTTAAGTTTAATCTACTGTCTTCCTGTATCCGGGAAGTATAATGCGGCTATGGTATCCTCTACCTGTCGTAAGGACCACTAAAGGGGGGCTTATGGGGTTGCGGGCGGCTAGAGTGGGAACTCGAACCGGAAAACCGGTGCGTTCAATTGGAGATCCCGGGGTTCCATGCAAGCGCTGAAACAAAGGTGACTTACTGTCCACGGCTGGTGTGCAGCAGCAGGGTCACGAGGGTGGAGGCGCCGGGACAGGTGCAGTTGTTGGCGAGCAACGCATACTTGAACTCGTCCTCGCAGACCACGTACTCCGCGAACTTCACGTGAAGCTTGTTCTCTGGACGAAATATCTGGACGTACTGGGGCACGTCTGGTGCGAAATCTTTCACTGCCCAAGACCTGGAACGTAAGTTTTTGTCCTTAGAGTTTTCAAAGATGTGTCAGAGTAGACTAAATCCAACTTGCGTTTGAAACGGCAGCTCAACATTTGTTATTGTTTTTTTATAGAAGTTATGCTTTGTGTAGTTAATTTATAGTTCCCACGAATCATGACAATCTACGTCAAGTATACCAATGCCTTTGCAAAATCATAAGATTGCGTAGTCTGCTTATGCTGTTTACATTTATAAAATTTTTGTGGTAACATACATTAAAGTGAAGGATCGTGAAAAATTAAACATCGTGAGAAAACCTACTGAGAGTTCTTATGACCTAAAAGTTGCTCATTCTGAAGGCACGTGGTCTTTTGGTAACATAGTAAAAATTCAAATGAGTATTTGCACACCTTATAAACGCTCAAATAAAACAATTTCTCCATTGATTTCTCATTGAAAGAAACATTGCTTGAGCTTCTAGGATAAAAATAAAACAATCCTTTACCGGAGGATGGTATGTTCATCAGCAGCGGTCTTATCGGCATAGTTCCTGGCAGCTAGAACGAAGCAAGCCTCGGCCTCACTCATTCGCGCTCGGATTAAGTCTGTATCCTTCAGGCAAGATCCCTGGATGTAGATTACTCGTTGAGCCCAGATTGGCACCTGATAGATTAGAAATCATTATACGTTATTCTAGTATACTTAACTTCGATTTCACAAAGAAATAAGCCAGTTATTGTCGCGTTAAAAAAAATGTTCTTAAGATTTTCCGAGACAAATCGATTCGATAAAGCTTGTCTAGCTTATCAAAACACTTACGTTCAGTATCTTTAAAATACTACAGCATAAATTTAAATGTATGTGGGCGTTGGAAAATTACAATAAAGATTCAATTTTATAGAAATCTGTTCTGGGTCAAGTCATGGCAAGACCGAAAATCGACGACAGTTTTTTAGTCTTTTTGTCACCTGCAAGATCATTCTCATAGTGGTGTCAAGTTCCATCGGCGACAGCAGGACGACGTAGTAATCCTGGAGCAGGGGATGAGCGTAGAATTCATTGAGGAAGTCCATAATGGTGTCTGCGTGTAAGGTGGTGGAACAAACCACGACGTGCTTCTCGGACTGCGCGCGGTGTGAGGAGTAGGACCCACCCAGCTTCTGCCGCTCCATCCAGGTGAAGGCCAGCTGCTCAAACTGTGATATAGAACATTGAGCATGAATAATTAACTTTATTTAATACCTAAATTTAATGGTGTTAAGGCAATTTAAGAGATAATAGTGGAAGTATTCATTAGTTGCGTAGCGAAACGTGCAGAGGGAAACAGTAACTATTTTAGAGATCTTACGATGTTTAAATGGTAATAATATATATGTTATTTCATCCTATTGGATATCACATACTAAACAGTCTTTTTAAAAAAATCTACTTATCAAATCAAAATATTTTTATTAAAACCTTTCAGAGATTTTTTAAATTTAATATTGGAGAACAGCGACGAAAGAAAACATTACAACACGACTCATTAGTTACATTAAAATACGATTTGAAACGAGTTTTAGACCTCATGTTTAGTAATTTTGTTAATACTTTATTTCTACATCAGTACACAATATATAAAAAAAACTAACATAGTAAGTATAGGAGCCATATAATATGTAGCATCTACTAAATATAAGTATTGTGTAATGAAAATTAAAACAAAATATTATTTACAAGATAAGTTAAAAACTAGGGAACTATAATTAAGGAAAGGTATCTATTTATTTAATATTGTTCAATGCCAGGTGCTATCTCGATCGTAAGAAGAGAAAGGCGCTGAAAGTGGCAGGCAACAGTGTCAGCAGAATCTGCAGCAAAGCAGCATCATGACCCATCTACGTGAAATTTCTTTTAAACTATCAATATCTGAATAATATATATTTTTAGATTTTTTATACTATGGGAATAGATGCATGCATTCCACCGTATAGGAAGCAACTGTCGTTCTGGCAATCATCGACATTTTTTTTGTATGTTTTGGCAAAGGACCGTGCAGTCCAGCTGAGAGTAAGTGACTCGTATCGTCCAAGAACACCTTTGATCAATCGTGGATAACCACAAAATTCTACATGATGTTGACGGCAGACACATTGCTACTACTGAGTCTCTTACCACACAATCTTATATAATTGGTGTCCTCTTTAAAGTTGGTCAAAGACCTGTTTGTACCCCTGAGGACTAAGTTGCAAAACTGTATTTGTGACTATTTCTTATTACAACACCTCAAATCCAAATACTACATCCAGCCATCAACCTTTTTAGGTCTACTGCTGGACTTAGGCCTGGGGAGGCCTAAGTCCAGCAGTAGACCGGTTAGAGGGTAGGACCGGTTAGAGAGGTGCTATTTAGGGGTAAATGGCACCTCTCTAACCGGTCCTGAGCCCTCTGAATCCAACGGTTTCCCGCTGTCTTCTTCAGATCATCGGTTCACCTGGTGGGGGAGGAGACCTGTGCTCCTTTTGCCTAAATGTGGTCGCCATTCGAGGACCTTTCGCCCCCATCGGTTATCGGTCCTACGAGCGATGTGGCCGGCCTATTGCCTCTTCAGCTTGCTAATTTTGAGAGCTGTGTCGGTAAGCTTCGTTCATCTACGGATTTCATCATTGCGAATAATGTCTCGTAGTGAAATTCCGAGCATAACTCTCTCTATGGCACGCTGAGCAACTCTAAGCCTTCGAATGAGGCCTACATAAAATCGTTTCGGCGCCTTATGACATCACATTGCTCGAATAATTTCGACTTCAGGCACTGAGGAATTGTGGACGAGAAGATACTACGTATTTCCCAACCGAATTGGATTCTACGAGACACCTCCCTATCAAATTGGACTTAACCATCCGAATTGTTAGTCTCAGGTAATTATACTCGTCGACATCTTCGAGAAGTCAACAACTACCGGTACGGGTGTGACATGGACGTTTGGCATGATAGTCGTCTTGTCCATGTTCATCTTACGACCTACCCTTTGTGAGGCATTGTTAAAGTCTCCTAGCATTACGCCGAGGTCCGTCAGCGATTCTGCCAAGATCACTATATCATCGGCAAATCGGAAGTGTGTGACGTCTTCGCCATTGATGTATACACGGGCTATAAAGACCACAGAGAATCGAAATGTTAAAAACATGTCTTGTATCGTGATATTAAAGACAAGTAATTTAATTATTAGATCCAAGGATATCATTCTCTGTGATCGGTATATACCTTTAAATTCTAGTAGGAATAAGCTGCTCTCTGTCCTTGAATGAGACCCGTGGATGCCAATTGTATTCTTGCAACAATCATTTTGGTCCCGCAAGATATTGAGCAACTCCTAGCGACTAAAGATAAAAAAGTTTGTGCGAAATATCAACTGTGGCACTCACAGCTGGCGAACTTTCAAATAGCGGAGTTAATATGTGATTTGGGGATGATTGGGTGTAGAATTTTCGCCAGTGACTCCAACACCGCCCATGTGTCATCATCCGATGCCTTGTTGTTTTTCAGCTGGTTGAGAACCTCTCTAATCTCGGACTTGCTCAACCAATGCTGAATACCGATGATAAGGACTGCGACCGACTTTGCTTAACTGTCAACTGTATTATAGTAATCATTTTTTAGACGTAGTATTGTATCTTTATATATACGTATGGGCGAATGTATATTTATATCGGGCATATACGGTTTATACTACACGACACGTTTTAATGATCGATAAGAATCAGTTTAGTAATACTGAAGATTAAATTGCATTCTACAAAATATTATAGTAAAAGTGAATAAGTAGAACGAAGCTTTCTAGCGGTGAAATATAAAAGACTTTTTATTGTGTATCTTGAGAAATTATTCTAATTTATTAAATGGGCTTTATTTATTTTATAAGAAAATTGGCCAAAAATCTATCTACTCTGTTACAGTCAGCACTGGCGGAGTTTATAAAATAGTGTGAATTGAACGGGCGAAATTTTTAAATAACCGTTATATTTTTAAATCGCCATGCAATTTTCTTAGCGTACGTTTGTAAAATCCGTCAAATATAGATTGGATACACAAACGTATTGAATTATCAGATTAAAAAGCTTGAGTGAGGGTTCCAGAAAAACGAAGTTGTTAGTACACAGTTCTGCGTATTACGTTAAAGAGAATTAGTAATCTTTGTGTGTACCTTGTTGAAACTCGTGGCATGTCTAGCGGCGCCGCGTTTATCGAGCAAATGGTGGATAAGTGGTGCCGACTAAAGAAAAATATCTCTAAAATTCAGAAATTATTTCAATGAAACGAATGTATCGTGAATGGACGAGGATGTACCTGTGTAGGCAAGACGACGAGGGCCACGCCGATCATGATGACCATGTACAGCTGGGAGGGCCAGATGTCGGGCACGAAGTCACCGTAGCCGACGGTGGAGAAGGTCACCACCACGAAGTATGTCGCTTGGAATAAGTTGAGATGGCGGTGGCCGGCGCGCTGGAAGTGTTGTATCCCGCAAACGCTGGAAATATATTAACGAGCCATATTTTTTATATTATAGCAAACTAGCAAGTAATTACCTGATGGTAAATAATAACTGTCTGTACCTGTGATCGACCGCAGATTTAACGTAAGCTCCTACGTAAGGTTATATAGATGAGCTAGGCTTGAGGACTGAGATGGAACACCTTGTCTATACGTGATGGTTGAGGATCTATATTTTGTACCGATTAAAAAAATATTAATCGTGAAAAAAAAAAGTCACACGAAACCAATGTTATTTATTCTAATAAAAAACATTTTTCCCTGATCAAATAAGGGTAAGAATTAAGCAGATTATATCCAGTCACATAATCACAAATATAATTCAGGAATATAAAGATTCTATGGTGGAAAGCGTGTTGTTTAGACTTTTCGATGTTTGTATATAACCATTCACACATGATTGGGGCGTTTACTTAAAGGCTTTTCCTTGTCGTAAGCAAGGAAAATGCTATCCAATTGTCTGCCCTAATTTCATTCTCTCTGCGAGCGAGATTTTAGCTGTATTTAGGTAAGTGTTCCGAAAAATACAAATGGCAAGTAGAAGGTACTACGTGAAGAAACATTCTTGCGTTAATGGGTATTGGATTTGAACCTTTGTTTAAAATACAAACGCTGACAATAAGGAATAAAAATTACGTATCATTATGTGCGTAACATACATAATTAATACGAATATTGAAATATTGAACCAATTCGCACTTGGCCAGCGCGGTGGACTATGGCCTAAACTCTCTCATTCTGGGAGAAGACCCGTGCCCAGCAGTGGGCCAATAATGGGTTGATGCGATGCGATTGAACGATTGAAAAAGTGAAAAATCAGACAATAAATCATTCATAGACGGCAGAAGTTATCGCGATTATCACATTCGAGCCCCGGCAACTTTAGATTGCAAGTAGTTATTATATTTGGAATGTAATGCTAATTAAGTAGTTCTCGTGACTAACCACCGAGATTACAGAGGAACGTTGCGAGGATTTAGTCACTAATAGTCCGACATACCTCTTGAGCTGCCGCGGGCGAAAGCATCCCAGAGGATTTTTCCGCGATAAAATAATGTTGCGCAAACTTGTGCATATAACTGATGTCATGGAATATTTATTTTTTTTGTATTTTTGAAGAGAAACTGCTTTAGAGTCGTTGTCGTTTAAAACACGATGTAACCAAAATGCGTTACGAAAGCCGTTATCGGCGCTACCGCTAGATGGCGTTGTACCCCTTTCTGAATCACACAGACGATTTTACTTCATAGCTTGTATAAGCAAAGCATATACCAAATTTGAGCTAAGTTTGGTATATGCTTTGGTATAACAAGATATCCGAATATGGGCTGCTCTCATTACTTTATCTATTTTTTAAACCATAAAGACTTAATAGAAATATAAACTTGAGCCTATTTGCATTAAGATCAAGGTACATTTTAACGCCTGGCAGACTGACATTTTAATGTTTATTATTATTAATTTTCTCTACAACCTTGTGTGACTCATACACTCACAATTTTTCTTCTATATATGTACATAGTTGGTATGTCTGGTAAGTCGATGAAAACATAATGTTATTGTATGCTTACCTAGTAAACACGAGACAAAGCAGCGTTACGCACAATATCATTAATTGTTGAGAAAGAGCGGACTGAGACTTCTGCATAGCGCGGTGTAGATCATTCTGGAAAAATAAAATGTAAGGGCTATAAGAAATAATCAAAGGTTACAGTTACTATATATCTAGATGTAAAAGAGCTATATCTTAAAATTGAAGTAGCAATTGAGCATGGACATCTGTAGTAAATCTTCTTCTTCTTTATAAAAATGAATGTCTGTCTGTATGTTCTCTATAGAATCATAAACTATTCATTTGATCATGTGATAATCTTCAGCAAAGTTATTATTCATGAGCATGCGAAGGTTTCTGGTGTATTTTTTTGTGATGGCGCGCGCAGGGTTCAGCTTAACTAGCTGTAACCTGCGCATGCACCCTGTATATAAAATTAAAGTCCTAGTAAGTTTGACCAATGGTGCATTGCTACCCAAGCTTTGCTATTAAATTGGAACATGTGAGATAAGTATGTATACCACATTCTTATGTACGACGCCAGAGGAAGTTTCTCAGCCCTATGTTTTCATCGGTTCGATAAAAAAAACATTTTTTATTGGCAAAAACTGTGTTCATTAATAACCGACTTTTATAGTAATTCATTAATTTTATCATATTAGTTAGTTTAAGTAATTTTATGAAATACTTACGTTTTAGAAATTAACAATAATTTGCGGTTTTACCAAAAAGCGAGTAATAAAAAAGTGATTTCTCATGAAATGATATGAAATGTGTTTATTTTGTATAGGCCTACGAGGGCACTTACAAATTGTCAGTTACATTTTTTCTTACTACCACCGGATCGGAACAAGACCTCAACTGAGAAGATTCGGCAAGAAACTCAGCGGATTTGTCTTTTTTCTCATTTATATCAATTTTTTTAATATAATTACAGTCACGTTTTTTACGATATATCGTAACGAAGGAATTAGACCTGTATAACTTTATTATCCATGTAACAAAACAGGCGCCAAAATAATACTTAAATGCTTCTTTGGGATTCCTAATTTCATGCGTATATGGAACTTCCAACTTGTTGAAAGTGGAAAAATTGTGCCATAACACGATGTGTTGATTTTCAAAGAAACATCCATAAGACAGCAGGTATTTGCTTATAAGTTAGTTGTTACTTACAAACATGTTTTCGAGAGATCTCTTGGCTAGCCAGCAGTTCAGGAATACAGGAATAAACAAATTGCGTAGCGGGGGAAACGGCACCTGTGGGTGAATGATTTTTTAAATTATTTATTGAATAACTTCTCAACGGAAAGCGATTTTCTATTTCATTAATATTATTGTCTCAATGCCATTTAATGTAATCTAAAGAAATAGTTGGTTTTCTTGGTTAGCTTGTAAATTACGATTTCTCGTAATTACAAGTAACTCCAGTGTTTCTAAGTGTTCTTAATTATCTTGTATAGTTTAGAATGTTATTCTTATAAAGTACATAGAGTAATAACTACTTAAGTAGTTATTTTATTCAAGATAATCGTTTTGATTATTGTTAAATTTGTTAAATTGTTAGGTGTTATTTTATTGCTTATTGAAAAATTGTTTCTTAGTGAGCACAAATGCACAATTGCGGACTTTGATACTTACAGTGAGAGCGAAAGGTATCGTGTTAACCATCTCCAGGATGAAGTGGAAAGATAAGATTTGCTGCCAGATGTTACCCTGAAAGAACGAAAAAAGAGATTTGATCGATATAATGAAATACACTAAAGCTGTAAAGCTATATCGTTTGAACACATATTTTATGAGGTTTTCATAAAACAAATTTCATACATGACCGAATTTAATAAACATGTTGGTACTGTAATGTACAATAATTATAAAATCAATAATCAAAGTTAATTTCGGAAGTTTGTTTCACCTTATATCCAAGGTAAGCGAGCAGGACGGCCTCGGCGAAGGAGATCATGGCGAGGATGACTTGGACCACCCACAGGTAGAAAGGGCGGTTCACCCAGATGATGCCGTCCCAGTTGATGATGGGCCTCTCCTGGAACTCCTCCTCGGTGAGGTTCGCCGAATGTTCGAATTCGGTCTTGTTACCCGGCTTACATCCATAGCTGGAACGAGACGGGCTTCAATTTGACATGATCCACATAGGGCGATGCAGATTCGGTTAGTAAAGGCATAAAGTTAGGAAATATAGTAATCAATATAGTTAGTATAAAAGGTTAGAACAGTAGGATTCTATTGAGGTTATCTTCACACTTTTTGCCTAGCGTGAAGCTTCATGCGTTGCGTTGGAAGGATGTGGAGGCGGGCTAACTTAAATACGAGACAATCTTATTCCTAAAATGTAATAACGCATTTGTGATTTGAATAAAACCTATACCAATGGGTGACAGAGGCCACTTGCCAGATGGACTGCATGTGCATGTAGCGTGGTAGTTAAATTTCAAATAAATAATGTACAATGAAATGAAAAGGAGTTTGGTCTCTACCACGACTAGATAGCAATCTATATCGTGCTTGGTCTTCGTGGCGTGCAGAGCTTTACTAGAGTGCATATCGCATTCTGTAAGGTTGATAATACGTCGGATAATTGTAAACAACGGGGACAATTCGCTGATCATTTAACCTGGTTTATCATGGACGGTGGCGTTGAGAATAATATAATTTGGAATTTGTTTAAGAATATTTAAACATATAGATTTATATTAATATAAAATGTTATTTATATGTTTTGCACATTATCTATGGCCTATTAAATTTACATAGGCTACATGATTTGTCATCTGTGTCTATTAGCTATGTGTAGTCTATGCTTTTTCACTTTCTCTCTTGCTCACCGGCCATTGTGCATATAACTTGTCGTTGTAACTTAATAAATACAGTCCATTAAAATTAACCAAGCATTTTACTATACAGAATTCACTTTAAATGTTGCTTTATTTCTAACTACGTGCTGTTCAAAGGACTATCTGAATGATTTAGAAAATGAATTATTACAAATGTTAATTTAAGACACGTGCGTAGCTTATCTTAGTCTTGTTTGGGCCAGCAGTGCAACTTACTAATATATTTGGATAGAATGCCTCTCGTGCTGGTTATTACTGTTTTTTCTTACCTGTCGAACGCAGCATTGCGTGCATCGCTATAACAAGAAAGATAATGATAGCTACCCAGGCAAAATCCGCAAAAAAACACCTCATAACAGCAAAACCATAAGATCAGAACGTCATGCCAAATATAACTGAGAAGAATACAGCAACATTCACATAGATATAGTACGTATGGAATGTTGTTGGTGCTGGAAGAAATATTTTGTAACTAGTGGTTTTCATTTGTTGTAATGTTTTGCTGTTGAAACATATTTCAACTGGAATGAGAGATAAATAATGGTAGTTTGTTGACTGTAACAATAGATAATATCGCTGGATGTGAGTGTAAAAATTACAAATCGATATTTGTTATAGTAGGTAGAACTGTGAACGAATAAAACGTACAGCAACAAGTGCGAACTGGCGTTTGAGCGGCCGCCAATATTTCTGGCTGTCAGATTAATTAAACTCCATATTTTATAATGTTAATAGAAATCTGCCTGTGAAATCAGCCTGTTCAACTTATATAGAAGACAAATGCATGATTTAGGAGATCTTTTTGAAATATATTCATTAAAGTTACTTGCTTTAGAATTTAACATAGAGTATTAATAGTACTTATTTACTATTTAGTGTTCTAGTTGAAGTCATACATCATGTATAATTCAATAACTTGGAACTTAAAACTTTTTTGTTTCACATTAACAGAAATGCCAATAATAGAAACATCATGATCATGCCGCAGTGCTCTACGCATTCCAGCAAAATACTTTACTTTTTTATTATTGGTAACCTTTTCGGGAAGTCGCCTGGAAGAAACAGTTTAGAATGAACAAAATATGATGCATCCCTCAAATGTTATATGGCACTCACCAGGAAGCAGTAATGGGATCTCCATCAGCGCATACGCGAAAGATATACAGCAAGCAGGCCAGGAGCTTGAAGACCAAGTTCGCGATGCGTATGCGGAGACCTGGAACGAAGACCAATGAAATTAAAAGCTTTTTTTTTTAAACGCTTTCTACACTCATAGCCCCACAGTAGGATTTTCTCCTGTGTCGTGGGTGCCATGGACACACACAAAGACGAATACACAAACACCCAGACCCAGAACAAGAATCTAAACTCATCATTCAGATACCTGTCTGGCCGGGAATCGAACCCGGGACCCACTGCATGTCAGACCGGTACGCTAACCGCTGCGCCACGTGAGTCGTCAAATTAAATATTAAGAAGGAAGCAAGGAGCTAACGCGCGAATTTGTTAAGCTTCTCTCTGAAGATACGGAATATGTATATGATAATTAATCGTAGACGATGGAGATACTGTGATATTATGTTTCGCTGGATGGACATGGAATGGAGGGATGTTTTTGTTGATGACTATCTCAAACCAATCGAAAGAAGAAAAAAGAAATATAAAGAAAAAAGAAGGTGGTAGAACCAGCGTAGGTCGACCGGGGAAGTACCACCGCCACACCTACTTATAGCGTAAAGCATTTCTTGCGTTTCGACGGAATAGTGTATTTGTCGGCACTTTACATGAAGCGACCATCAAAGTCCTCGGCAGTAGCAACGCATCATACACACATACACACACACACACACACGCACACACATACACACATCTCACATTTGTTGTAACTTATAGTATGTTAAAATAATTAGAATAAGAATAAAATATTGCAATTATCTTAATGTTGTAAAGTTCAAAAGGAACATACTTCAATCAAGTCCAGAGGGGGCGTAAACGGCTGCGACACAGTCTTTATAACTATTGCAGTTGTTTACGAAAAAGCAAATTGTGAAAACGTTTATTTGCTCAATAAATCTTTTAAATCTTTTTTTTTTAAATCTTTTAAATCTGTGATTGACTTCAGATAGAACCCATGTTTTATGTGAAGTTGCTTATAGATGTCCACGGGCGGCAGTGGCCACTTACAATCAGGTAGACTGCATTCTCGTTTGCTACTTCAATCAGATAAAAAAAAACTATGGTGGTCACCTCATATGATAGCCGGTAACCACACCTTCCACCCACAACGCAAGAATCCTTTCACGCTAGAAATACAAATATATCTACATTTATGATTCAACCGGGGAGGTAACACCTACACACCTGTTCATCTTGCAAATCCTGGCACATCTCCAGTGGAAAGCAAACTCAATGCTTAGTGCCATTAACGTTAAAGTGTTTTCGGTTTCAACATCTACTTCAAGTTTAACACACGGATATGCAACAGTTACACACACTGACAGATCCAGGAAAAGGCTAAGCGACTCAAAACCCCCCAAATCTAAATAGAACTGAGTAAGTCCATCCGTGATTAAAATGTAATCCCAAGCCTCACTTAAATCTTAAAAGACGAAACTTAACAAAATACTTTTATTTTTGACAACCCGCGTGGCGGTTACCATACCGGTGTGACGGTCCCGGGTTCGATTTCTGGCCAGACAGGTATCTGAATGATGGGTTTAGATTCATGTTCTGGGTGTGTTTGTTTGTGTATTCGTCTTGTGTGTGTCCATGGTACCCACGACACAGGAGAAAAATCCTAGTTAGTGTAGAAAGTGTGTGTAAGCGTGTGTGTGTTATCGTAATATTTTATATGCCTTTCTGCCAGTCCACCCTTCCAAACGAAAGCCGTGGATCTCCCAGTTAAATATGTGTTACACAATAAGTCGCGTGTTATGTTCGTTTGTAATTACTCACCGGTGGATACCAAGGGTACGATGATACGTTGCGTATTTAAATTGTTTTCGACCCTTGTGCCCTAATTTCGGGAATTTCATTATGTGAAGGAAATATTCATTTTTCTAAATGATTCAGGTGAAATAAACTGGTATGTTTGTGAATTTAAAGATGGTACGCCGCATTGCCGTCTGTAGACATCTGTAATGAAATGCTAGCAGGATTGTCACTCGCCGAAGGATAAAGTTCCACACCAACTGGACTCGTGGCGGTCCTCCACGGTTCGGTTTGCATGCTCGTTTTTGCTACTGACGTGCAAATTGTGGATTGAGCTTCCTCCTGAGGTATTCCCGGAGCGCGATAACATGGGGGTTTTCAAGAAAGGTGCGAAAAGCGCTCTCTTTCAAAGCCGGCGATCCATTGGCAACTCCTCTGGTGTTGCGAGTATGCTTTGTAGCTGAGGGTGGAATTGGAATGCCTTATATCAATATCTCTCTTTTACCACACTCTTCGAATCGAATAGAACTAACGAAAAGTACAGTGGGCCTATAACCTGTATATATCATCCGGACAAAGCAGTACCGAGGATTATCTGGTACTCGTACTAAAAAGTCTAACGAGTTACCATTGCTTTTTAGTTGAGTCCTAAGTCATGAGTTATGACGATGTATGTTTTTAACTTCAAGTTCCGCTAGGCAGGAGTAGGTGCCGGCTAATATGACGAAAATGGCAGAAGTTGGCAGCAATTTTATTATTACATTTCTTTAATTTTAGATATTCTATCTGAAGTTAATCACAGATGAGTTGCTAGTCCTCGGGACTGAGATAATGGCTTCATATAAAAATGAGCCGGAAAAACCACTTCCACCAAAACGCATGCTCTTATTATAAGAATAGTGAGTAAAGTAATACCTTGACTTGTGGGAACTCGGTTTTACGCGGTTATTAATTTACAAACTTTACAAAATATAGACTTCAACGAATACTGCTTTTCTTGTACAAAACAACGAATAAAAAAATATTAGCATGTTATGAGGAAACTTTGCGGGAGAAAAATGATTGAGTCGTTACTCTACTTTGTTAGATTTTATGAAGCCCTTTACATCATAATACTTTCGGCCATTGATCTCATTTGTGTCATTTAAGATTTTAATAAAAGGTATGTTTCTAAATTGTTTTCTTGAGTTTTCGTCCCCAATTAAAAATCATTGATATATGTGAAAGTTTACCCCGAATTACATAAATTCGACTTACGCGAACATCTCAGTTAGTTCGCGTAAGTTTATATTACTGTATTTATAAGTCACGTGAAATAGCTTACATTTCTGAAGAAATCATTTGCATTTAGAAGGGCTACCTATTTTACACGTCATTGTGTAGTTGTACATGTCACCAGTCGTAAATTACTGTTTAAGATAACTCTATGTAATGTTAAAAAGTTTAGTAAATATTTTAAAACTTTAACCGTTAAGTAAAAATAAGTAGGCAGTTATCTCAAACTTCGTTTTTAGGGACAAAACGGCGTACATAATAAAATTCATGAAAATTTAATGATTTGTACTTCGTATTCTTCAAGAGTAGTTTATTATCCTCAGATTACAAAGTTTGTTATGAACATAATTTTAAAGTTTTAAGATAATGTATTGGCGTTACAACGAACAATCCCTGTTATGAGAAGAATTTTAAAGTAGATTTTATGATAAAGTTTATCTTGGTTAGTTCTATATAAATTCCATCCATCTATTGGCCTTTTGAGATCTGTTACTGGGCATAGGCTTAGGTCTTACGCATAGGAGCTTTTGCCAATGTCGATATTACCTACACAGGAAATCAATGAGTGATCACGGCAATAACTATCTATATTACACAGGAGGTCAATAAGTTGTGACGGCAACAATAATCAATGTCACACGGGAAATCAATAAGTGGTCACGGCAATAACTATCTATATTACACAGGAGGTCAATAAGTTGTGACAATAACAGTCGATGTCATGTAGGTAATCATTAAGTGGTGACGGCAACAAGTATCAATGTCACACAGGAAATCAATAAGTGGTCTTGGCAATAGCTTTCGATGTCAATACGTTGTGACGGCAATAAGAATCGATATCACATAGGCAATCAATAACTGGTGTCGGCAACAAGAATCAATGTCACACAGGAAATCAGTATGTGGTCACGGCAATAGCTTTCGATGTTACACAGGGAGTCAATAAGTTGTGACGGCAATAGCAGTCGATGTCACATAGGTAATCATTAAGTGATGACGGCAACAAGAATCAATGTCACACAGGAAATCAGTAAGTGGTCACGGCAATAGCTTTCGATGTCAATACGTTGTGACGGCAATAAGAATCGATGTCACATAGGCAATCAATAACTGGTGTCAGCAACAAGAATCAATGTCACACAGGAAATCAGTATGTGGTCACGGCAATAGCTTTCGATGTTACACAGGGAGTCAATAAGTTGTGACGGCAATAGCAGTCGATGTCACATAGGTAATCATTAAGTGATGACGGCAACAAGAATCAATGTCACACAGGAAATCAGTAAGTGGTCACGGCAATAGCTTTCGATGTTAATACGTTGTGACGGCAATAAGAATCGATGTCACATAGGCAATCAATAACTGGTGTCAGCAACAAGAATCAATGTCACACAGGAAATCAGTAAGTGGTCACGGCAATAGCTTTCGATGTCAATACGTTGTGACGGCAATAAGAATCGATGTCACATAGGCAATCAATAACTGGTGTCAGCAACAAGAATCAATGTCACACAGGAAATCAGTATGTGGTCACGGCAATAGCTTTCGATGTTACACAGGGAGTCAATAAGTTGTGACGGCAATAGCAGTCGATGTCACATAGGTAATCATTAAGTGATGACGGCAACAAGAATCAATGTCACACAGGAAATCAGTAAGTGGTCACGGCAATAGCTTTCGATGTCAATACGTTGTGACGGCAATAAGAATCGATATCACATAGGCAATCAATAACTGGTGTCGGCAACAAGAATCAATGTCACACAGGAAATCAGTATGTGGTCACGGCAATAGCTTTCGATGTTACACAGGGAGTCAATAAGTTGTGACGGCAATAGCAGTCGATGTCACATAGGTAATCATTAAGTGATGACGGCAACAAGAATCAATGTCACACAGGAAATCAGTAAGTGGTCACGGCAATAGCTTTCGATGTTAATACGTTGTGACGGCAATAAGAATCGATGTCACATAGGCAATCAATAACTGGTGTCGGCAACAAGAATCAATGTCACACAGGAAATCAGTAAGTGGTCACGGCAATAGCTTTCGATGTTAATACGTTGTGACGGCAATAAGAATCGATGTCACATAGGCAATCAATAACTGGTATCGGCAACAAGAATCAATAACACACAGGAAATCAGTAAGTGGTCACGGCAATAGCTTTCGATGTTACAGGGAGGGAGTCACACATAAGTGATGATGTTATACTTGTATAGAAAGTCAATAAGTGTGACGGCAATAAGATTCGACGTTACACAATTCTCATCTCAACAATAAAATATTCAATCCACTGGAGCCAATATTACAAATCTATATGACTCCGAAGAATTTGAATTCGGGTCACGCATGACACTTTAGTCCTATATCCTAAAGTAGGTAAGGATATTCTAGCGTAGCCTTGTTTATATAGACATAAATCTCAATATTTTTTTATTAAAATTAAAGTAGCAAGATGCAGTTTACCTGATAATGGCAGTAACTGGTTCCTGCAATCCTTTTACATCTGTAATAAACTTTATATATAACAAGGATTATATCAAAAGTCAATCATAGATATTTGTTTCCCCAAAGGATTAATATGGTATTGATGGGCGGAGGTATTTTTCCCGACCAACCATAGTCGTTCTACCACCTCCCAAATTTAGATATATTAAGCCACCATTGTACCACTTTAGGGCACGGGTGTTACCTCAAAATGAGAGAGTCATATTTCATCGTGCCGGTGAAGTGCGATTTGGTAGCTGTGATGTATTTACGATAAAAAAGTGGGGTGTTTTTTTTATTTTTAGATACGAACCACATACATTTTATAAAACTAACGCCACTATTTTTGAGTGGCGAAAATGTTTTTATAGCATACGTCCAAATAAATTACATCGTATAGTAGTAAATATATTCGTTTATCTATTCAAAGAGCGTAAGATAAGTTTCTCGCAACGCAAAAGTTCGGTAGCCATGTCCATCCATTTATTATTAATGGAAGGCGGGTAAGTTTGGAATTGTGGTAATGTGGGTTTAATAACATCTATATGCGGATGAGTAGGTACGTAGATGTACCCCTAGGGACTTGTAAAGCCGTAAATTTGCTTATTTTGCCCCAGTCAAGAAAGCTATGCGTATACGAGAGTATATCAAATTTTAAGTACTGAAGTCTGCTGTTGGCAAAAAATGACTACTGAGACTTTTTTATAATAACTTCTCTGTTACGTAACAGAGACTTACGTTAGTAACCGGCATATGCATGTATGTACATTTCTTGAGCGTTTAATAATATAAAAGAATCGTCGGTGCATTACATTTATCTCTAGCGGAATTGCCTGTCTGAAATATACGGACTATCTGTGCCCTTACTACCTATGAGTTTATTGCATTTTTTCAAAACAATCCTTGTTTTCGACTATCACTACGAAGTTGCAAGGTATGAAATAAACGTGCAAACCCGTTTTGAGTTGTAATGTATACACAAATAGCAGTGATAACTTAATGGCTGAAAGTCGAACTTGCAATCCGAGGGTCCGAGGTCCCCGGCACGCACCACAGATTTTTCTAAAATGATGAAAACGTCGTGAGGAATTCTGAACATCTGAGCGATCTTTAAAAATTCTCAAAGGTGTGTGAAGTTCATCAATTGAGACTTGGCCAGCGCGGTGTACTATGGTCTAGAACTCTCTAATTCTGAGAGAAGACCCGTGCTCAGTAGTAGGACAATAATAACACAAAGGAATAGGTAATTGATAGTCAAGATTCGATTTTGAGCCCTGCAGTGTTCCGCCATAGTTGGATCAGAACAATAATAGCCAATAGCTAATCGTTCACGTGTCCTTGTAAGACAATGGCTTGCTCAAGGTTTGCTCGGGCAATATGCTCAAGTAAATAGCCCAATTTAATTAGCCGTCGAAATTAGGGCATATGAGATCATCAATTTTATGAATATAACACCATAAAATTATTTATGACACTGTAACAACTTGCTTTCGTCTTTGCTTCGCATTTTTTAAGTAAAACCGAGCGAAAAAACAATCCTGCCATCGGATCTTTTTTCATCTAGTTCTTTACACTTTTGCAACACCAGAGAAATCATCAAAGTACAAGGTGGAACGAACAAAGAACGTATAATTAAGTTTCGTTTTGTTATTCATCAGCGTGAAGCGCTCCTTACTAGTTGCTAGCCAGCGTTGCCAGTTTTTTTTTCTACTTCTAAGTCAATAAATTAATCTTTTTTCCGAAGCCGAAGCCGATTATTCTGCTATTGCCAAAACATTTGGCCGAAGAGGAAGCCGAAGGTTTTAAAAACCACGAGTAAATCAGTTCAAAGTTGCTTGAAGAGAATATTATAACGATTAAGTAATTTTATAGAACTAGTGACTCGTCACAACGGTTAAAAATTCGACCGTAATTTAAGTTAAAATTCTCAAATTCAATTGTAATAATTTTTAAGTTATTTTGAAGGCACCCGTTAAAGGTAGAAAGGGATTTAATTAGCAAGAGATTAGGCAGCATTTAAAACCAATAGCGGTATTTTGACAAAGACATCTGACATTTCTGACGTTATGTGTTTTCATAGTAAGACATTGAATGTTCTATTTCGTTTAATATGTATATGTGTTTGTGTCAAATGCAAGGTAGTGTGTATATTCATAAATGTATTGACCCATACGCCCTACATTCACAAAGTATTTTATTAATATAATAAAGTGGAAAAGTGGGTCGATTAAGACTATACTTAGCGAATAATGCATTTCGAGGGCGGACGTACTAACATATCACATGAATTAGTCAATTATGCATGACCGTCGCGACAGTCAGATGGGACTTCTCACGGTACTGCCACAGTACTAGTATCTACAGTATTCTAACTTCTTACTAACTCACGAAACGCAAGTTGTACCTACGCGCCACGATTTCGGTATGCACTCGGTGCCCAACAGCTAGCGAATGTGCCGTAGTGGCGAGCGGGCGATGTAACGTTTTTTAAGCAGTGGATCTTTTTATTTAAATAATATAGCGAAGAGCAGTTGTAAACTATATTAGGCTGTTTTTGATTGCTTTAATTGTGCATAAACACGTCCAGTGTTAATAATTTTTATTTTGGTTGGTAAAATATTCAGTGTGAAATTTATAACTATTATTTGTGTACGATTTATTATTAGAACTCTTAAATATTAAAAGAATGCGTTATTTTTTACCTTAATCTACTGAATAAAATACGTAATAAGTAAGAAAGAAAGTCAAGTATACAGATGTATTAAAATAATTTAGGCGGGTAGCCCTAACGCGAAGTCTCGTCCAGCGCTTCTGTAGGTATAAAATCAAGGATACGGCAGAGTTACACTACTGAATGATATTAATACTGGGGTACTGCGAATAAGAGCTGTGATTGTCTAGGACAGTGCTTCTCAAAGCGCGCGTTGCGGTGCCCTAAGACGCAGCGAACCAGGGGCATCACGAGTCGATACGAGTCAGTCACATACTTTAGTACGAGTTTATTATATTTACTCAAAACAATATTTTTTATGTTTTCACCAATAATTAAAAAAAATCCGCATGTTATGACCGAAAACAAATAGTAAGCGTGCAAGTTATATTGAAGTGTATAAACGAAAACATAAACAATGGTTATTGTGAGGAAACATATGTACATGTACCGAGCACTATCATACGTCTATCGTACTATCGTACACACTATCGTACATTAGTAATTGTTAAGTTTCTCATTTTAAGTGACAATATACTTTATGTGTATGTCTTATGAGAAATAAAGTTTCTGTAAACCTAAACTTAAGGAACTCGTACTAAGGGTACAGGTCAAAAATAGACGTAGAGAAAGAAATGAAAGTGGTAGAGCCAGTGTAGGTCGATTCGGGAGGACTACAGCGCCACAGTTATTTCTAGCGAGAAGCAGTTTTTGCGTTTCAATAGAAGAGTGTGGTTGCCGGCACAATTTTATATGACCATCTTAGTCCTCGGGAGTAGCAACATATCTGTGATTGATTTGATATAGAACCCGAGTTCTATGTGAAGTTGCTCCCAGACGTCCATGGGCGGCAGTGACCACTTACTATCAGGTAGACTGCATGGTCGTTAACTACTTTAGTAAGATAAAAAAATGTTTATTTCTTTGTTTCATTCTCATTTCCTAAAAAAAAAGTACAAATATTGTATACCTGGAAGCTTCCAACTAAGCTGGTACTAAAACTGGTTTGTGTTTATTTTTTTATTTATTTTTTATATTTTTTTTGTGTTCAAAATCTGGAATTGAGGAGCGTCAAACCAAAATCGCAAATTCCTAAGTGCGTCACAGTAAAAATAACTTTTGCAAACCCTGGTTTACTTATTTTAATTTAGATCTCTTACCTCTTAGCATAGATGAACCAGCTATCAAAGATTTTAATCCAAAAATCCCTAGATCTAGTGTTTTCTGGTAGGTACCCATCTCTAGTTTATGTACAATTGCCTTTGATTTTAAAGTTATTAAATCTAGATATTTTTAAGGTAACAAAAAATGTAACAGAACAAAGTAAGTAAGGTAAGGTAGTAAAACTATTATATTTTTTGTAATGGCCTAATTGCTAACTTTCATTTGATACCTTGGTTTTTATTATTACTATTGAAAAATAGTCCCTTCCTTCCATTTTGTCTGACCGCAGGCGCCATTTTTGAAATATGATAATTATTCATATTTAGTACTGATGTAACGAGTATTAGACATTCGCATTCGTAATAATTGTGCGAATATCTTTGCGAATACTGATTTGCAGTGCTTTACAAAAAAAGCCCGTCAAATCTATCTTAATTGAAATCGAACTAAAATTTGTTAACCAAAAATGGCCGCCAAATCAAGACCCCCTACACCAAATTATAAAAAAAAAACATTCGCATTCGCATTAGCGAATGTTCAAACAATAACAATCGTTATATCACTAATATGTATGTCATTCTGAACACTGAGTCGATTAAAATGTTATGTATCCGTCAGGCCGATTGGAAATACATACAAACATACATATAAATGGAAAGGCATTACATTTAACTTACTTAAAACTTATTGCTTTTTAGTATCGAAAAATATTCAAGCGAGAACACATTTCATATATCATAACTTGAATCTCATTTAAGTCATATTAAATTGCATTAATGTAATCCGGGTGTTTTAATACCACAAAATAATATTACTGAGAGAATAAAAACGGATTCCTATTATTAAGACTCCACTGTCCATCTGTATGTCTGTATGTCACCGAGCTGTATCTCATGAACCGTGATAGCTAAGTTTTTACAGATCATGTATTTCTGCTTTCGCTAGCCCAACAAATTTAATACCAAAAACAATTTAAAATAAATATTTAAGGATCTCATACAAATTACAAGATTGTATGGTATTTTAGCTAGATCAAAACACACGACATTAGTTGCCAAGTTCAGCGTGTGTAGCAAAGCTGAATAAAAAGGGATAAACCCTGCATGCTCAAGTCTGACCTGCACTTCGCTGGTTTTTGTTATTCCCAGACAAATACACCCAACACAAAATATTCAAAATTGTGTAAAAAAACTATGCTTAAAAAGAATTCCAAATAACAGCATACCAGCGATTTTAAAAATTGAAGTATATTTTATTTAAAGAGTAGTTTATAGAGACCGATTATTGTAAATAGGTAATTACTGTAGAGTCGTGATATGTCATTCGGAAAGCTGTTATTTTGAGTGATTCGATGCTACGTAATTACAAAAGAGGGGCTTTGCATAAATAAAATTGAGCCCTAGTTTTAACTAGAACAAGCCACAGAACCTTACTCATTGATTTTTAAAACTAGGACAGTATTTTTACTATTACCTAGTTGCCAATTGTCATATGTGTAACGTGGGAAAATAGTGAAGGAACGCTGAGGTGTAGAAAATACATAAAAAACTTATTGTGAGAAGATCCGTTTGAAAGTTTACTCGTTATCCTCATAACGCAAGTTTGACAAACAGTGCTACTAGAATTATTTCTAATTCTGAAATAGGTATGGAAGCATTTAACTTAACGACATGTTGAGTTTATTTTAGCACAGTAAAGAGATTGCCTTTTAGTGGTAGCAGTTCATTTTAATTTATTTACATTATCTTAAATTCGGAAATCTCGAATTGGATAAGAGTAATGACAAACAATTCAAAGAAAAAAGAAAATGACTAATATAAATTATAAATGAAATGTGTTTATTTTTCCCACTTTTCTATCTATTATATTTTGGAATATTATCTGATACTTACTTGATCGTTGGTTCTTGATAAAATATAGTTGAAGCCTTTCTTTGAAGGTGTTTTCGTTCACATAGTACTCCACGCGTACCCTGTAACAAAAACATACCACATTTAGTAATTTGGGAATTTATAATACTAGTCACCCCTCGCATTGGCCGAAATTCGACCCAAATTCAAATAAAATGTGATAATCTTCAAGTAATTTTGAAAACAAACGTTAAATATAACAAGAGGTTTAATTAGCTAGGCCGCATTTAAAAGCAATAGCGGGTATTTTGACAAAGACACTGACATTTCTGGCGTTATGTGTTTTCATAGTAAGACATTGAATATTGTATTTCGTTTATTGTTTAAGTGTTTATGACAAATGAACGGTATTGTGTGTAATGTGTTTTAGTTGATTTTATGTATGATAAATGCATTATTATCTTAAATTCGCCAATTCGCACTTGGCCAGCGCGGTGGACTATGGCCTTAACTCTCTCATTCTGAGAGAAGTAAAGTAACATAATTAATTAACTAATGTATTTTTGACAATTTGACACTGCAAAAAAAAAAAAATTAAATTGTATGAAATTTAGTTTTAATCATAATTTTATTTAATATTCTGTAAATTGATTGCAACACCCTAGCAGGGTTCATGCCCAGACTCTACTAATTGTAAGACCTTATGAATGTAGCATGATGCAATAAATAAATGTCTAATGTCTAATGTCTAATGAAGACCCGTGCCCAGCAGTGGGACAATAATGGGTTGACGACACAAATGCATTATTTGAAAAAATATTCTGCACTCTTTCTCTTCGTCCACTATAACCGTGCAAAATTTCATACTCATCCGTCCGCGGCATATTACTTAAAAATACACCTCAAGTTTTTGCTTCACGTATTAATATATAGACTTAAAATGTGTCGTGCGTAGCATACCGTGCCAAAAGCATCTAATTTAATCAAAGATACTGAAGTCGTTTCGAGATCCCGGAGTCCTCCCTTTTCAGCGCCGAGGACGGCCACCGGGGGGGTTTTAGTGCGGTAAAAATCCCACATAACCCTGCGTCGCTCCCACGGCGTCGGGTACCTTTGGAAGGTTTCCCCCTCGAAAACAAAAAAAAAAAAAAAGAGCTACGGCCCACCTGTTCGCACTTGGCCATTCTGAGAGGAGGCTGGTGCCCACCAGTGGGACAATAATGGCACACTAAAGCTACGACCAAAAAAAGACAAACAGAGTTTCTAGCTGGATCTTCTCAGTTGAGTTCCTATCCCGATCAGCTGGTAGTGTAAGAAAAAATATCGTAACTGACAAGTTTGTTTTTCTTTAAGTCCATGGAAATAAAAGCTTGTTTTAATTTTTTTAATATTATTTTATTTAATAATTTATTTCTTTTAACATTTTTCGAAGTTTGTGTAAAAACAGTGGCATGAAATGGTTATAATACATATTCTTGTAATGGTCTATTCACAGCTAGTGAATTTACCGATGTTGTGAAGATAAGAGAAAACGCTCCTTTCCCCCTTTTTTTCTAAACACAGGTACCATACTGAAAATATATATAGCCTATGTCACTCACCAAAGTAAAAAACACGCTTTCTACACTCATAGCCCCACACTAGGATTTTCTCATGTGTCGTGGGTACCATGGACACACATAAGACGAATACACAAACACCCAGACTCGGAACAGGAATCTAAACTCATCATTCAGATGCCTGTCTGCCCGGGAATCGAACCCGGGACGCATTTCGCGTCAGACCGGTATTGTAACCGCTGCGCCACGCGGGTCGTCTAAGTAATTTACTAAGTCAATTTCAATGATATGTTTTATGTTACAATCCGTCAATCCGATTGGGCTGTAGCGCGTGCCCAATGGACATACATACAAACATACAAACAAACATACATCCGCTCGAAGAAGTAATGTTCTTCGACTGGGTGTATATTCGTATTGGCCTTACGCAGTCGGGTAAAAAAATAAGAAAGAAGATGACATTGGACTTTCTGTACATAAATACACGAGAGGAGTCATTACCGCGGGAGTGGGTTTTGCAACCTACTCCTTTTCACTTAGGAATTGAATTTCAAGAACCTTTTAGCGGGTAACAACGTCGTGAAGGACGCTTTCAGGGTCCTGCGTTTTAGTTTGAACCCTTACGCGGTAAGTGGGTTGACATGCGAAATTCCGGGATTTTTGTTTTGGTTCGTATATATTGTAAGATTGAGTGTTACATTCTCTCGTCAGCCCATTATTGTCCCACTGCTGGGCACGGGTCTTCTCTCAGAATGAGAGAGTTTAGGCCATAGTCCACCGCGCTGGCCAAGTGCGAATTGATGGACTTCACACACCTCCGAGAACTTTTTTTTTAAAGAACTCTCGGGTGTATAGGTTTCCTCACGATGTTTTCCTTCACCAAAAAGCAGTGATTATTAATTTCTAATACGCACATGAATCAGTGGTGCGTGCCTGGCTTTGAACCTCGGACCTCTCGATCGACAGGACAAGTTTCAACCATTAGGCTATCACTGCTCTCAAGAGAGAGAACTGCTCTCAAGAGTGTTACATTAACTGTATATAATAACCATTGTTTACGTTTTCGTCCATCATTGTAAAGTACATTTTATGGTATCGCCGATAACGTTAAAGTGCAATGCACGAACGTATACAACGATGGTTTTGATCGTAAGAAACTCGTACTAAGGGTACTGACTACAGAAAAAAAAAGTTAAAATGAGGACAATTTGTTAACTTGGGATATATACTAAAGTTTGATTCAGTCATATTTATGTTACTGCAAAATAATTCAAACAGTTCCGCTGCCTGGTATCTTCCCCCATCAACCCATTATTGGCCCACTGCTGGGCACGGGTCTTCTCTCTGAATGAGAGAATTAGGCCATAGTCCACCACGCTGGCCAAGTGCGAATTGGTGGACTGGTATCTTGGCAAAGTTAATTGGTACTTACTCCTTTGTATCGTAATCTATATATTAATACGTGAGGAGAAAACTTGTGAAGCATTTTTAAGTAATATGCCGCGGACGGATTAGTATGAAACTTTGCACGGTTATAGTGGACGTAGAGAAGGAGTGCAGAATATTAATATTTTTTTCAAATAATGCATTTTTCATATATAAAATCAACTAAAAACACATTACACACACTACCGTGCATTTGTCACAAACACATACATAGTAAACGAAATAGAACATTCAATGTCTTACTATGAAAATACATAACGTCAAGAATGTCAGATGACATTTGATTTGATATGAAGTTTAGTTTTTTAATTTAAATTACGGTCGAATTTCGGCCGATGCTACGGGTGACTAGTATCAATAATTACTCAACAACATAATATAGGGTAAATTGACTTTAAAGAAATTAACTATTATATACTAAAACGTGAAGCCAATACTTGGGACCCGTTTTTAAGATACTTGCCGCAGAGGAAGGGGAAGGAGTATGAAATTACGCGCAGTTATAGTTGATGTAGAGATGGAGTACCAAATCCTAATATTGTTTTCAAATAATGCATAAAACATACATAAAATCAACTAAAAACACATTACACATACTACCGTGCATTTGAAACAAACACAAATATAATCAACTAATTAAAACATTATCATACTATGGAAACACGTCAAAAAAATGTCAGTTGTCTTTGTCAAAATACCTATTATTGCTTTTCAAAGCAGCTTAGTTAATTAAACCTCTCTTTATCTTTAACGGGTGTATTTAAAATAACTTGAAAATTAATATAAACTATTTGAATTTGAGATATATTCATGCTCCTTTCGCCAGTTTAGTTTTTGAGTTGAATTACGGTCGAATTTCGCCCGTTGCGAGGGGTGATTAGTACTTATACTTTATTCAGTACTAGTTAACCTGGCGAACTTCTTTCCGCCTCAAAGTCAAAAATCCAAAATTGTCAGTGTTTCTCCACTATTTTATGCATGCATTACGCACAAAACAAGGGTAAAAAAGGGTAAAGGGTAACAATAATGCAGCAAAAGAAATATATATTTTACTATTATTATTGTTATGGGTAAATTTTAGGAATTATTTTGTATTTTTATTAAGTAAATCTTGTCGCGAACACCCTGTCATCAAACGGCGAACCCTAGGTGCCCGCGTACCGCACTTTGCGAAACCCTGATCTTTTTTTTTTTTTGTTTTCGAGGGGAAACCTTCCAAAGGTACCCGACGCCGTGAGAGCGATGCAGGGTTATGTGGGATTTTTACCGCACTAAAACCCCCCCGGTGGCCGTCCTCGGCGCTGAAAAGGAGGACTCCGGGATCTCGAAACGACTTCAACCGGAATCCTCCGGGAATCCCTGATATAGGTCATAAATTGTCTACTAAATTACCAAATGTATCAAAATTTTCTGGTAATAATAACTACACTGGAAACCAGTTCAGTTAGTCTTTAGAACAAGTGGTCTTTAGTCTTTTACTGATGAGGGACCATTTGCCATAATTTGTTTACACATGAAGCATTGTTTCAAAGTTATATAAAGTAAAAGTAAAATTGAAAAAGTAAAGGTTATCCTTTTATATTTTTTAACTATAGCACGAATACGTAATGCTTTTTTTTTAATAAAACGGAGATAATTAAGTATAATTAATTTAATGCGATTACTGCGACTGAGAAATAAGACAACACTACACCAAGAAATAATGCAAATTAGTCAACTTTAAAAGTTAAGTTATTTTTACATTTATATTACTTTCTGGAACACTATACAAAACAATATAAAAAGTTCAATGAATAAAGAAAAAATGTTTAAGAGAATAAAATATGAAAAAAGTAATGAAAATATATAAAAAGAAACTTACAACCAGAGTTGAACAGTTCCTTCGGGTGGACTCGAACCACCGCCTCTCGATTTAGTGTCGAGCGCGCTTACCGATTGCGCCACGAAGGATATAACTACTGTGGCGAATCACCCCTATACTAACCGCTCCATTTATATGATTTTACAGCAAATAATCATGAAACAAGTACCATGGGTGACCAAATTAGTGAAGACAGCTCTCAGATTTATGTTTTTTTAGTTTAAAATGATTTATTCAGCAAGTTATATTATTGCCCGACTGCACGACGCAAAGGGTTATGAGTTTATGTCTATATAAGTACGAGTACCTATGTTTTTTTTTTATACAAGAATGAAGTAGCAATATATAATAAATACAGAAGAATATTTGTAAGCAACTTCATATAGAATAAGGGTTCAGTCTGAAGCCAATCATAGATGTGTTGCTGTTCCGGAGGTGTAACATAAGATGTTAGCCTCATATAAAAGTGTGCCGACAATCACACAATTATTGTGGCACTCTGGAAAATAAACGCGTGAACCAATTTAGATTTTTACTTTAAGTGTTTAAAAAATAAATCAAAAAATCACTGACATGGATGGCTTCGATTTTCTCAGAACTAACAGTGGAGTAAAATTATATTTACAGACGAGTGCAGAATTGACTTACCATCACCACACGGCCATTAGAGACTTTATAGAAGACAAAAATAGCACCTTCGTCGAAAACAATATGCTCTACAATCAGTTATTAAGTTAGGTCAGTTATGGCATGGAGAGCGGCGTGTTCGAAGGTTCCCACGGAGTTAGTTTTTATTGCTCGCAATCTGATAGTAGTCAGGTACGTTGTAGAAATCCTTTAAGATCATACAATGCCCATCGTTGACTTAATTGGTTGAGTTATTTTTGCACTAACGGAAAATAATGTAAGCGATCACCAGAGTTACATTGTATTTAGATGCTATCGGCATTCGATAACTGCAATGGTCTTTACGCGTTTCAGACAGGAATCCCAAAGAACACACGTAGAATTGTCTTAAAAAGTGAATATGCGCACTTCTCATTTCGTCTAAGTCTTTTATTGAGTTGAAATCTGTTAAAGACGCCGCATTGGAAGAAATCCCACAAATTGACGTTATAAACATATTGCAAGGTACCTACGTCTCGACACACTTAAGTTGTCGTTGAAGCTGTAGAGTTGGTCATCAAAGTTATTAATTAAAGTTTAATTGATGTACATTATTAGGTTTTTAATTTTGCGCAAAGTAATAAATTTGTCTTAATGAGACTTTTTCAATAATTTAGTTTTTGTCATCAATTTCAAAATTTTCAAAGTCTATTTGAAATATATGTATAGTAAAATATCATAATTAATAAAGAATAATCAATGAGTTTCATAAAATTTTACATAAAAGGAATTTGAGCGATATTTGTCTTTGGGCCACATTTTCTGTTGCTGAGTATATTTATCATTTTTTTGAGACATACATTTTTTAACGTAAAGTAATTGTAATAGTTCTTAAGTGGTAACTTTTTGAATAGTTTTATACTGATAAATTAAAGCAATTCGGGTCAAATCATTCCCTTACAAGTAATACAAATGCACGACGTTAATATTCAATTTTTCACTTTTGCCTCTCCTGGATTGCAACCCGTTGATTATTTTATATCATAACAATGACTCACATAGAATGAAATTCAAATAAAATTGAATAATTGTTATATTAAAACAAATTACCCGGCTGCTTAAAAAAGAAATAAACTAATTTGAAAAAAATAAATCAGGTTTAAGGGTTTGGGTATTTTTATCTAAATAATTGAATAATAGGTATTACTTGTTGTTTAATTTATATTGCTGTCTGTCGACTATAGGTTTTATGCGGCTATCCAATCAAGTACTTGTATAATATTAGGTTTCCGTACCCAAAGGGTGAATACGTGATCATATTACTAAGTATCCGTTATCCGTCCATCTGTACCAGTCTCTTGATCCATATAGATGATCCGTAATACATAGATACCTCCTTGAAATGTTTACTATGATTGTAATACTATTGCCTATCACACATATCGTATTTCTTGTTATTATCATAAATACGAAGTAAGAATGTGTTTGTTATTTTTTTTTATAATAAGGAAGTAGCAAACGAGCATGCAATTCACCTGATGGTAAGTGGTCATCGCTGCCCATAGCTGTAAGCAACTGCACATAGAATATAGGTTCTATCTGAAGTCAATCACAGATACGCTGCTACTCCCGAGGACTAGGATGGTCGCTTGTATAAAAGTGTGCCGGCAACCACACCCTTCCATCGAAACGCAAGGAATGGTTTAAGTTAGAAATAGGTGTGGCGGTGGTACCTCCCCGATCAAACGACGCTGGTTCAACCATCTTAAGACCATCGTGGCGGAGCGGTTACGATACCAGTCTGACGCGCAATGGGTCCCGAGTTCGATTCCCGGCCAGACAGGTATCTGAACGATCAGTTTAGATTAATGTTTTGGGTATGGGTGTTTGTGTATTTGTCTTGTGTGTGTCCACGGTTCCCAAGACACAGGAGGAAATCCTAGGCTGGGGCTATGAGTGTAGAAAGCGTATCCTTCCATGCAAAAAGTACCGGTAGATTGTTTGGCACGCTGATAGTTTATCACCTTGATCGTGCTAGGATACTCAGTACCGTAGCATTCGGGACTGAAAGGACTGTGGACGAAGCTGCGGAAATAAGCTAGTAAATTGCATATATTATATATTTAGGAGTAACTACGCAAGTGAGCTCATCTCCATATTCATTTTAATAGCACACACAGTTAGTAATAGATAGAAAGACCAAATACCAGGTGCCACCGCCACATCTGTTTCTAGCGTGAAACATTTCTTGCGTTTCGTTGGAAGGGTGTGGTTGCCGGCGCCTTTTCACATGAGGCGACCATCATGTCCGCGAGTCATGCGAGTCCTCGATGACAGCAACACTTCAGATAGAACCCATGTCCATGGGCGGCATTGACCACTTACCATCATGTGGACTGCATGCTCGCTTGCTACTTCAGTGAGAAAAAAAATAGTGAGCTATTTTTCTATAGAATTGCGTGCTGGTAGCTCTATTAATATTGCTTACCTAGAATCGTCTTCTTTGTGTCTATTCCGTATAACTATCAGTCGCTAACTGGTTAATTAAGTTTAAGGATATCGTTACTACTGGTTTATGTTAGGGGGACCATAGTAACGTTTATTCCAATATCGCATTACGCACCAGTACTTCATCTTTGAAAATACTCCAATAGTTTCTTTGTAAGGATAGTAAGTCTTTCCATAGGGTTTTTCCAAATAATAAAACCATCTCGTCAACCCATTATTGTCCCGCTGCTGGGCACTGGTCTTCTCTAAGAATGAGAGAGTTCAGGCCATAGCCCACCGCGCTGGCCAAGTGCGATTTGGTGGACGATAAAAAACCATATAATAGAATTACAGAATTTTTATACAGTTGAAGTAGGAAAAGACTGCAGTCAATCTGATGAACAAGCATCTGCATATAGAACTATTTATCTATCAGATTCGACGTTAGCTACTATTTCCGAGGACTAAGAGGGTCGCCTAATTTAAGTGCGCTGGCAATCGCACCCTTTCACCGAAACACAAGAACTCCGGTCAAACTATATTCATACCATTTTGGAAATTATGAAAATTATCACCACACAAAGAGGTGACCTTCGTTTTTTTTTTATCTTATTGAAGTAGCTAACGAGCATGCAGTCTACCTGATGGTAAGTGGTCACTGCCACCCATGGATATCTGTAATCAACTACATACAGAACATGGGTTCCATCTTAAGTCAATCACAGATGCGTTGCTACTCCCGAGGACTGTGATGGTCGCCTCATGTGAAACCAACCACACCCTTCTATCTCGCGCAAGAAATGCTTCACGCCAGAAATAGGTGTGGCGGAGGTACTTCCCCGGTCGAACTACACTGGCTCTACCACCTTGACAATATTACGGAACTCGCACATTACGGGACACACAAAAATAAAGGCAAAACTGGGACAGGCCTAACTTAGGACTGTGTCCTAACTTAGGACTTATGGCTTAGGACTCCTAAGCCACTTGAGGATTATGTAAAACAAGACTGTATATCAACACGCTTTCTACACTCATAGCCCTAAAGTAGGATTTTCTCCTGTGTCGTGGGTACCATGGACACACACAAGACGAATACACAAACACCCAAACCCAGAACATGAGTCTAAACTCATCATTCAGATACCTGTCTGGCCGGGAATCGAACACGGAACTTAGTGCCCGTCAGACTGGTATGGTAATCGCTGCGCCACGCTGGTCGTCATTTCCAACGCCAACACTTCTATAGCCACCAACTGACTTCTCTAACTACACACTTTTTGGCAGTAATGTCATTTCATTATTACGCAAGAAGTTTAAGTTTGAAAGGGTCATTTATTTTTCAAATTCAACAAAGTTAAAGCGTGATTGAGTAATTAACTGTGTTATACTGGATAGGGTCCATTTTGGCTAAGGTTGCCACTCGCCATACTGTCAATTGTAATATATATTTTAAGTACGAAATTATTGTATTTAAATGGTAACAGTCTTTAAATTCACGAGGGAAAAATGACATTTGAAAATATATAAATATTAAACGCCGTTTTGCTGACTAATTGACAAAATATATACGTAGATACGTAAGTACTATATTTTTATAGAGCACTATATTTTTAAAGGTTTTGGTAAGAAACACATCTTATAAAAAAAATATCTGACGAATAGATAACCACTTTCCTTTGAGAAGATGGTTAAAAATGTGTCAACCTTAATTCTGACTTTATCAAAGCTTCAATCGGTATAAGTTAAGAAGAAGACAGACGCGCCAAGAATTTTAACGAAATTTTAAAAAGGATCGTCCAATCCTACTTTACTCCTTTATCCCAAGCCATCCTGTAATGAGAAGGTTAAGGACGTACTTTACAGTAGTCACGGACCAGTAGATTTTACACAATAGAAAATTACTGAGACATTTCCCTTTTTATTTTATCCTCTATAACCAAAGCATGAGATATTATTTTCGAACGTACTCGACAGTACAAAAATGACCTGAAACTTGAAATTCTGTCGTATCAGTGGAGTAGCGTGGTTCCTGTCGCCCCGGGGCAAAAATTCAACGCCACCCATTTAGATATTAATTCAGCCAAAAGACGAATAAATAACAAATCTAAATAGTCTTTGGCACCTACAACCTGTAATTTGTCATTTAAAAAAAGTCGCCAAATCTTGGGTTCTACCTCCAACTAAATACCTATCGAGCGCATAATGAGATCCTTCATTTTTCCTTCAGAAAGTACCAGTTATAAATATAATTTAATAAAGGCAGATTTTGCTGACAATAAGTGCTGCCTGGGGCTTCTTTTTAGAGTCTTTTCACTATTTGACCGCATGCGTTTCGGCCACTTTCATTAAGTTCATTTTCATATATATTTTTCATACATTTTATATTTTTCTTATCATGTGTCAACTCGGGAAAGCTGTAGTGATTAATTCACACATGCGAGTGAGACTTGCACGCGGACATAAACGCGCGTGACAAGAAAAGGCCCTTATACTAATTAGGATAGCTCAACAAAGTTGCCACCGAAGCGCGGTTTATTCTAGCTGTTGTTGAGTTAAGGTTCTCAAAAATGTTAGTTTAGGATGTACATTTTTTTTTATTTGTCTGAAGTAGCAAACGAGCATGCAGTCCACCTGATGGTAAGTGGTCACTGCCGCTCATGGACATCTGTAATCAACTTCATACAGAACATGGGTTCTATCAGAAGTCAATCACAGATTCGTTGCCACTCCCGAGGACTATGATGGTCGCCTCATATAAAAAGTGTGCCGGCAACCACACCCTTCCATCAAAACGCAAGAGATGCTTCACGCTAGAAATAGGTATGGCGGTGGTGCTTTCCCCGAACTACACTGGTTCTACTACCTGGTGCCACATATATTATTTGAATGTCATGAAAACACATAACGAGAACCGTCTGTCCATACCATTATACAATTATTATCACCCCTATTTTTTACTTATATTTTTATTGTTTCGCTGTGGGGGCAGGTTTGTTTTTAACATTGGGTGGGTTTAGCGTCGTAAAACTGATCTGATTCGGTATATATCTACGAATGTATGTGTTATCTAATTAGCGATCTTGCACATGGCCCGTGAGCCAGTGATAGATTTTCAGGACTAAGTTGCTACCAGGCGATAATTCACAAAGTGATTCAGACTGTTTTATAATGAAGCTATGACTAAGAGGAAATGATTAAGAAAATTTGTTTGTTTTGTGTTTATTTTTATTTTTTGAATTCAATTGATTGATTCAAGTTGCAAACGAGCATGCAATCCACCTGATGGTAAGTGGTTTCTGCCGCCCATGGACGTCTGTAAGCAACTTCATATAGACCGAGGTTTCTATCAGAAGTCAAACCCAGATGCGTTGCTACTCCTGATGACTAAGATGGTCTTCTCTTATAAAGTAAACCGCAACCACATTCTTCTACCAAAACGGAAGAAATGCTTTACGCTAGAAATTTTATTTTATTTATTTATTGTTACTAGTCACCCGTCAGATCGGCCGAAATTCGACCGTAAATTAAATTAAAAAGCTAAACTTGATATTGTCCAAAGTAGCACCAATATTTCACTAATTTAAATAAATTGTAATAATTTTCAAGTAATTTTGAAAGCACCCGTTAAATATAAGAAGAAGTTTAATTAGCTAAACCGCATTTGAAAGCAATAGCGGGTATTTTTACAAAAACAGACATTTCTGACGTTGTATTATTTTAGTAAGACATTGAATGTTCTATTTCGTTTATTATTTATGTGTTTGAGACAAATGCACGGTAGTGTGTGTAATGTGTGTTTAGTTAATTTTATGTATGTTTTAAGTATTATTTAAAAATATATTAACATTCTGCATTCCTTCTCTACGTCCACTATAACCGTGCATAGTTTCATACTAATCCGTCCGTGGCATATATTTAAAACTCCTTCACAAGTTTTTTCTTCACGTGTTAATATATAGTTTTATTTATTTTGAGGTAATATTCGCAACATTTCCTACTTGATACAAATGCTGTGTGTATCATCAACGGTACTGCGACACTCAACACAACACGTAACAAGCCGCAAGTGCCGGCAGACCGCGGGGTAAGTGATACGTACTAACCTTCGCGTCACGCAAGACGCTTCTTTCTTACTTGGGAATACAACAAGTCATTATTTTCCTTAGAAAACAAGCGTGGCCGCAATTCGTGGGTTGACTTTCTTAGTATCAGAGCAGTGATTGCCTTCTCAACGGGAGGTCCGAGGTTCAAATCCAGGCACGCACCACTGATTTATGTGCGTATTAGAAATTAATTATTACTGGTTTTCGGTGAAGGAAAACATCTCGAGGAAACCTACACACACGAGAGTTCTTTAAAAAAATCTCGGAGGTGTTTGAAGTCCAACAATTCGTACTTGGCCATGGCCAAGACTATGGTCTAAAACTCTCTCATTCTGGGAGAAGACCCGTGCCCAGCAGTGGGACAATATTGGGTCGTACTCCATGTATTTTACGAATCTCTTTCTCTTATTTCATCTCTCATCTCTTTCACGAATAAACTACGTAGGTCGTTCGCTGAAATTTGGCACCCTCATATTCTACGACATAAATTAACTCATTGGGTATTCATTACCGTGACCGAAGACCATAAGCCGCAGCGGGCGAAGGCGCGGGAAAATCCTAGTAATATCTATTTCGTTCTTATTTTTATAAGATAAAAAAACAAACGAGCAGTAGACCACTTAATGGCAAGTGAAATTATAAAGAAAATTAATGTGAAGTCAATCACAGATGCATTACTACTCTTGAGGACTACAATGAACTCCGACTAAAAGTAAACCGGCAACTACACCACCTTCCACCGAACTTTTGAACTGCTTACTGATATGGGCTTGGCGGTGGTACCTTCCCGGTTCAACCACACTCGTTCCACCACCTTCACTCTTTGACTTGGTGCCTACGTCACTTTTCCTCCACCGCACCACTCGCCGAAGGATTAAGTTCCATCCACATCAACTGGACCCGTGTTGGTCCTCCGGTCTGCACGCTCGTTTTTGCCATGGACATGCAAGATGTGGAATGAGCTTCCTTCTAAGGGGCGGATATTCCAGGAGCGTTATGACATGAGGCTCTTCAGAAAAGGAGCGAAAAGAACTCTCCTTCAAAGCGTCGATGCATTGACGACTCCTCTGGTGTTGCTACCTGATGGAAAGTAGTGACCTTCGCCTATGGACGGTCACTACTTACCATCAGGTAGCCCATCTGCCTTATCGCCAGGTTCAAGTATAAAAAACCATAAAAAGTGCAACCAGCACCACTAAGTAACTAAGTGGCACGATCGTAGTGGTAAAACGTACCACGTTGTGTCAAACAATAATAAATACTTATTGTTTGATGGGTGAGTTGAGGAAAAGACACCTATTCGTACATAAAACGTTCCAATAAAGCATACGGGGATAGCTAAGTACCTGTAGTCCATATTTATTTCTTTAGTTATGTCTTTATTTATTTCCAATTTCAACCAAAAAACTTACAATGCTGTTCGAGTTCTATTTATCAATGGTTTTGCAATGCTGATGGGGCTACCAAGACATTGTAGTGCAACAGATATGTTTGCAGAAGCACACGTCAATTGTTTTTACACTATAAATTGCAGCTCTCTGATGCACCGTGTCCAGAAGAGCTCCACCAGTATCCTGACCAAGATCAATGAGCTACTTGATTGTAGATATAATATGTTAATCATTGTATAACCGTGCATATGACAAAACATTGTACGCAAACTATATGTAATTATGAGTCTGGTTACTAAATATATAAATATTATTATTATTATTTATTAGTTAAGACTTTTTTCCAACTGCAATAAATCACAATTGTCCTTGAGCGATAGTTTCGACTCTTCGTAGTTAGATCTCAAGCTCGCCTCCTATTTCACTACATAGTATAAAACAAAGTCACTTCTCGCTGTCTGTCCCTATGTATGCTTAGATCTTTATAACTATGCTACGGATTTTAAAGCAGTTTTTTAATAGAAAGGGTAATTCAAAAGAAAGGTTTTAATGTATAATACATGTATAATATAGTAGAGAAACACTGATAATTGTAGATTTTTGACTTTTAAGGCGGAAACGAAGTTTGCCGGGTCAACTAGTTTATTATAAAACATACGAGATAACACCATTTGAAGATAACATCCCAGAATACGAGTCGCGCGAACGACAATGGAACATTTTCCATTAATTTTTCACAATTTCTGTAAGTGTTCGAACCGTTGCAAGATAGTCGTTTCTGATATTAAATGGACGACGTTCCACATTTCACTGGAGGTTTTTAGGTACACGGCAAATCCATTAATCTTTGTTATCAGTGTCTCAATAGACATGCGCATTAAGATGGGACTTTTGTTCCGTATTAACACTTGAGTAGAGAGGATAAGTTTTAAAATTTTTGACTTTTAATCCATCTACCATAAACTATTGTAGAAATAATAGTAAACACTTTTCACTTCTATCTTGTGATACCCAAATCGTGATGATGCATAAAAATTATTTAGTCGCCATCTTGGTCGTCTGCCATTTTGTACAGAGTGACGCTAATTATGCACAGTTATGCAAACGAACCCAATCTACGGAATTTGTTGGTGGAACTGATATGGTTCAATCGGATAGGTATCACCTATTTCTACCGTGAAGCAGTTCTTGACCCTCGTAGACCTCGTATGTAGCAATGCTTCAGCAAATAGCTTCAGATAGTACCCTTGTTCTGTATGAAGTTGCTTATATAATTTTCATGGAGATAGTGACTGCGTACCCTCAGATGGCCTGCATGCTCGTTACCTACTTCATTAAAAATACGAAGTATGCATGATCAGTCGTTTGGGGTTAAGAGGTATAAAATTCGATTGCTAGATTTGACCAAACTAACAAGTCCACCAATTCGCATTTGGCCAGCGCGGAAGACTGTGGCCTAAAACTCTCCCATTCAGAGAGAAGACCCGTGCCCAGCTGAGGGACAAACGAGTCAAAACATAAACCTTGTCAGTAGATGATTCTCATGTACTCTTGGGATAATATACTCTATGTTCAGAGGTAAATTATTCCCTCGGTCGTTCTAACACTAGACTCAAAATTTTATTCTAAGATATCTTTTACATTGTCCTATGATTTCGTGACGAATAAGATAAAATTAAACTGATACGTCGCTACAGTGTTATTGTGTCTCGTTTCGTGTCTAACGATCCGAGTACACCGTGGCACGCGATCATGACGAAATTCGGTGCCACCTCTCAGTATTCGTGGGTGATAATCCACAGATGAAATCTTGGGGCTGCTCCATACAATATAATAATGTCGACTAAAATGGCACGAGACCCTGGTTTCATTGAAAATGATTGTATATACCGTTATAGTTTATTTAGGTATATCACAGTTTATGCCTATGTTAATCAGATTAGTTTAATTCACAAGACAAAAGAGCAGAGTTATAAGTTTAACCAGTGTATTTGCGTGTGATATCGTAATTCTCAGACTGATAAACAAATTTGATCTGGTGTATATAACTGTTTTTAAAGTAAATCTTACAAGCCATTTGAAGATTATCAGTTTGTCAAACGTAAAGATCATAGTGACCTGCATAACTTAACGTTCTTGCGTTCTAGTTTTTATTTATTTCAATGTTTACGACATTTAAGCTAAACTAGTCACCTGTCGCAAGGTCGAAGGTCATCAAAAAATGTGTGCGTGTACTAGCGTACACTCGTAAGAAGTGAAACTTCTTTATGACGTTATTTTTCAAAAAATAATTTACTATATGCAACTTTACAGAAATTGGTTAAATAAAGTTAAATTAGATAAAGTTTAATGAAAGGCTTTTATTAAAGTTTATATAATAATCTAATCTATAATAATCTATCTAATATCACGCGTGGTAGGGATAAGAAAAAGATGGCGCGTAACGTAACGTAAAAATGTTACACTAAATTTAAGAACAACCCCGATAAAGAAGTTTCACTTCAAAAACTAAACATCATATTGTCAAAGTAGCACCAATATTTATCTAATTTAAATAGTAACAATTTTCAAGTTATGTTGAACGCAACCGTTAAAGGTAAAAAGAGGTTTAATAACTAAGCTGCATTTAAAAGCAATAGCGGCTATTTTGATAAAGATTTCTGACATTTTTGACGTTATGTGTTTTCACATTAACACATTGACTGTTTATATAGGTATGTTTTTGTGTCAAATGCAAGGTAGTGTGTGTAATGTGTTTTTACTTGATATTAGGTATGTTTTATGCATTGTTTTAAATATTAAATTGTAATATTAGCAATCCTTCTCTATATAGACTATAACCGTGCGCAATTTCATACACCTCCGCCTGCGGCAAGTATCTTAAAAATGAATCACAAATGTTCGCTTCACGTATTAACATTAGAGAAGATATAATTTTATGTATAACTTGAGCTAGCTTAACTCAGCAAAGTCAGCTTCATGTCAGCAATTGGAATGCGATCCGTTCCTTGATTCGACTGGTCTAGTATTCATGTCGCATTGCTTGATCAACTCTGCAACTGATTGGACACCTACAAAAGAGGTCACACCATAGTCGGGTCGGATTAGATCGGAGTTCGTGCTGAATTGAACTTCAATGAAGGAGCAAAACTTTCTCGAGGAATATTTATAAATATGTATATTATTATAATATATAACCCAAATTTACAATTTATTTACTAAAATTTACCATTATAAATAGGATAAATGAGCCAAATCGCTGCCCCGTGGAAATATACCCAAGACACTAGCAGCATTACCTCGCTGTATTGCTAAACTTATTGTTGGGTAAGCTCCAGCTCTCGCTCTCTGTATATTATTATTTTTTGTTGGCGAAGTAATTATCTCGTGCCGATGAACGTGATCATAGTGTCCCAATGTAGGTTGAGTTACAGTTGCTTAATATGGAAAGTCATTATAACATAGATGCTATGAGATTTTGCCAAGTAACCGGTTGCACGATGTTAAGTATCTTTTTGAGATTATATACTTTACTTACAGTAACTTCATTTACATTACCGAGCTTTTTCAAAGATGCACTACGGCGATCTGTTCTTTTGGCATTATTAAAATTGACATATAATAATTATGTAGCGGCTAATTCGGAATGTTTTACGTAATATTAATAACACTTACAGCCACAGACTCATTAGGTTTTTTATCACGGCCATGAAAACTCTCAAGCACTGATAGTTCCGACACTATCGTCAAAAATATTGAGTCTTAAATTTTTGTATGTATAAAATTTAATCCAGCGAGAGAATATAATAATACAATAAATACGGATGAAGTGGATAATACGCGAGAGCGCCGAGTACGTGAATTATAACAAGTGGAACTTCGACGTCATCTCGTGGACAAACATATTAGCTTACTGAAAAGCACGTACGGGTAATTTAGCAAATGAGTAGCGACATTGCTAATCACAAATTTAACTAACATTTGGGTTTCGGAGGGAATTAACGTGTTCTCTAAATCAAAGTTATGTTTATGATAAACGGCTAGCAATGACTCTCTTTATCTACAATCGAAAAATGAATAATCAAGACATGAATAATCAATAAATCATCGTCATCAACAATTTTTTGACTCATGGCTTTTTCGCCTGAGGGCAAGGTTTAAACTATAATCAAAGCTAGGCTAATTTTCAAACCTTTCCATTGTCGTTTCAGTCGTCGTCGTCAACACATTATTGTCCCACTGCTGGGCACGGGTCTTCTCTCGGAATGAGAGTTATAGACCAAGGTCCACCGCGGTGGCCAAGTGCGGATTGGTAGACTTCACACACCTCCGAGAACTTTTTTTTAAAGCACTCCTGGGTGTGTGTGTCCTCACGATGTTTTCCTTCACCGAAAAGTAGTGATAATTAATTTCTATACGCCCATAAATCAGTGGCGCGTGCCTGGGTTTGAACCTCGGACCTCCCGATCGAGAGGGCAAGTTTCAACCATTAGACTATCACTGCTCATGTCGTTACAGTACTTAACAATAATTAGTAGGTAACATCAAGACATCAAAGATTCCTGATCCTCGTATCTTTGGCATTAGAACCCTAAACATCCAGTAGGATTTGAACTACAACTTATTACTTATAAGACTTTAATCGTTACTCCTAACAAAAAACATAAGTAAAACATTCAACAAATTAATGAAGTCATTATTAAACACTTCAATCAAATGCTTTTAGAGTTATGAAGTATAACATTGTTGTTGATTTATGGCAAATGTAACCTCGTGTTCTCCGTGAGGGCTTTTTTATGAATACAACCAAAAAATTAAGGTCTTTCCTTGTATTGGAATAAAATATTTCAAGGTTAAGGGTAAATGAGTATACATTTTGTAATGTTCGAACATACCTGTTTATAGGGCTGTCCAGTATTTGAATCACATCAATTATATTTTACTTTACTCTTTTATAATTGAAGTAACCACCAATTCGCACTTGGCCAGCGCGGTGGACTATGGCCTAAACTCTCTCATTCTAAGAGAAGACCCGTGCCCAGCAGTGGGACTATAATGGGTTGACGAGAGAGAGAACTGAAGTAACAAACAACGATAAACAAAACCCGATGATAACTGATCACTGACACTCATGGATATCTGTAAGCCACATCATAGAGTACTTTGTTCTTCATGATATTGCTGATGGATGAAGATGGATTTTTTGCCCACACGTGGCGAAGCCACAGCCTGGACACTACCTGTAGTCAGTCAGGCATGTGGTGCTACTCTCTAGGACAAAGATGGACATCTCCCGTAATAGTAAGACGGTAATCTATATATTAAGACATGAAACAAAAACTTGTGACTCGTTTTTAAGATACTTGCCGCAGATGGAGGAGTATGAAATTAGGCACAGTTATAGTTGATGTAGAGAAGGATTGTTCAATGCTAATATTACTTCAAATAATGCATAAAACATATATAAAATCAACTAAAAATACATTACACACACTACATTGCATTTGACACAAACACATACATAATACAGCGAAATAGAACATCCAATGTCTTACTATGAAAACACATAACGTCAATAATGTCAGATGTCTTTGTCAAAATACCCGCTATTGCTTTTAAACGCAGCTTAACTAATTAAACCTCTTTTTACCTTTAACGGGTGCGTTCAAACAGAAGCCTGAAAATTATTACAATTTATTTTAATTTGAGAAATATTGGGCGTACTTTGGACAATATGAAGTTTAGTTTTTTAAACTAAATTACGGTCGAATTTCGACGGTAATTTAGTTTAAAAACGTTGCGACGGGTGACTAGTACTTTATTATATTGACTAGTACTTTATTAGTTATTTATTATACATGGTATACTGGGTATGTTGTGATCTCCTGACTTATTGAGGATAATAAGAAGAAGAACCATCGAAATTGTACTGTCGGGTCTTGAATCCGGTATCATCTCTTCGCTTGTTATAAAGTATGTGAATTTATATCTTGCTTTCAAGCACTACTTGCTGCGAAACTTGGATGTATTCGAAGTAAAGAATTTGATCCCGACTTTCTTATCAGGATTGACTACGTATAATGGAATCTCTACATAATTCCGAAATTGTTATCTGTTTCTATACCGTACCTTTAAAAACTCACATCTACTAAATAAAAATATTTTAAGTTAATAAAACAAGTAAACCTAAAAAAATACATAAAACCCCTTATCAAATAAATTAAATTAACTTTCTGTAATAAATACGATATTATTTTAAAATGACAAATCGTAATAACACAATGAGTCTAAAGTAAAATAGATTTTCTCATAATTATGAGAACCATTCTTTATCAATTTCGTTTTTTTTAAATGACCATCGATGACGCAAGAAAAGCTGTGTTGTTGTTAATCTCGCAATTACCTTCTACCATTAAACTCAACGTAAGACCGTTCGTAAAAAGTGTAATTACCCCCTAAATCAGGGCCTGAGTCCATAACAGCGTATCAAATAAAAATTGCCCTCTTAATTAATTGGAAAATTAAGTCTGATGATAGCGGTTCATTAAATTTTCATTTAATAACTTGATATCCCATTTTAAGTGAAAAAGTTATCTCAGTGAAGTTTTTTAAGCATTAAGGCGTTCTTAAGTGAAGTACTCTGAAGTTAGGTATTCAGATTTATGAATACAAATGTAGGCCATGTCGCTTTACTGATTTTATGACAGATGCTACGAAACTTATTATCTACTTGTATAATTAATAATTATTTTATTAAGATCAAGTTTGGCGAATTATTACAAGACTTTCCTATAACAATAGGTAATAAATAATATGTTGCTGAGACAAGACTACGTAAGTACACCATTTCTCAGTGCCTGAAGTCGAACTTATTCGAGCAATGAGTGTTACCAGTGATGGCCGACGGTGCCGAAACGTGGTCTTTCACTGTAGGCCTGCATGAGGCTCAGAGTCGCTCAGCGTGTCATGGAGTGGGTTATCTTCGGAATTTCGTTACGAGTCATGATTCGCAACGAGGCGGACCGATGACCTGATGAAGACAGCGGGAAACCGTTGAGTCAGAGGGCACCATTTAGGGGAGGCCTATGTTCAGCAGTGGACCTCAAAAGGCATGTGAAATAAGTCTGTCTTGAAATATTGTAAGGGAGACATATTTTTTTTTTCAACTTAGTCCTCATTGGTAGCAACATATTTTGGTTGGCCCTAAGTAAGATCCTTATCTTCTCCGGGGTTAATTACTGATGTCCATACGTAGCAATAGCCATTTACCATCAGGTGGACTGCGATTGCTGGTACTGTAGGCTTCCTTTACCTATAAAGAGACCTAATCGCTAGCTTTGGCTAGCACTGTCTTAAAAATAGTAATTGAACATATTTTACTACGCACATTTTATAGCTGTAATATATTTTAACAAATATTAAGTTGACTGTAAAGAAAATCTGGACCCTAAAAACGTTTGACCTCAAACATGTGCCCTCATTATTCAGGGTGGTTCATGTTCCTGTAAGCTCTGAGATCCTTTTAGCCTCTATCATAATAATGACCCAATTGCTTTTAACAACCCTGTGGCAGAAGGATAACAATCAAATGTACCTTAATGGCAGGTATTTTGTTTGCCTGAAAGTCTACGCTCAAATCTCAACTCTAATTTAGAGGTTACACATATAAGAGTAGAGCAGTGATAGCCTAATCTCTCTCGATCGGAAGATCCGAGGTTCAAACCCAGGCAGGCACCTTTGATTTTTCTTAATTAAGAGCGTATTAAAAATTAATTATCACTAATTATTTAACCGCTTTTCGGTGAAGGAAAACATCGTGAGGAAACTTACACACCTGAGAGTTCTTTAAAAAAAGTTCTCAGAGGTGTGTGAAATCCACCAATACCCACTTGGCCAGCGCGGTGGACTGCGGATTATAACTCTCTCATTCTGAGAGAAGACCCGTGCCCAGTAGTGGGACAATAATGAGGTGACTCCTAGATCTAGCTCGAACCTAGGCTGGTTCGAGCTAGATCTAGGAGTCCAGGGTCGAATCCTTGACGCGCAACTATTATTTTGTACATGTGTTTTTGTGTTTGTTGGCTTGGATTACTGATATAACGAATGTTATTATTTGAACATGTTTCTTTTAACTTGACGCCAACATGGGCGCCGCCATATTTGTTTATAGTTTTTGGCGACCGTTGTTTTTTGTCCATATCTCACAATTTACTTTGCTTTTATGGCCGAAATCATAAAAACATTATTTGGGGAACTTTGGGGAAATTATAACTCCTACTAAGGGCACAGGCCGGCCAAGCACAGATTGATAGACGCTCGCCTTAAGTATTTTAATGTTTCCAGGACTCTCAAGTGTGTAGATTTGTTAACGGTTTTTCCATAAGTAATAAATTTCTAATCTGCACGCAGACGGACAGTGTGGTGGACTATGACTTAAGCTCTCCCAAATGCGGGAGAGGACTCATAACTAGCAATAAACACTAAGTTGGGTTTATTACATGGTCAATAAACGCAGCGCCACATTTAATATCTCCTTTACTACTTGTATGATAATATCAAGTGCTTAGTATTAAATATGTAATTAAAATACCTATTAACATTCTTAAAAATATGTAACACTAGATTTTGCCAGAGTATCATCTATTTTTAATATGAGTACAATTTTATCATAATCGGTAGAGTAGTTTTGGCGGGAAAGTGTAATAAACAAACTTACATTCACATTTATAATATCAGTATCAGTTCATTCACATTTATATTATTTAAAAAAGATATAAGTAACAATAAAGACGAATCAGCTGAGTTTCTTGCCGGATCTTCTCAGTTGAGGTCGTGTTCCGATCCGGTGGTAGTGTAAGAAAACAACCTGTAACTGACAATTTGTAAGTGCCCCCGTAGGCCTATCGCCCACCAGAGAAGAGCCCGATGGGGCACACGCTGAGGACACCGGCGGCGGTCAACTGGAGTTCCCGGAGTCCTCTTCGCAGCGCCGAGTTCGGCCACCGGGGGGGTTTTAGTGCGGTAAGAATCCCACATAACCCGCGTCGCTCCCACGACGTCGGGTACTTTTTGAAAGTTTCCCCCTCGAAAACAAAAAAAAAAAAAAGGCCTATACAAAATAAAGACAATTCATTTCCTTTTTGTTTCAGTAGGGAGGTTATAGCTCACAAAATAAGAATTTTGCATAAATCATTGTATCTTATTCTAAAAGATTGTAATGTTTTTTTATGAGAATAAAGAGAATAAAGTTCTGTAAACCGAAAATCGAATCAGACGAAGAGAATTTCGGATGAACGATCACTTTGTTAGTAAACATTGGGATGAGTCACAACGCTTTGGCCACGGTTCAAGTAGTCACTAGTACTTCAAATATTGATTAACATAGCCTTGAATAATTGGCAAGAGTAGGCTATAGTGTGGCGAGGGTAGTCAACCGCGTCCCGAGGGCTTCAGGACACGCCTACTTGTCCGAGGCGATGCCATGTCGACGTTTCATGTGTTCTATTCTTTCACGGGATACTAATTATACAACATATATTTTAGTCGTTCGTTTATTTTTATTATAGGGATTTTTATACTTTGATTAATTTAGTGGCTCGTGATTAAAACCTGGTCTCCCGAACGGAGGATCCTAGGTTCGGGTCCCAGGTGTGGACGTAAAATGTTACGTGAATTTTAAAAACTAATTATGAGAAAAACTATACGCTCGAGCATTAAAAATGTGGAAAATAAAACTACTAATTCACACAGCCTAGGTGGAGTATAAACCCCATTCACTGTTAGAGGAGACCCGAGGCCGGGAGTCGAACAATAATGGGTTAAAGACAATAGAGTGAAAACTTATTTTAAAATCTCGGAAAATAGGCTTTTAAAAATAAGGGTGTTTTATTTTCGTAAAATACAAAAAAATATGAACTTAGAAAATTTCAGCGTTTCAAATTAACACTGGAACTCATCCATCCATCAGCTTTTTGATGTCCACTGCTGGACATAGGCCTTCCCTAAATAGCGCCACTCCAACCGGTCCTGTGCCCTCTGCTCTCTGAATCCAATGGTTTCCCGCTGTCTTCTTCAGGTCATCGGTCCACCTGGTGGGAGGCGACCTGTTCTCCTTTTGCCTAAACGTGGTCGCCACTCGAGGACCTTCCTTTGCCATCGGTTATCGGTCCTACGAGCGATGTAGCTGGCCCACTACCATTTCAGCTTGCTAATTTTGAGAGCTGTGTCGGTAATCTTCGTTCGTCTAAGGATTTCATTGTTGTGAATCATGTCTCGTAGCGTAATTCCGAGCATTATCCTCTCCAAAGCTCGCGACCCTGAGGTTCCGAATGGGGCCTACAGTAAAAAAAAATACGTTCAGCGCCATATGTTATCACAGGCAACACACATTACTCGAATAATTTTGACTTCACGCACTGAGGAGTTGTGGACGAAAAGATACTTCGTAATTTCCAGCGAGCAGCCCAGCCAAGTTGGATTATGCGAGTGCCCTTTCAAAGTTGGACTTACCCATCCGGATCGTTTGTCCCAGGTAATAATACTCGTCGCCAACTTCGAAAAGAGTGCCGCCAACAACTACCGGTACGGGTGTGACATGGACATTTGACATGATTTTCGTTTTGTCCATGTTCATCTTAGAACCCACCCGTTGTGAGGCACTGCTGAGGTCTCCTAGCATTACGGCGAGGTCAGTCAGCGAATCTGCCAAGATCACTATATCGTCGGTAAATCGGAGATGTGTGACGTTTTCACCACTGGTACTAATTCTTCATATTCCTACCAGCACGAAGTGTCCACCCGCCCAGCTCCGCCCGTCCACTCGCAGGACATGCAAACGAAGTGGGAATCATAGCTGATTGATTATGCGAGGCTTTGCTGCCGAATTCCTTTCGGGTTTAGTTTAGTATACATTGCTTTTTGTCCATACTCCGTAATTGACTCACCAGGCTTCTATACGTTCAATTTACGTAACCAATCCACAAGATGGTAGATGATCACTGCCGCTCATGGACTTCTATTGACTATAGAAGTCAATAGAAGTGAGGTTGACACCTCACATAGGTTAGTCCTACATGAAGTTCTCCACATTTTTCATGCATGAAGGCTAAGCGAGAACGCCTCGAAAGTAAGTATATACATTATTTCTTATCGACATTCACATTTAATTTAAGTCGATAAGAAATATTCGCATTTGCATTCGCAAATGTCACATAATAACATTCTTTACATCAGTAGTACATAGTAGCGAATCACGCCGTTGTAATTAGGCAAAAAAATGTGGCAATAATGTCTCTGGAGTGGAACAACGCAGATCAGAGATAGCAATGCATATATTATGTGGCTATTATCGAGTAAGAGTTCATCACATCTTAGCTTGAATATAGATGTCCATGGGTGGTCGCGGGCACCATTACACGGATTGCAAGTTCATTTGCTCCTACATATTATAAAAAATAAAGATAATCACCGCGTTAAACAATAGGGTGGTTGCCGGCACACTTTCACATGAGGCGACCATCATATTCCTCGGGAGTAGCAACGATCTGTGGTTGACTTCAGATGGAACCCACGTTCTATATGTAGTTCATAACAGATTTCCATGGGCGGCAATGACCACTTACCCTCAAGTGAACTGCATGCTCGTTTGCTACTTTAGTCAGATAGAAAAAACAAAGTAACTGGTGATAGGTACAAAAGGATACATTGACCAAATAAATTCCCCAATCATGTATTATCTGGAATCGAACTGAAACCACGCTTACGTGGGTTGTAAGTCAAGATGTAGTGAGTAAACTGTTTGCTCGGCGGTTAAATTGCGGAGTAAGTTAAATGAGTAACTTTTCAATTAAAACTTCGTATCGATTTGTTTCCAAACAGTTAGGACAAACATTCTACTGAACTTTGGTACAAGAGCTGCGTTCCCAGAATATATACCCATGTTATAAAATTGTGCGTGGGTACATTAAGGATCTCTCCACATCTTTATGGCCGCAGGTTATATATGTCGTCCCTGTAGCCTCGGGGTCAGAATAGGGCTACGGTATCCCCTGCCTGTCGTAAGAGGCGACTAAAAGGGGCTTCCGGGGTTGCAGACGGCTAGAGTGGGAGCTCGAACCGTTCGGTCAGGCAATCCCGGGAAGGACGGCGGTATGTGTGGTCGCATACCGTCGTAAAGACTAGACGGAGCGGTGGGCCCAGCCGCCCATCTGGAAGGAGCCCGATGGGGCAGCGCGCTCGGAGGATTCCGGTTGAAGTCGTTTCGAGATCCCGGAGTCCTCCTATTCAGCGCCGAGGACGGCCACCGGGGGGGTTTTAGTGCGATAAAAATCCCACATAACCCTGCGTCGCTCCCACGGCGTCGGGTACCTTTGGAAGGTTTCCCCCTCGTCAACAAAAAAAAAAAAAGGGTACAACCCATTATTGTCCCACTACTGGGCACGGGTCTTCTCTTAGAATGAAAGAGTTTAGGCCATAGTCCACCGCGCTGCTGGACTTAGGTTTTTTTTTATCTGATTGAAGTAGCAAACGAGCATGCATTCCACCTGATGGTAAGTGGCCACCTGTATCCATCTGTAAGCAACTTCAATTAGAACATGAGTTCTATCTGAAGTCAATCACAGACACGTTACTACTACCAACGACTATGGTGGTCGACTCATATAAAAGTGTACCGGCAACTGCACCCCTTCATCGAAACGCAAGAAATGCTTCACACTAGAAATAGGTGTGGCGGTGGTGCTTCGCTGGTTGAATTACACCTGTACACGACTACCTAATTAGCGTCACCCCAACCGATCCTGTAATATAATCTAATAATCTAACGCCTTCTCGTTATGTTTTTTAAGTTATCAGACTAAGTGATAAATAAAAAATGATAATATTTTTAGCTGCTTATGTAGAAAGAAGTCACGCTTCTTCGGAGCGTTTACGGCGTACTTTATACCAATATAAATGATTAAATAAAGATACTTTGTAGATAAATGTTCGTGAAAATCTTCCTCTTTAAAAATCATCAAAAAGGGCGCGAGGTTAGATGTCTATCCTCTCTCTCTAATTATAATTAGAAAGTAGTTTTATTATGTAACCTTACAATTTCAATTTTTTTTTTATAATAATAGTAAGAAGTATCGTCAACCAAAACGCCTCATAGGTAATTTCGCTGTTGTACCAAAATTTTGAACTTTGACTTTAACATCATAATGAATGGGAATGTTAAACTTTAAACACCACTTTTTAAAGCAAGTTCTCTTATTGCCCCAAACTTCCCGCTTGATTAGAGTAAAACGCCAAGGATCCGGTAACCCACGGCGTAAAACTTCCCACCTCGAATGCACCGGATTATCATGTCACTCATTTTTATTATGATATTGACGTGTGACTGCACAAATTGTCAGCTGCAGGGGCGTTAATACTTGCATACATCACACGGAAGTTAAACACCTAAATTGTCTCGATTACATCCTATTAATTTGAACACCGTGTTTGAGATTTTTCTAAAAGGAATAAGTAAGTTCACATAAGTTGTCTGGGTTTATTTTAAAGGCTAATGATCCAGTGCTGCATTTAGCTCGGAACGACACTCGGAAATCTCTCGCCCGATCAAACACTTAATTATGTACTGCATTATGTAATTGCTATTTTAAGAGAGCAATTGCTTTCTAAGACAGTTTTTCTATTATATAGTTGTATTTCCTTAGCGCTGAAGATTAAAAACAGCCTTTATTTATTCCGTAGCAATTACATATGATTGTATTACTTGATTTTATGAATTCAAGGTCAGAAAAATATATATTTTATTTTCAATGCAGGGAGAGCCTATTTCTAGCGTGGACCATTTCTTGCGTTTCGACGGAAGGGTGTGGTTGCCGGCACACTTTTATATGACGCGACCATCATAGTTTTCGGGAATAGCAATGCATCTGTGACTGACTTCAGATAGAATCCATCTTCTATATCAAGTTGCATACAGATGTCCTTGGGCGGCAGTGACCACTTACCATCAGATGGACTGCATGCAAATTTCAATTAGATAAGAAAAAGCTACTAGCAACAGATCGTAGCAAAACATAACATTAGTCTCTGACACAGTTTTATGAGAGCACGGCCATAATGGTGGTTTTATAGTTCAGACGAAGCTAAAACAGGAGTCATACGTGCATAACGTTAAAACACTCGTTTTATTACGCGGTGAGCGATTAACTGACCTTACCACTTCTACGCAACGCCACTTATCATCTTTCTACTGTTTTCGGACAGGTAATGTCCTTTTTAATAAAATGAGGTTAACCGTGTGTGTGTGTATCGGTATACATTATTTTGATTAATTTAAGGAAATATTATGTTTAAAAACATGTATCTGAATTCTCTGCCACAAAAGTAGAAGATGATTAAATATACCTTGGGTTACGTAATCATACTTCATATTAATATTATAAAGGCGAAAGTTTGTGAGTGTGTATGTTTGTTACTTCTTCACGTCTAAACGACTGGAGCGGTTTTCATAAAATTTGATAGGAAGTCAGCTAAAACTCTGGATTAACTTATAGGCTACTTTTCTTCGACCCAAAGCACTCGAAGTTATTACAATTTCAGTTACATTGCTTCATTTTTAATGCAGGTAAAACCGCGGGGCTCAGGTAAATAAATATAAAATAAATACGAAAATTTATATCAAGGCAATATCGGTAAGATAATCTTTATCTCGAAAATATAGACGATGTCCGCGGCAGTACCGGCCCTTAATATGAATTTATTACGTTGAAGGACCACAGCTTTCAGTTTTTCTCCCACACAGTTGTTTTCGTTCTGTACCCTAAATTCCTATTGCAATGTATATTTCACTCAATTGCAATTATATAACCTACTAGCTCTTACCCGCGGCTTCGCCCGCACGGCCAAAGGGAATTAACATTAGCATTTAATAGCGTGATTCAGAATTTGCAAATGAATTTTACTAACACCATCTATTAACAACGTCTGGAACTACTAAATATGTATCGACTAACAAATCATCGATATTCTCATGGGAATGAGAGAGCGCGGTAAAAAGTAGCCTACGTCACTCTCCGCCCTCCTAACTGACTCCCAGCATGTTTAAACCATATCATATAATAGCTATGTGGCGACGTGAAAGAGGAACAAACAAACACACTTTCACATTTATAATATTAGTATGGACTAGTATGGATAACGAAAACGGAACCGTGCTATGTTGCTGGCAATTTATGGGCTCAAACCTAAACAGTCATCGTTTCGGGGCAACGTAATAAACTCGCAAAAGGGCACAATTATGACACCTCTGTATCCTATTTTATGAACTCTTGAAATTTAATTACATAACCGTTTAGGTTACCTCTCATAATTTCGGCACACGTTGTCAAAATTGTCCCAAAGGTGTCTTTATAAGCTAAAATTCCCAATTAGCACAATGCTCATTCGATTTAATGTTCCTTTGACCTGACATGCTAAATAACAAATTAGTGTAATGTCACTGACGGACATAATTTTATCATTTAAATTAATGGATATAGATATAAATAATAGAAACGGAATACTACGTGTTTGAATATCACATATACAGAAAAATGTTTAAGTGTGAGAAAAACAATTATAGTTTTTGTGATTCTTCTTTGCCTGCGTGATTGAAATCGCATTTAATCATAGTTAATGAATGTAATTTCAAGGATTTATTTCGTTAGACTTTCTACCTTTTCTAGAGGGAGGGATAGTTATAGACCTAGTTAATATCTTTGCTGGTATGTTACCTCATACTAAGAGTTTATGCTTATACTTAGCGCAAGATAGATTACGAACACAACCACTTATTAAACACCACAAAAAATATTTTGAATAAATTCAGAATTACTTGTCTCAAATGAAGTCGTGTTCCGATCCGGTAGTAGTGGATAAAATAATTTGTGGACCTGTTTAGATAAATACATTTTGACAATAGAATAAAATTTTAAAATCGATATAATTTTTCCATATATTTAGAACATAAACAATGATTTACTTCTAGTATTATATAACCAAATGGCTTGAAACAGCCTACACAGGACCTTGTATAATAAATTACCGCAGTCGGGGTCTATGTTTAAACTGGTGTTCTCAAAACACGAATCATTGGAATTAAAAGCATAGAAGCTTCATCTTATTTGTTTAAACAACACGCTCAGTCAGCAACGCTAATACTCCGAGTACTATACAATTAACAATATTATTTTAGAAGGAATCATTTGTTTGGATACTAGTGATGTAACGAATATTCTACTAGTGATGTAACTGGAGCTAACTTTCATTACCATGTAAAAAATGATGATTGTAATTATATAAAAAAATGGATATAAATAAGAAAAAAGACAAACCCGCTGAGTTTCTTGTCGGATCTTCTCAGTTGAGGTCATTTTCCGATCCGGTGGTAGGGTAAGAAAAAAAAAATGTAACTGACAATTTGTAAGTGCCGAAGGCCTATACAAAATAAAGACATTTAATTTCATTTCATTTCATTCGCATTTGCATTCGCATTTTACGCACTTATTTCTAGCAGGAAGCAGTTCTTGCATTTCGATGGAAGGCTGTGGTTGTCTACACACTTTATATGAGGAGACAATCTTAAGTCTCGGAAGTAGTATGAGGATGCTTGCGGGTGTCCAATCGCGGCAGTGGCCACTTACAGGTGGACTGCATGCTTGTTTTAAAAGAAATGTTCGTTTTTTTAGTCCTAACTGGGGTTGATCTAATGTCTATAAATGTTTTCCTTATACTATACCCCTCAAACGTACGAATGAAATAGGTAGAATGAAGGTGCCTCTTGAGACAGATCACTAAGCGGTTACATATTCAGAGTGATAATAATATATCGACACTTCTATGTTCAAAGAATTTGCGACAAACCAATATACCCTTTTAAAAATGGATGTGTGTACTTTAAGTGGTTTAAGCTCTTATGGTATTTGGGTAAAACCCATTATTGTTCCACTGCTGGGCAAGAGATGGCTGGCTGGCTTCTCTCAGAATGAGAGAGTTTTAGGCCATAATCGACCGCGCTGGCCAAGTGCGAATTGGTGGACTTCACACACCTCCGAGAACTTTTTTTAAAGAACTCTTGGGTGTGTAGGTTTCCTCAAAATGTTTTCTTTTACTGAAAAGTAGTGATAATTAATTTCTAATACGCACATAAATCAGTGGCCTGGGTTTGAACCTCGGACCTCCCGATTGAGAGGGCAAGTTTCAACCATTAGGCTATCACTGTTCTATGTTATTTCCTCTATATGAATACAGAAGTATTATATCTGTGTATAATCGCATCGGTGGTAAAGATTTTAAGATTCCTTTCAATTTCCGCCTGCCCATCCGTCGTATCACCCGCCAACTTCCTTTCCGTTGCATTAGGCGGTTTTGAACATCGATAACAGATTTATAAATGGTGCATTAAGATTTATTCATATTTATTTTTTAATTTAAAGTAGGTTTTTTAGCGTTTTAGTCCGTTTAGTGGGGCCAGAGTTGAACTATACTGTAGTGCTCGTGTTTATCCTTAGTTTTAAGACCAAAATATGGTCAACGGTAGCCCTTATCTATCGTAAGAGGTGACTGAATGCGAGCTTCCAGGGTTGTAAGTGGCAAAAGCGGGAGATCGAACTGCCTCGGCGGCGTCCCGGGGCAATACGACTATATATTTTTATATATTTTTTATGAACAATAAATTATTATTATTATTATTATTTGTATTTTATCTCCTTCTTATGAAGGGGTTAAGTACGTGCCACGCGGACCTAAGTCAAGCGAGACACGCTAAATAAGATAACTTGAAGATACTGATGATGATGTGAAGAATTTGCGTGTTATGCGGCAGGTATTTAATATGGTAGCTTTTTGTAATAAGTAATGTGAATTTGCGGGCATATGTAAGATATCAAGACTTTGAGAAAGAGTTTTGGGTATTATACCAGTGGATGATAAAACTATCGGGACTATTTGAACTATGTTCGCCTTCTATTATTATTATTCGTGTGATCGTATACCCTCGCATACAAGGGGTAGAAGGGTATAAATACTTGGCCACTGCCCGACTCAAGAGCTCAATCAGCAGCAACAGTATGAGGTGGTCAACGAGGTCGAAAAATATGTCACATTTTGTAAATGTCTGCATAACTCTGGTCTTACCTGATGTGAATTAAAGAAGTACTTTAGCGGCGGAGATTAAATACGTCAAGACTTATAGCCCATAAAAACGTATGTAAAAACGGGCGTTAAAATCGGGTGAATGGTGCAACACGAATTCCATTATTTCTACCCGATTGCGTAGATGGAGGGTAATGTTGTCGAACGCGGAACCCTCTGCATGTTAGATCATTATGATCGCTTCACTAAACCATACCACGCGTTGTTCATACACACGATTGAATCAGTTTTTTTGTATTATACAATCAGTATTTCTTATAAGAAATCTCAAGGTGGTAGAACTAGTGTAGTTCGACCGGGTAAGTACCACCGCCACACCTATTTCTAGCGTGAAGCATTTCTTGTGTTTCGATAGAAAGGTGTGGTTGCCGGCACACTTTCACAAGAGGCGACCACCATAGTCCTCGGGAGTCGCAACGCATATGTGATTGACTGCAGATGAAACCCATGTTCTGTATGAAGTTGATTACAGTTGTCCATGGGCGGCAGTGGCCACTTACCATCAGGTGGACTGCATGCTCGTTTGCTACTTCAGTCAGATAAAAAATCTATTTTTTTACTTATTTCACAAACTTCAGATCTATTTGATTGCATCTTGGGCATTGATTTAAATTCCTGTGGCGACGAATTCGAGTTCGGCCCAGAGTGGCATGAGCCTACTCCACGTCTCTGATTCCACGGGATTTAAACTTTCAATCTTGTTTTTAAATTCTTCAATTTCTCGATTGACCAATAATTGTATGTTTGTAAACAAACGGTGCCACTTTACTAACGTGGATATAATGACGGCTGCGGCGACGGCTCGTGTTACACGTAATTGGTCAGGCGTGGCGCGTAGGGATGTGCCTCGGGTAGAACATGACTCGAGTTAACTCGTTGGTCTCACAAACTTGAATAAAACTTCAGTTGCACAAATGCAAAGTGCTTTTTTTAAGGCTCTGTGCACGAAGCGTGAAAACGGAACGCTAAAACTAAAAGCTCATGGACTGTGACAGCTAGTTATTTAAAATAATCACAGATGGTGTATTTCGGTTGCCGCTGTAATAACAAATAGATACTAATAAGAAAAAATAAATGATATTGTATAAAATAAAATAAATATATAAGGGGGTCTCATACAATAACACATGATTCTTGACGTATGTATGTATTTATGTATAATCCCGAGGAAAAAGTTAGTCACCTCACACACACTCTTCTAGAAAAATTCAACATCTGCTTTACGCTAGACATAAGTATGGCGGTGGTACTTCCCTGGGCGAACCACCCTGGCTCTATACGTTATATTTCCTGTTTTCAGTTTTAACACATTTTTATTTTACTATTTTATTATGTCATATATTTTACGGTAAAGTAAAAAATCCCGTGACTACTACACGTTTGAGAGTTCTCTAAGATGTGTGATGTCTACCAATTCGCGATGGCCTATCGTGGACAACTCATATGTCTCATTCTGAGGAAAAACCCATGTCCAGCAGTGGAATAATAGTGGATTGATGACAATAAAATGCCACCAATTATTCCAAAAAGGTACTTTTAAAACAGTGTAATGAGGAATTTACAATGCATTAAAAAACTTTTTTACTAATTTTGGTTTGAAATTGGAAACATTTGGAAATGACTTTTAAGGATTACTGTTTTTTGAAAAAAAGTTCTCGGAGGTGTGTGAAGTCCACCAATTCGCACTTGGCCAGCGCGGTGGACTATGGCCTAAACTCTTTTATTCGGTTTTTTAAGGAAGCAACGACGGACGCGAAGATTTGTTCGGCATGGTTCCTTACCAGCACATTCACATACGCATTTCCCAATTTTATACTTCCAGTTTGGATCAAGTACAGTCAGCCCAATCTTAAGAGACAATCAATCTAGATTAGATTCGAGATGAGCGCCACTCGAGCTAACTCGAGTTAGCGAGTCAAGTGACATCGCTAGTGGTGGCTAGTTCGCCACCCCTAATTGTTCTTCAAACAGATGTTATTATATACAAAGAAGCTTCCCATATATCGTAATTTTCTTGTATTTTTATCGAATATACAATATTATAGCGCTTACTTTTATACAGATCCGTTCACCTAATGAAACATGCATGAATTTGAGATATTTAAGTGGTATTTTTTATCTTTGGTAAAGTTCAGACACATGAAGGAGAAAGATGTAAATTTCGGAATAAACATTAATAACACATTGAATCAAATCATACTAATATTCGAGTTATTTCTTTTGCTTTATTCTGATTATTATGGACCTTATTAAATGTAGTCTAAAAATAATATTAATATCATAACCGAGAAACGGGTTATAATTTCTATAACATCAAGGAGAAAGTGGAGTTAATAATAAAATGTAATGGTATAATAATAAAATGGATGGTAGGCTACGCCGTAACTCGTTTTCACGTAGCAGAAATATTAGTCTAATCGCAACTGGTTTTTAGCCGAAACCGTAAACTTAGACTTAAACCTGTTTTCGGTGAGTTAACTTAGACCAAAACTGGCCGAAACCAGGTCAAAACCCAACCATAAGGTCATTTGGTCCGTTGATCATAAGGTCTACGTTTTAGTAGATTAATGGATATCAATCATCAGGATTTAAATATCTTGTGTGTCTACCATACCCTAATCTTCATATCAGAATCGTCTTTAACCCATTATTGTCCCACTGCTGGGCACGGGTGAATGAGAATGAGAGACTTTTAGGTAGATAGTCCACCACGCTGGCCAAGTGCGAATTGGCGGACTTCATACATCTCCGAGAACTTTTTTTTTAAAGAACTCTTGGGTGGGTAGACTTTCACACGATTTTATCACTGCTCATATCAGAGTAGCAGCTTAATACTGCAGTTTTGAAACAAAAAATAGTGATTTAATGGCCAATGAGGCACCACGGGCAATGTTTTGTCCTTAAAATCGAAGCATGAAGGGTTTATAAGATTCCATGCGTATTACGACCACAGATCTATCTTCATAGAATATTTGTCTAATTTTTTACGTATTCTTGGTAATAATTCATACAAGTGTTTATCTGATATATTATATAAATACATCTAATTTATTATACAAAATCTATTTAGAGATAGCGTTATGATAAATTATAATATTGTCATTTTTCGGTTATTGAACTCGTATTTATTAATAGCTTTCTAATATGCTGATAGACCAAAGTTTTGTCATAAATTTGGGTTATTATAGATTTTACCAATGAGATAGCCCGTAAATAAACGAAAATAATTGTAAAATAAAATTTTAAACCGTAGTGTAGTTAAAACTGATTTAATTATTTAAAATGTCTTTTATGTAGGATGCAACACAGATTACTTTATATAAGTACTCGTTTGACAGAAAAAAATAAGCTGTGTTAGCATAATGGTTGAAACTCGGCTTTTTAATCGATCGTCCCATATTCAAAACGCAGGCAACACATTATTTTTTGTGGTGCGAGGAGAAAACGCAGTGGGGTTTAGCCGGTAAGAGACTGGCATAACCCAGCTGCTACCCCGGGTGGCTGGGTATCCATGAGGATTACTTACTTAAAAAAACACATTTTTCTAAAATTATTTGCGTATTACTAGTTAATCATCAATGCAATTACTATTACAGTGGAGGAAAACGTAATGACGAATCTTCCACACCTAAAAAAAGTGTGTGTAAAGTCGATGAATTTGCGCTTGACCAGCGCGGTGGCCTATGACTTGAAGCCCTCTCATTCTGAGTGGAGACCCGTGCCCAGCAGTAGGACAATAATGAGTTAACTTTTTTTTATAATTATGAAGTAGCAAACGAGCATGCACTCCACCAGATTGTAAGTGGTCACTCCCTCTTATGGACATTTGTGAACCACTTCATATAAAACATAGCTTTTATCTGAAGACAATCACAGATGCGTTGTTACTCCCGAGGATGGTCATCATATATAGGGACCATATAGAGGGCTGGCTGCTGGCTAGTACTGCTACTAGTACTCGTTTAATAAAATGCGGTAACGTTTTGTTACAATGTCGTAAGCAGTTATATAATAGCCATTTTGTTCATAATCATGAGAACCACGTTTCCAACATGTGCGTAAATTATTATTTATTGGGATTTCGCATGCCTTAACCTTGTTCCAAGGATTTATAAGTGCGTGGAAGTATCTGATTATATTACAGGCAGTAAATAATAGAAGCTTTCTAGTACAACATTAAGCGATAAATGTGGATACGCTAGAGCCCTAGCCAGTATATCAAGCTAAACATGAATTTATTTTCAGAGGAGTAGGTAGTGGTATAAAAAATGTAAGATACTGAAGATATTTTTTTCTCCATGTCAAATACAAAATGGTATACAAACGTAGAAAATGTTCTTAGAAATCTTCTCAGCTGCGGTCTTGTGACTCTTGTACCGATTCTGTAGTATGGTAAGAAAAATAATATCATAATTGACAATAATTAAGTACTCCGTAACTTTATACTAGCTGAACCCCGCAGCTTCGCCTGCGTTAAAAAAACGATGTATCGATTGTCGCGTGAGAGTAAGATATTTTCCCACAGCAAAAAGTAGCCTATATGTTAATACCAGCTAACTCCCTACCAAATTTTATGAAAATCGCTCGAGTCGTTTAGACATGAAGGAGTAACAAACTTTCGCCATTGTAATATTAGTATGACTAGTATGAAGTATTAAGTACGATAAAGACATTCGTTTCGTAACGTTATATAATGTTGTATCCTAATAAAATTAAAAATGCGAATGTTAGTGAGTATGCATTTGTTTGTACCTTCCACTAACATTAGCTACACTACACAGTATGTGTTTACTTTTTTTACAATAGGTTATATTTTATTACCGAAATTGGGAAACAAAATTCACGTAATTCAAGTGTAAATGTCGCAAAACATAGAAAAACATTATCGTCAACCAATTATTTAGGCTTCCTCTCAGGCTAAAAGATATTTGAGCCGAAGACTTTGTACAGCCTTAAAAACTCTAATAACTATATGACGAAGTGAGCGTGACGTCCCGAAGGTCAGGATCTTGATTACTATCCATCCTCGAAGGTTCGAAGTAAAATTCAGATATTCTTTTTCAATTTATTCAAAGTTGCGGAGGTCCAATCGCTTCGACGGTTCGAACAAGAATTTTTGATACCAGTGAGCGTTTGCCCTTTTATAACAAATTTGGGTGAGGTAACAATAACACTCATTTATGTAGGATAGACTAAATTTACATCTCTAGAAATCACTAAATATATTGCTAATATAATAAAGAAACAATTTGCGACCTTTAAATTAACTAAAATAATTATTTTACGACCGACCCGCAGACATAATTTTGTATATTTTAATATTTAACGGGTACTCACGATATGCAGTTTTTGAATCCTTTTCGAATTTTTTACAGCGTAAGGATACAGTTAGTGTTGTGTGTCGTGATATGGAAGTTAAAAAAGAAAAACGAACTAGAGGTAGGGTAGATAGGTTAACCTATCACTAGTGCATGTGAACGGTTTCTCCCCGCTACCGCAGTTACGCCGTGACCACGATCCATGCAACTGGGTCGAAATATCGGCAAAAAGAATTCTAAAGGAATTAAAAAACCGCATATTGTGAGTACCACTTGAGTATTAAAATGTGTCAATTCCGCGATAATATTAGTCTGAAATCATATAACTATAAATACATATAAATTATTATTAGTGCAAATCTTTAAATGATACAGTGTTAGTTACCGTGTAGGTATTAAAATGAAAAACCGTACAAGCCCTCGTGTATCGCGGAGCATGCATATGCAAATGCAAGATTGGCGAAGAGCCAGGCCGTTAGTATCAGTATCGGTTTCAATCCCTAAGGGTGCCCATCAAATGCTCGAGTTAGTGAAATTAATCGAGACGTGGCAAAGAGGCTCTTCAAAGTTACTTCGCTCATATTTGTAACGATCTGCACTGAAAGTAGAAAAGATTTTCAAGATCAATCGCCATGATATCTATAACGTCAATTAGTAAATAAAAAAAACAAGACCAGCTGATAATCATTCTAAAAAATGTTGGAAACCTATTATAATACTATTTCAGCATGAGCTATTATTGATAAACAATATATAAAAGATTAAAAAATCTCCAATACTCTTTAAAAAATCTCAAAATTCTCAAATTTATGATAAACATGAACTACATCTATACATGAAAAATCTGCGAATCTATTTTATAGCACAATCCAACAAGTGCTGGTCTTGAAACAGCGATTTCAGATTTAACATTAAATCTTTTTGTGCAGATTCAGATAATATATTTTATGGAGTTATTAACAATTCAAAGATTCAAGGATGAATATAAAACGCAGATATTGCAAAGTCAAGCACATCAAATAACAGGCGACGAGTGGGAGGGGTTGGCGGCATGTTAATTTGTACGAAAGCTTATAAATTTACATTTGTAAATGTTGACGTTAAATAATCCTCACTTTTGTAACCCGCGGCGAGGTACAATTGTAACTTCATACTGAATTTATCATCATAATTATTGGAGTACTTATTAAAGACTAAGTTGTTGAGTATGCGTTCTAAATTAATAGAACACGCTCCAACGGTGATGGGAAGCACAAGCCTGAGTCTTAATAGAGCTTTAAAGTCAATTAATTTCATCACTTTGGAGCTCTGTGTTTAGACACGAGAAGTAATGAAACTCCGAAACTGTAACTGAACCTATTGGATATCCGAAGGAAAATCTATCTGTAACTTTAACCGAAATGGATATAAACGTATCAGTTAAATTGGGAAAGGGGCGGTCTCTATCCCAAGTTAAAATAACTAAATTTAATTTAATTATTAATCCAAGAAATAGATGTCTCATTTGCTACGTTCTATATTTCTACATCTATTTCTTGATACTTTATTTTTTGATAAATGACACAAAATTAAACCTAATATGACTGACCATGTAATACCAAATACAATCAAATTATCACTAAATTTTATAAATTCGGTTAAAATGTAATATCCGCCACTGAACTATCTAAAACTAACAGATAACCCAAAATAATTACACATCCGTTACTGTACCCTAAATCGGTACAATAATATCCGTATCCATATCCGGATTTAAAATTTTATATCCCAACATCCCTGGTTTAATAACCAAGGGATAAATTATTTATTTAAGCCAGGGATGTTAGGGATATATATCGTCAACCCATCATTCAACCACGGGTCTTCTCTCGGAATAAGGGAGTTTTAGGCCATAGTCCATCGCCCTGGCCAAGTGCGTATTGGTAGACTTCATATACCTCCGGGAACTTTTTTTAAAGAACTCTCGGGTGTGTAGGTTTCCTCTCGATGTTTTCCTTCACTGAAAAGCAGTGATAATTAATTTCTAATACGCACATCAATCAGTGGTCGTGCCTGGGTTTTAACCTCAGATCTCCCGATTAAGAGGGCAAGTTTCAACCTAGGCTATCACTGCTCTGTTATCCATGATACGAGAGAAGAAATCTTCTCAGCAGTGGGATAATACTGCATCGACGATGCAAGCACCATATTTTGTTCAGTCCATTCGAAGGAAATAAATCGTAGAAAGTGTGCCGAAGACATAATCCTTTAAACAGTTATCATAATAGATTTTGTTGGCTCGCAGCTTGAATCACTCACTACACTTGCCAAGAGCAACATGTGATTGATCACATGTCGATGCTGAGAGTAATGCTTGTGTGATAAATGTGGCCGAGATAATAAACGAGAAAAGTGGAAAGACAACAAATGATATGTTAACAAATATTGAATACTAGCTAAACCCTGCAGCTTCGCCCGATGATCGCCCGTGATAGATCGATTGCTCCGTGGGAGTACCATATTTTCCCACAGTAAAATTTGGGAAAGCCTATATGTTAATACGGAGTGTCAGCTAACTCCCTATCAAATTTTATGAAAATCTCTCCAGCCGTCTAGACGTGAAGAAGTAACAAACATACACACTCACAAACTTTCGCCTTTATAATATTATTAGTATGATTAATATTAATATTAGTATGATAAGTATATGTATAAGTATGATTTAGCATTAAAAATTAAGCGGGTGTCGACACCATAGGTTCGGTAATTATTTTGTTTTTAAGCACTATTGTTGACTGAACCGTGTAAGGGATTATAACTCATGCTTATATAAGTTATATCAACTACAAGCAGAGAAGTCGAGAGTCGAGACTTCAAAGTATTCGTGTTCAATGTCAAGTAAAACGATTGTCCGATTAATAATAATAGTAATAGTTGTAGTAGCCAGGTATACATTTTAATTTCGGACAGACTAGAAAAGCTCGATAGTTTGAAAAAAACCTTGTAAAAGCCGCAGTTCATTGCAAACATACGAAACTACCGACTACCCTTGTGCAAACTATTGTTTTGCTGAAATTTCTTCGAACTCCTTGCCCAAGTAATTACTTCAATGTAATCTTGGGATGAAGCAAAGATGTCCCAAATGACGGGAGGCGATGACCTCGGTTCACGACCTATCAATTTCGACTAACGCCAAATTACATTACGTATTGTCTGCAATCTATACCCAAATAAGCGACGTTGAACTCGCAATTAGGCAAGGGCCCATAAACATTAAGTAAATTACTGTACATATACCAACAAATATACGATATACAAGGTTTGCGAATGAAGTGAATTGGGGACGAAATGAGGTTATGAATGGAATTTTAAGCGCGGCTCGCGACATCGTGTTCTACCAAGATGTATTTTAATCTACTAATCGGTCGTCTAAACTTGTTTTGTAAAATGGGATAAAGGTCAAGTGTATAAATCAAATTTGGACGTATAAACAAGACTCGAGAAAAAATTGCTATCATAGAAGCAATGAGACAAAATAAGGACCTATTCTAGTTGAAAACCCAGTCTATAAAACAATACGTCCTTGATATATGCCTTATCAGAGGTAAAACCTGCTTCAATACGTAGACGTGTACGAAATTGTAACTAGGGAGCATGTCGGATTACAGTTTCCTCGTGTAAGAATATCGAGGCTTATTATTGAATTTTTTCACGTCAACTAACATTCTACTGGAATAATCTACACTACTAAGTTAACAGCTAATTCACACTTTTTATGTTGACCGTTACTATTTCAATGTTTTATACTTACAACTTTCAACTTATTAGTCGTTATAAATTCATAGGTAGTTTACTTTAAAAAATAAACTTTTAATAATACCAACCTATACAAACATAGGATAATGTCTAAATAATATGGATTCTAGGTGATCTACTATAAACTAATTGTTGGATGCTGCTTCATATAAACATATTTACGATATTATACGAGTATTTGTCATTTTGGATTTTAGAGAAAAAACAATTAATACTTGTAGAAGCAACATTTTATCTAAGAACTTTCCTGTAAAAATCATAAGTAGGTGCAGTTAAATTATGATAGTTTTCCAGAATCTTCCAAAATGTGTCATAACTCCGAAAGTACCATAGTTTTCGATTCCATGATTCATCGCTCTAGTTCTATTCATAACAAAGGAAAATTAGAGCGAAGGGATATTGGTCGAAGGACTTTTCACTAGTTGAATCTGAATTAGGTGCCTCATAAGCTTTTTCACTGTCTGTCACTTTTTCTAGCCAGTTTTAAAGTTTAAGTTACCTTGGTATCCTGTCGTAGCTGTCCCATCCTGTGAGGCAGTTGTAAGAGCTGTATCTGCTCACAGCCATATTATCTTCTCTTAACGCCTCACTCATGCAGTCAGCGATTTTTGATTTTCAACGACCGAGCGCGAATGGTCCGCGATGGACCTCTCACTGATGGCTTTCCACGTCACCCTGTTTTGATTTTAAACCTGGACACGGACAAATTTCCTAGTCAAATGAAAAATACCTTTAAAACCGTAGCTGGATACGTTGATTTAAATATTGCACAAAGTTTGATTTAGGAGCAGTCAATTTGGTTTTTAATGCAATCGTATTTAGATTGATTTTGAAGTCATTCTAGAATTGAATGCAAAGGACGAATTGTCAGAAAAATCTCTCATCTGGCTGCGGTGATATCTTTTCAGTCGAACCCTCGTCAAATTTGGATTAGATAGTGGATGGAAGACAAAAGAGACATTTTTATTTGACAAAATCAAATTCAAATTCCGCTTTTTCCGAGATTGGAATAAAGTTTGAAGAATCAGGTTAAGCCGGTGTTTGAATTGTTATGAACAAAAATAGAAGCCGAAAATATCATAAATAAGTAAGTATTCCGTCAGTCAATCTTCATTTGTCTCATCTACATCCGAAAGATCCGACGATATTACAAAAAGGATAGACTTTTTTGGATTGGATTTTTTTTAAATCAAAGTTTTAATCTTTGTAATGTTTGCTTTTTGAAGTGACTGTAATGTCTAGAAAAATAATTTTTGAGGGATATTTATTTGACAACTCGATTTTGGAGCCATTGAGACTTTGTTTTGGTAATTTTCTTTTGCGTGTTGTTTGGTTTAAGAATGATTTTAGAGTGCAATATTTGGTTAGTAGTTTTGTGAGGGTCGGATACGGAGTCCCAGTTTCGCGTTCAGATAATAATTGAATCATCGTCGGTTGCTGACGCTTTGTTGAAGATGAATTCGTACGAATATATGCCCTGAATTAATACCACGAGTTGGATTTGAATTTAGAATTTGAATTTGAAGAGGATATGAATATTAAAATTGATTCTCGATGCGATCGAGGCATTATTTTTTAACAACGCTTAATTTAATTCTGGTAATTAAATTTATGAAATCTTTAATTTATTTCAAATAAGTATGTTACTTAAAATGTGGTTTAATTAACACCTTTTATAGTGCTAAAGTTATTTATATATTTTGCCGTATTTACGTCATATTAAATCATAATTTAAAGTAAATAAAAAGACAACTGTTCTCGAGGAAATTAACTGTAGATTTATATGTAGTGCGCAATCTTTATTTTAAAATAAGTTAAAATTTTGTAAAAACCCAACGATCTGAATGTTAAGTTAGTAATTACAAGTTGGCACACGCGTGAGGAGCGGACGAACGACCGCGGCGCGCGGTAGGACCCGACTGAGGGCCCGCGGGAGAGCAACACCGGTCACCGGTCGCCCGACGCGTTGCTCGATCCGTCGCCTAATCACCCAGTATGTAGCCCCTACTATATGATGCTTTTAAAAAGTATCGAGTTGGTTTCCATTTCAGAAAAAAATGTAGGAAAATACAAAATCCGTAACAAAATATGTCCTCCGTATAGAGTCGGTTTTTGACTCATTTCTTCCCGAAGATGTCGTAGGAGGCTATCAAGGAATCACGAACGAACAGATACGTTCTGCATTGATTATTAGCAACACCCTCAAGTCCTAAGGACTAATGTAAAAACCAAATTAATGGAATTTTAATATCAACAAAATTACAGGGTTTACGTCGTGAACATATAACAAGATCTTTTTAATTCTAAATCTAAGATGTATGCGAACACTGCATAGAACTTAGTTATTATGATTATGTTTTGTGACAATTAAAAGCTATGCGGTACCGCACCGTCAATTGCAAAAATTGTCTCTACCGTATTATGCCGGTCGTAAAAGTGAAAAAGCAATGGAAGATTGACGCCATAATGTCTCACAAAGTCTTGAAGGGATGTTCGTCGTTATGTTATAAAAGGTATTATTGAAAATTTAAAAAAAAAGAAATTGCGGAATATTGTCCCCATGTTTTAGGAATTATTATTACAAATCAGGATAAAAGGTAGTTGAATCAAAATTTTTACTGTCCAATTACATTAGTGTGAAATTGTTTTTTTTAATACGGAAAAAGTCTGCAGTCCACTTAAGTTGTCACAGCCGCACATGGATATTTGTTAGCAACTTCATATAAAACAATTATATCTGAAGTAAACAACAGATCTGTTGCTACTTCAGAGAATTATGATGTTCTCCTCATATCAAAGGGCCCCTTCCATCCAAACGTATGAATTATCTCATATTAAAAGCAAAAACGTCAGCGGTAGCTTCCCGATCGAACCAAACTCATTCTTCTTTATACGAAACACTCTCATAGTAAGTTTAAGGGACTCCGCTTATAAATGACTTCCAATAGTACGGGTCTCGTGTGACTTTGCAGTACATATGCGAAAAGGATTAATAATTTTATGAACGGCTAATGTATCGTATTGCGCTTTAAAAGTAACTTGAATATAAATTCTGTATACATTATACATATTGACGCAGGAAAGCGAACTTGTCTCGAAAAATGCAACTTGATGCCAGAGCCAAAAAAGCATTTTAAAAATTCATAACATTTGAATTTGATCTACGGGTGTCTTATGTAGCTAGACATGGAATTTAAAACCAAATGCTATTGGTTATAGTATCTCATTTATACTTATATTTCAGTAACTTAGGTTCTTATTATATGTTTTTTTACAATGAATGTAGTATATTAAAGTAGTATCTAATCTTATGTAGTTAACATTATAGTATATAACCCAAATTTACAATTTATTTACTAAAATTTACAATTATAAATAGAATAAATGAGCCAAATCGCTGCCCCGTGGAAATGTACCCAAGACACTAGCAGCATTACCTCGCTGAATTGCTAAACTTATTTGTTGGCCGAGGTAAGCTCCAGCTCTCGGGTCACATGTGGTCACATGTCATATGTTTTTTATATTATAAATATATACGCGGTATTAAACGATGAAATACACCTCTTTTTGTATTATCACAGTTCTAAGAATTGCTGTATTCCAGTCATATAGTCAAATTAGTCATCAGCGAAAGTCACTTATGAAGCGTGTAAGTCTAACCTTATTTGGGGCTTATCTAGTCCCTCCCCTGGCAGGCGAAAACAGTGGAATATAAAGCATCTGGGGAGCACTAGGGGCACAAAACATCTCCCAGCAAATTCATGTTTAATTTGGTGATGGCGAGATGCACATTATTTATCTATATTTAAATTTATCTTATACAAAGTTTGAATGGTAATTATAACATTATATGTAGTATAGAGAAAACTATATAAATTAACGAATAATAGATAACAAAGGACATGAACATTTAATTTGCTACGTGTTTTATAATTTATGCGGAAAAGTTGAATAACTTTTTGAACTGTACGCCGGATTTCAATGGCCGCTCCGGAAAACTTTCGAAAACTCGCTGTAAACTCGTAACTACTTTCAAATACAAACTTTACAGTCGCACGAGAAATAAATATATATTACTAGTTTTTTTATTTACATTTATATTTTTTAATTCACGGATTTTTATTTGTATTTTTTACTTGATTTTCGTTTGTATCGGCCGGTTATCCAGGGTTACCAACTCTCAAAAATGTATTCCCCTACAGCCTCCATAAAAAACCCCTAGAATCCCTACAATGAATTATGAATTGGAATTCTTCCCGGCAACCTCCCATATTTCTCAATCAGGCTGTAAATTTTTCTCTGACGACATAAAAAAGGTCATGGGTTGTAGTGCATGACATTTTTTTTTCTTCGTGAGGAATGATCATGTAGCCTAGTAGATTTCCTATTGAAATCACCTATATGTTAAAGTTAAAAAAAACCCTAAAAGTACCCCTAAAAATATTTTAAAAAATCCCATCCTATCTTTTTTATCCCCTACATTTAGGGGAGAACCCCCTAATTTGGCAACCCTGGGGTGCTCACAAACTCTCTCCCATATAACATCTAAGGGAGCAGGGGGTGACTGAAAAACGCTGTACGGGATCAAGATCTCGGCGTAGCAAAATGCTGAGCCACTTCCTTTGCTGGTTAATGGTAATGGTTAATGGTATTATTTTATTTATTTTGGTCGTTTCTCATTGTATAGGTACTATTCTCTCTCTATGGTTTTTACTTTTACTCTTTTTTGTAATTAGTTAATGATTTTATGTTTTATTTTAAGAGCAATAAAGCTTTTTTTTTATCCGACTGAAGTAGCAAACGAGTCTACCTGATGGTAAGTGATCACTGCCGCCCTGCGATATCTGTAATCAACTTCACACAGAACATGGGTTTCATCTGAAGTCAATCACAGATGCGTTGTTACTCCCGAGGACTATGATGGTCGCCTCATGTGAAAGTGTGCCGGCAACCACACCTTACTATCGAAACACAAGAATGCTTCACGCTAGAAATAGGAGTGGCGGTGGTATCCGATGTATTGACATTCACGGGACGAAGCCAAGTGAGTGTTACAAGAAAGAAAGTTATGTGATCATGGTAATCAAATCCGAGTTCGAATCATTTTCAATTTGTAAAAATTTGCGAACTATTTTGCACGTGTTTAATATGACAGCTTTTTGTAGAGTACTTACGGTGTGTAGTGGTAGGTGTAGTGTACGTAGGGATTGTTTTAATCATTATCATGGTTATGAGTATCTCATGTGTTAATCCAGTGCATAAATTATTTGCACGCCAGATTCCAGCGAAACGCGAGCTGTAGTTTTTGCGTCAAACAATTACAAATGCACATACGAGTATGTAGTATATTCTCACAAACTATCAACTAACTACATAATGTATAATGTAGAGCAGTGATGGCCTAATGGTTGAAACTTGCTTTCTCGATCGGTCCGAGGTTCAAAAACAGTCACCACTGATTTTTCTAAAAATGATGTGCGTACTAGAAATCAATACTTTCAGTGAAGGGAAACACCGTGAGGAAACCTACATTCCCGAGAGTTCTATGAAAAAAAAAGTTCTCAGAGGTATGTGAAGTCCAACAATTCGCACTTGGCCGGTGCGGTTGGCTATGGCCTAAACACTCTCATTCTGAGAAAAGACGTTTAAGAGGATGACGAGAGAAATAATGTATAGAAGGTGACTGAAGACCTCGCCGATGAAGGTAGCGAACACTTTTGAGCCTCAATTGTTGATTAAGTTTTAAACTTAATCAACAGAAGAAGGACAGATGAAAATCCTTACTCCATACGTAAATGTAATAAAAATGATAGTTCTGTGTTTACACAAAGCATATAAAAATATAGTTTGGAGGACTGATACTAAAACCACTTGTAAGTATTATAATAATAGACATTTTCTATGGGAGTACAACCTATTGTTATCCCACTGCTGGGCACGGGTCTTCTCTCAGAATGATATAGTTTTAGGCCCAAGTGCACCGCGTCCAAGTGCGAAATATTTTTTAGAAAATTTGCTGTTTGTAGTCGAGGTATATCAAATCTATAGTATTTTATTAAAATCTTTTCTTTAAATTTACTAGAAAATTAGATGATTAGAAAATAAGTTACAAGAAACTAAGTAATAATTTCCCAGCGATTTAATAAGTTCGTTTAAATATTAAGATGTTACAATTTCATTTGTAACTAATTAAAACGCTAGCGTGTAAGTTAGTCATTTACTTAAAGCTAGTCATTTAGCTTTAAGTACTCAGAAAATAGTTTATAATAACGCCATGCTGAAACTAATTCCTGTTAATATGAAATAAGCAGCACCTGGCTTAAATACGAGTATTCCCGAGGGAAGCAGTTCACATTATTATGTAAAGGCGAGACGAGGATCTTAGATACAGCAAAGTTAGGTTCTAGCCTCAACGTGAGCTAGGAAAGCTAAACAACGAGCGACAATTTTGTCGAAGATTGTCATCGCCTATCGTCAGCAAGCGCAATCTCATTTTTGACGTGAATAACGTCTTAATATTACTTCTATAGGGACTTAATCCAAAAAATAAAATCGCGCGATACAGTTTCGTGTTGTATATATCTATCATCCCCACCCAACATTCAATTATACCACTGGATAGCCTAAGAATCAATCAGGGTTGCCAAGTTAGGGGTTTTTCCCCTAGATTTAGGGGAAATAAAAGTAGGATGGGGATATTTTAGGGGTGTAATATTTTTAGGGGTACTTTTAGGGGTTTATAAAAAGCCCTAAAAGTACCACTAAAAATACACACATATATATACTTCAAGATATACGTGTTTTTAAAGGGAAATCTTCCGCCAGGCTACATAATCATGCCTCACGAATTCTACGACCGGATTCAGAAATACTGTAGGAATTCATAATTCATTGTGGGGATTTTAGAAGTTTTTATGGAGGCTTTAGGGGGATAGATTTTTGAGAGTTGGTAACCCTGGAATCAATGAGTTCATTACGATAGGTACATAATAATAGCTACATAATTTTACAGGTGGTAGAATCAGTGTAATTCGACGGAGAAGTACCACCGCCACAACTATTTCCGGCGTGAAGCATTTCTTGCGTTTCGATGAAAGGGTATGGTTGCCGGCACATATTTACATGATTCGACGATCATAGTCCTCGGGAGTAGCAACGCATCTGAGATTGACTTCAGATAGAACCCATGTTTTATGTGAAGTTGCTTACAGATGTCCATGAGCGGCAGTGACCACTATGACGGTCTCCTCATATAAAAGTGTGCCGGCAACCATTCCATCGAAACGCAAGAAATGCTTCACGTATTATGTGTGGCGGTGGTACTTCTTCGGTCAAACTACACTGGTTTTACCACCTGTAGAAATTACCATTTCGCTTATCGTTGTCGTTCGTCATTAACTATCGCCGCGTCGTAAGCGAGCGTCGACAACTTTTAGTCGTCGAATGTTGTCAGCAAACTCACGAATGTCACACATGTATCAGCTCATTGTCGCAATCATACGTAAGTAATACATGTTTTCATTACTTAAAATTTCCTTTGTTCATTTGAATAGGAATGTTATTTCGTAATGGTCAATACTCATACAACGATAAAGTAGTTTTATACGGCTACTTACTGAAATTGGCGTTTGTGGTATTGGAGTTATGTACGTGTTTGATTTGATTTACACATTTGATACACTTTTAGGCTACGTACTCACGGACCGGTTTTCCTACTCGCGGCCGCCGCGGTTGCGGGCCCGCAGCTTTTGTGGTTTTGCGGTTCCGCTGCCGTCGCGGTTGCGATTATCGACCGCCAACGTGGCGGGCGAAAACCGCAAGACGGGCGGTTTACCATCAGTCGAGGTCCTGACTACTGCACTCGTCCGCCAACTGGCCGCGGCTGCGGGTGACCGCGTCCCGCGCGGCTCTACAGGTTGCCCGCCGGTGCAGCGGGAGCCGCAAACAACCGCGCGCATCGCGGGCGAAAAACGCGTCGTGAGTATTGCTTTAATTTTTTACATTTATATCTGCAGCCTACAGAAGCTGCGGGCCCGCAACCGCGGCAGCTGTTGGTAGAGCCCGATAACATATTTGGTAGCTCGTTGTTTCAGGTAAGACACGTGTTTCATTATAATTAAGAAGTTGATGGCTCTGTCGATAATTTGTATATTGATTGATGGCATCTCACGGGAGAAGTGCTTGCGGATATTGGTGATCGGAAAATCTAAATAGATATTGGATCTGACTTAGTTTCATTTAACTAATAACTTGTTTGAATGAATACAGATATTAATCATTTCAACTGTGTTGTATACACTCTAAATATATTTGCTCTTCGTATTTTATTTTTATTTATTTTATTTCATTTTATTCGGAAGACATACAGTGTAATTACGTAGACAAAATAACAATGAGTAGACTTATATACACCATTAACATGTTTTCGCATTTCGCAGCAACACCCTATTATTAGCATATATTGATGCTAATAACAGCGTGTTGCTTATATTTAAGTTTTAACAATAACATTCTATTCGGCATATGTCGTAAGAAAATCTATTTTAATAATCAATCTAGGTTCAATTATAAGTACGTGGAGATGATTATATATTGACATCGGAAAGTAATCTTATGGAGTGTTGCAGAATTTAACTTTACAACAGAGCCATTTTAAATTAGCTGGTATTTTACTATGTTACTTTGTAATAATAAAAATATCGAATATTAAACTAAAATATTTAATGTCTTACGTATAAAACCGTTCTAATGTTAGTGTAATAGATTTCATGTGTGTAACTTCAACTGTTTATTTCAGTGGCTTCGTACCCTTTGATTACCTTCGATGTAGTAATGAGTAGCCCATGTTTTAAACTGTGTGAGAGATTAACAATCACACCGATACCCTCGCAACTTTCACATTTATAATGTTCTTCTTTATAAAAAATACCATTAGGTTGAATGCATGCTTGTTTGCTACTTCAATCTTACAAATGTACTCTTATGCTCGTTTGCTACTTCTATATTATAAACACAATCTTCTACTTTCTTCTTCTTTATAAAAATGAATTTTTGTCTGTATGTCCTCTATAGAATTCTAAACTAAAAATTTGATCATGTGACGATCTTTATCAAAGTTGTTTATTCATGAGTTCGGAAAGGTTCCTGGTGTTTTTTTTTTTCTTGCGATGGTGCCGCAACGCGCGCATTGTACAGCTAGTTTATAATATTGATAATACCGATTTTCCGATTAATGAAAGATCGCTTTCATGTTGGTTTTAGAATTATTCCATAGTATTGTAACCATGGAACATCGCTGACATTGAACGAAGTGCGTCGCCATACGTAATTGCTGTACGGTCTCGTGGGAATACTACACTTACTAATTAAACACAAAACACTACCTGGTTGGTAATTTGTGACCTACAAGTGTCATTAGAAGTCATTAATTAAAACGATAGTCACAAAAGACCAGAGTGAAAGGATATATGTAAGTACATCTCATCTAAATAAATTTTAAAAGATTGTAAAAGTAATAACTATTGTTACGGCTTAGAATTTAAGAAATTTATTACTTGTGCAGGACTTGTATCATATAGGTAATGTAGTTGTCTTACACATCTACGTTTCTATCTTTATTTCTTTATGCCATATTAATACACCAATAGAGTAATTATGCAAAAAGAAAAATAACGCTGTAACCATAAATTAATTTGTATAAAACAACAGAAGCGAATCACAATAATATAATAATTAGATTATTATATTATTGTGATTCGCTTCTGTTGTTTGTTTGTGAGTTTGTTTGTGAGTCTGTTGTGTTTGTGTTCCCTCTAGGGAACCCTAAAACTCACTGCTCACTTTTCCCAAAGTTTCCAGTGCTTTTGACGCGAGTTTACAACGTTTCTCAATACAAAGGTGGTAGTACCAGTGTAGTTCGACCGGAGAAGTACCACCGCCACACCTATTTCTAGCGTGAAGCATTTCTTGCGCGAGATGGAAGTGGTTGCCGGGAGACTTTTATATGAGAAGACCATCATAGTCCTCGGGAGTCACAACGCATCTGTGATTGACTTCAGATACAACCCATGTTCTATTTGAAGTTGCTTTCAGATGTCCATGGGCAGTTACCACTTACCATGAGGTGGACTGCATGCTCGTTTACCACTTCAATCAGATAAAAAAAGCAATTGTTCTTTGAGTTTTCGTCCATCATTATAAGAACATTGCAAAGTATGATCGAAAACGAGTTCTCAAACGTTCAATATATGTACATACATCTCTCAAACGTTCAATATACATACATTGCATTGTGCGGGCGAATACGAGTCCAGGAAATGTAATAAACACGTACTAAGAAAGGTATAAAGGAGGTGCGTAAGTTGAGCTTTTAACGAAAATTGGGACCGTCTACCGTTTCTTTTTGGCGATTGATCGTAATGTATTTGTCTCAAATATATTTACTTACATATAATCATAAAACTGATGACCTGAAGAAGACGGCGGGTAACCGCTGGATTCAGATGGCTCAGGACCGGTCGAAGTGGCGCAGATTAGGGGAGGCCTATGTCCAGCAGTGGACTTTCAAAGGCTGATGGATGGATGGATGGATGAATCATAAAACTATTTTTTGTACGCAAATCTTGTTCTTTAAACACGCTTTAAACACACGCTTTCTACACTCATAGCCCTACACTAGGCTTTCTCCTGTGTCGTGGGTACCATGGACACACACAAGACGAAAACACAAACACCCAGACACAGAACAAGAATCTAAGCTCATGATTCAGATACCTGTCTGGCCGGGAATCGAATCCGTAACCCATTGCGCATTACACGCATTGCCACGCGGGTCGTCAAATATAATTCGTATGGAAAAAGCAGGATATCTTTGTACACTCCGGAGGCACGTCCGCCGGGTTTATTTCTTAACCCCGTATCGGTTTAGTGCGCCCTACCATATATTATATTTGAACTGGATTGTCCAAAGTTTGCTAGTTTGCGCTCACTGTACGCAGTTAGCAGTGTTACATGCGCCGACTATCTCAACGGTCAACTCGCAACAAAAGCAGTTACAGTCGGCGGCGAATGGTTGTTCGGCGGTCGTAGTGAGCACGTTTGCGCAAACTGTTCATGCGGACAGTTGAAAAGACGCTATAGACGGAAACGCAGTCCTTTTTTATCCTTCTTCAGTGTCTCTAAGGTACCAATTACTTCAAAAATATTCATTGTGACCAATACAACCACTCCTTTTATAACAATAGTAAAGTGAAAATAGCGGCTAACTCATACCTAAGAGTTTCCTCGAGAAGCACAAAAGTTGGTCTGAGTTTGCAGCTAACTCAAATTTCAATTTGCCACAAATTTGCGCTCACTCAGTCGGCCGCTGTTTGCCTATTGGGAACACAGCCTAACAGTGTTTTGCCCTGCAGAGTTCTGGTTTAAATAGTATGGTGAGGGAGACATACTTATTAGAGGCGTTCTAACTTAGTCCTCAGAGGTCCTCAGCAACGCATCTGTGGCGAATCATAGCCCCATTGGCGACATTGGCGGCAGTAGACATTTATATGATAAGAGAAAATATATTTTCAACGCGCCTCGACAATGTTCAATTAGAGTTAGCTGCCTAGCCAAGCAGGTCATTGTGAAGAATAGTTAAGCTAATGGTAATTGTCATAGAAACAAAGCATACGACGAACGGATACTGGATTTAACAAGACGGCTTCAAAAGTTCGGTTCCAATCGAACGATTACTCGCTTGGGCGTTTAATTAATCACAGAACAATGAACGACCAAAAGAAAGGATCTCAAACGCTCCAATTGGTCAGAATATAACGCTTGTACTGCACGTTACTGCACACTCATATTGAGTGTGCAGTAACGTGCAGTAAATAGGCAATAGATAATAGTTGAAATTAAGCCTCTCTCTCAATCGGGGGTTACTGTTTCAAATCCCACACACGCACTACTGACTCTTATGAAATGATGTGCATATTAAAAATAATTATCAATGATATCTTATTTACGGTAACGAAACGTATCTTGAAGGAACCGACACACTTAAGAGTTATTTATGAGAAGATCTCATGTTAAGTCTTAAAAAAACTCTTTTTAATATCGGTGATTACTCCCGTTTAAAAACCACTAGGTGGACTTAAATGAAATTAATGAACTTTTTTAAGACAGAGTACGTCAGATCTATGGAGAGTCAGCCGCCTCATATGTGCGTTGCGATCTCTCTTAGCATTTTGCAGCGACCTCAAACGTCAAATCTACAGATCAACATTAGGGATTGCAATCCGGCCTCATTTTCAATCCGGCCGGATCCGGCGGTTTTTTCTTAATCCGGCCGGATCCGACCGGATCCGGATTAATCGAAACGGTTAAAACAGTGTAAAAAAGGATCGATTTCTAACGGTAATTATTTTTGTCATGTGAAATCTTTGTCAAAATATACAATCACCGGATCCGGTGGAGGTCCGGATCTGGTGGTGAATTGGTACCGGATCCGGTGTGTGTAAATTTGTGCCGGATCCGCCGGATTACCGGATCCGGTTTTCGGAATTGCAATCCCTAATCAACATGCACTGTCCTCTCGATGCTGTCCGTGCACATAAATCCCCAATATCCTCCAATCCCCTCGGGGATTCCGTCTAAATATAGCTCACAATAGTATTAGCATGTCTGTCCGCCTGTCACTTATTCCCCGTCGAAGTTTGAATCTGTCAGAAGTCGGTATTTGATTCTCCAGTTGTGCATCAAATATGCATACCTAGATCTTCTGATCTTATAAAAGCACTCTATCAGATTACAGTTTTGTTATTTATATATCGCTATGAAGTTTTTATTTTATTGCCTGAGTTCATATCAAGTTTATTTTAGTTTCTTTCGTACACGATGAGCTCGTGATAACTATGTATGTGTCTCCTAAAGGCCATATATTCTCCAGGTGGTAGAACCAGTGGTGTTCGACTGGCAAGCCCCGCAACACTATTTCTACCTTGAAGCAGTTCTTGCGTTTCGGTGGAAGGGTGATATTGCCGGCTAACATTATTTTGAAGGCCACGATATAACGTTATTTTAAGTCTTTGAAATTCAGTATGCATTTGTGATTAACTTAACATAAACCCTGTTCTACGAAATTGCTTACGTACAGGTTTCCGTGGGCGGCAGTGACCACTTACCATTAGGTGGACTGCGTACTCGGTTGATATTCAATTTTACAAGAAAAAATTGTGTGTCAGCTCCGACGCACGACTGGAGTTTACTCCTTAAGTCCGATTGTCAAACAGACGCAAAGAGTCTATTTAACTGGACTTTTCTATAATAATGATGTAAAAACATAATATCTTACTTTATTTTGAAGTACTGTCCCCTCCTTTTGATGAGTTGCGGGAAGTCGTCATCATAAATCATAATGCTTATAAATAGATTTTAACGCCATCTAGAGCGTTGTTGTATTAATATTTTGTTTAAAGAAATAGTTCTAAACATTTAAAATAAATGGCGCCATACACCCACACTAAAGATATAAATAATATCAATACATGGTTCATTTTGAAAAATTATATCAACAATATAAGTACGTATTAAAATATTAATATTGTACGTATTTACAGAGTATTTACGTTACTTATCTTAACGATTTACTATTTTGAGATACCATAGTGATTTCGGTAAAACGTAATCACGAAACCTATGCATACCATCCACGCGTACTAATAAAATAGTTCTAAAGTTTTAACTAGATGGCGTTATACGCAATAAGTAAAAAAACGTAACGCGGTCATTCTTCAGTAGATTTTACTCCTCACATTTTTCTCATACAGGGTCCTTATATATTCAAATCGATTTTTAAGGAGTAAACTCCAAAAGTCTATTTGTAGTCTTTGGTTTTGCGAGACTCCGCAAAACCAAAGACTACAAATATAACGTCATCAATTCGTTAATGTCCCACTTCTGTAGTAAGTAAAAAGAGTTTAGGCCATACAACCCGCCCGCGTTGTCATATCGTTACTGCACACCTTTTTAAGAACCGTTTTACGGAACTCCCAGGGCTCTAGTTTCCTCAAGAGTCATAAGACGCGACTAAAAGGGGAATACTGGGGTTGTTGGCTTTTAGTGTGGGAGGTCGATTTGCCCAGCCAGCAACCCCTAGAAGGATGGCTTCATGTGTGGCTGCATATCGAGCGAATAAATGAAGAGATGACTCCTTGAGGGTCGTCGCGCCAGAGGCAACGGTGCGTTCCATTGGACATCCATGAAAATGGATTTATACTAACTAAAATTCAACCGAAGCCTTTAGAAAGACGCCGGGTTATGCTGGAATATAACCCAGAGTCTCGCCTAGGGAATCGGTGTCACTTTGAAGGTTTCCTCCCCGTCACAAAAAAGGTTCCCTTCAGAATTTTATCTACGCGGTAAGAGCAATTGTTAATTCACTTTTAATACACTTCCTAAAGATCAGAGATACATACTTGCCTTCGATCCGATACGTTGGGCTACCAAATCAGGTAAACACGGAACCCTTTGACTAGGTCTCCGCTGTCTGTCCTTCTGTCAAAGAGTTTTGAACCGTGATAGATATAACTTTGCTTGTAACGAGTTTTTATTACCTAAGTACATTTATAGCCTAGTGGGCAGTGATAGCCTAATGGTTGAAACTTGGCCTCTCAATCGGGAGGTCCGAGGTTCAAACCCAGGCACGCACCACTGATTTATGTGCGTATTATACTTTAATTATCACTGCTTTTCGGTGAAGGAAAACATCGTGAGGAAACCTACACACCCGAGAGTTCTTTAAAAAAAAAAAAAGTTCTCGGAGGTGTGTGAAGTCCACCAACTCGCACTTGGCCAGCGCGGTGGTCTATGGCCTAAACTCTCTCATTCTGAAAGAAGACCCGTGCCCAGCAGTGGGACAATAATGGGTTGACGACAAGTACATTGATGTCATTTCTTAACATAAACTAAAGTACCTACGAATAAAAAATAAGAACCATATCTAAAATAAAGAGGATCCCTAAATAGGAACCCAATAATTGTCGGCATTTTACTATTTATTTAGTGAACCCTAATAGGTATAATGATTTCTTATTCCCGTACTTGTGTACCTGTTTTCATAAAAAATACTTACCTAACATGAAAAAAGGGGTAACATGAAAAATGACATTAATATCATCAACTTTAACTTTGGCTTTGTTTAGTTGTCCATTCTTATGTTTTGCCAAAGTTATCGAACTGGAATTAACCCATAATATACATCATATACATTTTTTCGTTAAAAAAAATGTGTGCGTGTACTAGCGTACACTCGTAAGAAGTGAAACTTCTTTATGACGTTATTTAAAAAAAAAAATTTACTATATGCAACTTTACAGAAATTGGTTAAATAAAGTTAAATTAGATAAAGTTTAATAAAAGGCTATTATTAAACTTTATCTAATAATCTAATCTATAATAATCTAATATCACGCGTGGTAGGGATAACGTAACGTAACGTAACGGATAATGGCGCGTAACAGAAAAAGATGGCGCGTAACGAAAAAATGTTACACTAATTTTTTTTCCAACCCCGATAAAGAAGTTTCACTTCAATAATTTATTAATATTAAAACGTCGTAATATTCTATTTACTAAAACAAATTTACTCAGTTTTGAGAAGACTTAAGAGCCATTCGTACCAGAGATACAGCAAGCTGCACTTGAAAATTATATCATCTGGCAGGCGGACGGCAAGACTGAAGATTTCTATCTTAAAATCTCATTTGGTGTCTTCGAAAACACTGGAGTCTCGTTTTCCCAATTTCCTCGTTTAAACCCATTTTAGATTCACGGTATATACTTTCAACTTTCTGATTTATGAAAGTAATTAAAATGGGAGATTTAACGGTTTTTTATAAACGTGACCACTGCTACCCATGTAAGCAACATTATACAGGTCACGGGTTCTATATCTATCTAAGAGGTAAAGTCCATCACAGATGAATACAGTGGTCAACCGAACTGGTTGTAGAACACGACGGGATTTGAGACACCGCCTTCATACTTATTACTAATTTACGACGCCAGCAATACTGCTGTGTAATGGTCGGTCAAACACACAGCCAGACACACGAGGTATTTTAACCACCAATGACAACGTGTGTTGTCGGCCTAAGGCCTTTTTTTGTTTGCTATTTGGGATCGGTTACAGATATCTATGTAGATTATTGGCCACTTGATATCAGGCATGCTTATTTTCTTATGGTTGTTTTATAACGTTATTTTAACAAATAAAATGCCAGAAATAACTATCGCTTTTGGTGTAGGTAAGTAAAACTTCATGCACAAAATGTTTACCTATTTGTAAATAAAAAAAAAGTGTATATTATAAATAACGGCGTCTGTATATCATAAGTAACTGTCAACTGTATATTATAAGTGATTGTCTATGTAAATAAATAAACATTATTAAAATTACCTAATCCATTAACATATTTATTACATATTATTTATTTTACACTTTATGCAGAAAAAACTACGTAGCATCGACAAAGCGAATTCTATCAAATGATAAGCGATATTTAAGGCCGTCCAATATTAACGGTAATCAATCAAAATAAACACGGGTTGAGAATTACAATTACAGTAATGACTACTAGTACTACATTAGTTAATGCCTCAGATGGCAGCCGAGACCACAGTTTGTAGTTAGAGTAGAGTTAGTTCGTGTTGCGGTTGAAACAACCAATATTAGTGTTTCGCTACTAATCAATTCACGGTACAATTTTTGTACCATTAACATTTGCAATTTCTAAACAAATTTGTCATATACAACCATCGATATAGAAAAACCCAAGATACACATTCAGCGTCTCAAAACTGTCCGGTGAAAAAGAGCGCTCTATTTCAAAATTGAGCGCTCTTTTCAAGTAGAAATTTTATTGCTTTATGCTTAAAGCGTTGTAATACAAGTTAATCATGAATGTAAGGTTGTATTGCTAAAATATATGGTCGTTAGAACCATCAATAAATAACTACGTAAATTTGACGACAGTTTTAGGTGTCATTTTTGTTCGAGACTGTATATCTAGTGTATTTCTATGTCGATGTATAGAACACTAAACCTTTATAAATAGCTATCGTTAAAAAACGCTTCAAAAACAAGAGATAGATATACAAATTTAATTAGAGTATTCCTTGCGAATGTAAAAACTATATTGACAGTATAAAAATAATACATAAACAAAACATAAATAACAACTTCGTTCCATCAATTAGATCAAAAACTTAAAATACATGATTGTGAACTTTATTGCAACAATTATATTTTAAAACAAGGGTCTTTTACACTAATTGGACACAAATTTTCTAAACTAAATGGAGACAATAGAAAAAATCTGAACCAATTTACAACAACGCCACTGTTGTTTTCATAAATTTGATGACATTATTTTTAAAAGTATTTATATTGAACTTATTTTAAAATGTGACGCCACCGCTATATCTATTTCTAGTTTAAAGTGATTCTGTGTTAAGTCCCCGCCACCATGTTAGAAATTAATTATCACCGCTTTTCGGTGAAGGAAAACATCGTGGGAAATCTACACACCCGAGAGATCTTAAAAAAAATGTTTTCGGAGGTGTGTGAAGTCCACCAATACGCACTGGCCAGCGCGGTAGACTATCGCCTAATACTCTCTCATTCTGAGAGAAGACCCGTTCCCAGCAGTGGGACAATAATGGGTTGATGAGATACCATCTACGAGGACTACCTCGTAGCAACGCATCTACGATAGGCTTTAGATAAAACCTTTGTTTTATATGAACTCGCTTACAGATGCCTATGACTGGCAGTTACCATCACATTGCACGCTCGTTTGCTATTTCAATGTTATGAAAAAAACATTAATTTATGCGGTGTTTAACTTTAATCAGAATAATTAAGAGGTACGGTTAAAAAAGGTACGAAAACAACCGTGAAGAAAACATAAGCTGTCGGAGAAGGGTGAAGGGAAGTAAGTCGGGAAGGCTTCAGTAATTATACACAATTTCATGAATAATATATATGGAATGGGGAGCGAGTTACTTTGTCGAATATGCTTTCATAAATAGGTTAACTGACGAATGTTTCCCTATTATAAAGAAATACATCCACACAGCTAAATTACACCTCGTGTTGTTCTTATGGGGGTAATTTAAGAATTAGGTGAGTAAATAATATGTTATGTAAAATTCTTTACAATCTTAATTTTCAAGAATACTGAAGTAAGGGTCTAGTGGTGGTGGTAGCGCTTTCAAGGTGGTAAACCAAGTCATAATTCGACCGAATAGGTACTACTCCGATGTCTATTTTTAGTGTGATGTCTGTGTTTCACAACAAAAGTATGGCTGCGGTGTCACTTTCACAAGAGGCGACCATCTTAGACCTCAGAACGATTAACGCATCATTGGTGGACTGATGGACCCCCTGTTCTATATTTATATCTGTCCCTAGATGTCTATGGGAGGCAGAAGCTAATTATAGTCTGCCGTACTGCAATCTCCTTTGCTATTTCAACTTCATAAAAAATATATATACACAAAAATATGTATAATTGTAAATGGTACTTAGCAGTCATATAATAAGTAAGTTCTCATTTCTACAACGTGGGAAAAGTAGGGTATGGTAGATATGTACATAATTAATTAATAATAAAACTGTAGAGGGAATTTGGTATAATTATGGACATCAATACTTTAGAAAGCCGACACTTAACTGATTTTAACTAAGGAGGAGGATTTCAATTTGATAGTCTTTAACCGACTTCTTTATGAATCAATTTTACTGTTATGTTTTGATAGGAGTTTGTCTTCAAGGAAACTAAAGTAACACGTAGTTAATGCGCGAAGTATTTTATGCACGAGAGTGTTATGTATTGTAAATGCTATTTGTAAAATGCAATACAATAAGTTATAACGACACAATACATACTCAGTAAAGCCTCTTTTATTCGATGATATAGGCGGCCTGCTTGATGGCACTTCATACAACAACCTCGGAATGTTCTTGTGTAAGTCCTCGTGCGGGTTGAAAATAAAATAAAATTACTTGAAACCAGTAAAAATAAGTAATAAAAGTAAAATGTTTAAAATCATTTTTTTTGTTATTTCAGAGGTGAGAAATAAGCGTTTTTTCTGTAAGTTGATAAGACCTGACGTATTATATAGGGTTCTGATTAACGTGTTTAAAGTGACTGAAACAGAGTCGCGGGAATAAGTAAATACGCAAAAAATGTAAGGAAAAAGATACGAGATGGGAAAAAAGATATGGAAAAACAGTACGTAGAAGTCGAAACAATTGAGTGGACAGCCGTACGAATCATCGGTCACGTATCGGTGCGGTGCAACTTCAATTAAATTAATTGAAAATATCCGCCTCACTCCAACCTTCCTGCGATTAACGGTAATTCCAATGTCACGGCTCACGGGGAAACGGCCCCTTTGTTTGACTTTACCGGCTGCTGTCACGTAACGTGTCTGTGACACGAGATTTCTTGACGTTAACGCGTTATGTTCTGAAAAATATGACCTAAAAAAGAGCCTTTAATACTATTCTTCCTAGAATATTTAGTCAAGTGTCAGCGTCGCCGCACACGGGCCACCGGTCGAAACCACAAAACGCCGTCACTGGCATATTTTCTGTAGTTTCCATACATTTTATATAGACTCGCCACGCACGGTGAATACTTCTAGCTTCTAGCCACAAAACCATATAAAATATAAACACGCTTTCTGTGCTCATAGCCCCACACTAGGATTTTCTCCTGTGTCGTGGGTACCATTGACACACACAAGACAAATACACAATCACTCAGACCCAGAACATGAATCTAAACTCGTCATTCAGATACCTGTCTAGCCGGGAAACGTACCCGGGACCCGTTACACGTCAGACCTGAGTGGTAACCGCTCCGCCGCGCGTGTGGTCAAAATGTATTAAAACCGCAGGAAACTATAGGAAATATGCAGTGGCGTTTGTGGCCGCCGCGAGAGGCCCGTGTGCGGCGAGACTAATCCCAATGTCACGGCTCACGGGGAAACGGCCTCTTTGTTTGACAAGCTGTCACGTGACGTGTCTAAGAAACGAGATTTCTTGCCGATAATGCGTTACATGCTGAAAAATAAAACCTAAACGTCGAAGGAAAGGGCTCGGAAGACTTTTCTTCCCGCAATCTTTAATGTCACGGCAAACCGATAAATAAGCAAAATACACTGAAAAGAGATTCCAATAAACATTAAGTCACTTTTTGTATGTTTAATTAAATCCTTTATAATATTACGTATGTTATTTACCTACGTGTACTAAATACTCTACATATTATGAAAAAATAACAATAGCAATTTTGTAAAAAATTAATTAAAAACAACAACGTTTTTAACGGAATTTAATTACATTTCAGTGACACATGAATTTTATATTTTCCGAAGCGTTATATGTACATAATAAGGGAAATATTCATGACCTTCCGATCTCGCGACCGCTCCGGAAGCGGTCCCAACTCCGGTAATAGCTTTACCCAAACCTATGCTTAATATATTACTTAAATAAACTTAAACACATTAATTATACTGCAGGAAGTCAAAGTAGATTTTAAAATAGATTAATAAAACCTACGTATAAATTAAAAAAAATATTCTGGTCCAAACGCGATGTGCGTCAAACTATTTAATAACTTGCCTGACGACCAACGATTGGTAGAGACAGAAAGAGAATTTTCAAAAAAATTAAAAGAATATTTAAAAAAAAACTGTTATAAACTATCAGAATATTTAGAAAACAATACTATAATAGGTATTGATTGGTCAGGTCGTTCAATAATTTCAATTGCCACACTCTAACAGGATTAATGTAATGTAAATAAAACATTAAAGTGCAATAAATGACTATGACTATGTAGGCATTCGAAAGTAAGACATAAGAAAGGTTGCGATATCTTATTAATATTGTAAATGCGAAAGTGTGTATGCAATTATGCATGTTTGTGAGTCTGTTACTTCTTCACGCAAATTTTGTTGAAATTTTAAACTAAGGTCTATATATTGGATTAACACATGGGAAGTCATAACCATGGTAAACGTAAGCAAATGGGCAGAGTCGCCGGAATAAGTTAAAACAAAGCCGCTTCTCGCTGTCTGTCCCCTATATATGCTTAGATCTTTAAAACTACGCTACGGACTTTAATGCAGTTTTTTTTAAAGATATAATGATTCAAAAGGAAGGTTCTTAAGTATAATACATGTATAATATATTGGAGAAACACTGATCATTTTAGATTTTTGACTTTTAAGCTTAACGAAGTTCGCCGGGTCAGCTAGTATATACATAATTTTACAATATACAGCCTGGTGACAGACAGACAACAGATCTTCGTAATAGGGTCCCGTTTTTACCCTCTGGGTACGGTACCCCAGAAGTAAAGTTATCGTATCAAAACGTATTCAATTGCGCAATGCGTCTCTTCGTAGAGTGAAAGAAGTTGTAACTTCTTTATATCGTTAGCGTTCATCGCTATATATAATGTAACTTGCTGCAAATATAATAGCACTTTATATAAAACAAGTGAAGTTTATAATTGGAACTAGATTTTATGTTTCTAATTTAATTTGAGTCGATTCTAATGATATGCTAAAAGTTAGCAATCGGATATTTTCTTTATAAACAACTTATTTAATTTAAGATTTTTCCGAGTTTCCGAGTTTACTAGCTTTCATTTGGTGCCCATAATGTTATGATAATAACGGAAAACATTCCTCTCCCTCTTTTTTCTCTGAACGTAGGCGCCATATTGAAAAAATATATAGACTATGTCACTCGCCAAATTGAGTCGATTCCAATCATATGTCACATGGTATAATCCACCAAGCCCTTGAGGATGCAGCGTGTGAAATGAAAAATGTCTTTATTTTGTATAGGCCTACGGGGGCACTTACAAATTGACAGTTACATTTTTTTCTTACAGTACCACCGGACCGGAATACGATCTCACTGAGAATATCCCGGAAGAAACTTAGCGGGTTCGTTCGGTTTTTTATTTTTATATATTTTTTTTAAATATGAAAGAGTGCCAAAAAATAGACATAATACATATAAATATATATAATCCTACATACACTCGAAAAGTATTACCCTCCTCCTGACGGCAAATCTCTTTGTAATTCTATACCATAGGCTGCCACCATTTTCTGGCTAATAAGAACGGTATCAAGCATTGTGTTGTTTTGAAGGGTGTGATAAGGGTACAAAGTACGAGGCGCTCCAAAGTTTCCATGGGTGGTAACTGTTCGTCGCACATAAACTTCAGGGATATTCAATGTTATCTCGATTTTATTATAGACTATTATTCCCGCTATTCTAGCTGCTTCGGTCACGCATGCCATACAATAAACATCATATATGTGTGTTCTAAATTTTAAACTAAATTTTAAACTATTTCTGTGTGAAATCTTGGCGATATCCGGCCTGTTTGGCCTGCACGCATGCCTATACTTAGGCCCCTAGCCAGAGATGGGCATAACTAGTTACTTAAGTAATGTAATTAATAATGAAATTACAAAGTAATTAAATTAAATGTAATTGAATTACACAATAATCAATTACATTGTAATTGAGTTACTACCAACGTACAATGTAACTGATTACAATATATTTAATTACAAAATAATTTAATTACAACATAACCTAATTACTTAGTAATCTGTTTAATTGTAACCTTAACTTTGCATGTGAAATATATTTATTTGTTCTATCTGTAATGTTTTTCGTTTACAATGATAATCAAAACAAGATGTATTTAATATTTCAACAAAACATCTGATTCACATGTTTTTTTAGAAATGAGCGTATATAACTTTTTTTATTTTTTTTTTAAATATTAAATAAAATAAAAATATAACATCTTCGCTTAGTGTAGTAGCGTATGTAGGATTGTAGGTAAAGCAGGCACGGTCTGCAACTTCGGCAAGTACGAATTTAAGTGCAAACGTTCCAGTCTAATACTGATTTAATTACATTATAACAGATTACTTATGTAATCTGTTATAATGTAATTAGATTAACTTGTAATTGAATTATTTTTAATTAGTTACAGTAAATACTTATTGTAATTAGTTACCTATGTAACCTGTTACAAATTATTTTGAATACTAATTACAAAGTAACTGTAACTTGTAATTGTTAATTCAATTACTTTTTGCCCATCACTGCCCCTAGCACATGGCGTATTTTAAACGCGCAGACGACGCGCGTTTCAAGTACTCGCGATTTCTACGCCGTAGATGCCAATTTTTGCATTTTTACAGTTTCAAACGCGCGTAAAACGCGATATTAATGCGTGCATGAAGCGCGTTCGAAACTCGTTTGATGCAATGAAAATCGATAACATTTACATTTTTTTTCTCATCTTCTATGTATATCTGTATCGCTACCTATATCTATGTGTATAAGCGCATTAGACGTACTTTTCACAATAACCGTGCATGTTACAAGGTTGTGTTCAAATATCGTTTAAAGTGCGTATACGTGCGTTACCAGCGCGGCGTCTGCACGTTTAAAACGCGCCGTGTGGTAGGGCCCTTACATAGGCTCGGAAAACGTTACTCTCCTTCTGCAGAAGTTAAAGCATTGATAGACGCAAGGTGCACTAAGCCTTAATGCCTGACCGTGGCAAAAGAATCCAACTTCCCAGGGGATTAAAACCATTATCCATCCATCCATCACGCTACCGATGCAAAAGGCGCTAATTCCTTGAAACTATGTAAACAACGTTTTCCATAAACTTCACCTCGGTACCCGCTGACCTTCAGATAGCTACGTAATTAGCTAATACGCACTCACACAGGCACGTTAAATGCAACTCCATTAGCATTCCTCTGAACCACGTGTAATCTGCCCAGCCCTTAGATAAGCGTAATCTACACAATACCTAACCATAAATTCACAGTATTGTGAATTCGATGAGAGCAGTGGTAATCGTTGAAACTTGCCCTCTCGATGGGGAGATCCGAGGTTCAACCCAGGGAACCACTGATTATTCTTAATCGTATGCGTATTAGATTTGTTTTTTATCTGATTGAAGTAGCAAACTGGCAAGGAATCCACCTGATGGTAAGTGGTCACTGCCGCCCATGGTCACCTGTAAGCAACTTCAAATAGAACATGGGTTATATGAAGTCAATTACAGATGCGTAGCTACTCCTGAGGACTATGATGGTCACCTCATGTGAAAGTGTACCACACCCTTCTATCGAAACGCAAGAACTGCTTCACGCTAGAAATAAGTGTGGCGGTGGTACTTCCCCGGTCGAACTACACTGATTCTACCACCTTCAGAAATTAATTATCACTGCTTTTCGGTGAAGGAAAACATCATGAGGAAACCTATACACCCGAGAGTTCTTAAAAAAAGTTCTCGGAAGTCCAGCAATTCGCATTTGGCTAGCGCGGTGGACTACGGCCTAAAACTCCCTCATTCTGAGAAATTCAATTCAATAATGGGTTGGAACTACACCATACCTAGCCATAAATTAATCACAGTATTGTGAGTTTTCCAATTCGCACTAGGCCAGCGCGGTGGACTATGGCCTAACTCTCTCATTCTGAGAGAAAACCCGTGCCCAGCAGTGGGCCAATAATGGGTTGATGAGAGATTGTGAGTTTTATTAGCCTGTACATTTGTAAAACGAGTACAGAGCGGAAACGAACCACCGTCACACCTAATTCTAGCATGAAGCAGTTCCAGTGATAGGACGTGGTTGCAGACTGACATATGACAAACATGTTACTCGTCTTCACAAAATTAATTAATCAATAAGTCAATGTATACGCTTTTATAATAAACTTCCAATTGAAATCAGAAATTTGTCAAATAATAAGTTTAAATAATTTATTAAGATTAAAGTTAGTCGTAAAGCATATTATAAAATGTCTGATTATATAGGAGATAACACAGCTTGGGACTGAACAATACGTTTCTGTAATTAATTGAATGTCAAAGTGTAGCGTATCCTGCCAGATATGCTTCTAGTTTAGCCAAATATAAGGCAAGATACTGGAGCAAGCTTTCATTACCCATGTAAAAACAAGATGGCAAAAAAATACATATGACATAGTAATATGATGTAAGAGCAGTGATAGCCTAATGGTTGAAATTTGCCCTATCGATCGGGAGGTCCGACGTTCAAACCCAGGCACGCACCACAGATTTTCACTGCTTTTCGGTGAAGGAAAACATCGTGAGGAATCCTACACACCCGAGAGTTCTTTAAAAAAAAGTTCTCGGAGGTGTGTGAAGTCCACCAATTCGCACTTGGCCAGCGCGGTGGACTATGGCCTAAACTCTCTCATTCTGAGAGAAGATCCGTGCCCAGCAGTGGGACAGTAATGGGTTGACGAGAATATGATTTATCGATGAAAATATAAACTGAAACGTGTAACGTACAGATATACCGGTAACTATTTTAGTTAATTTAACATTATTGACGTAATTACATAGTTTATCAGTCAATGTCATCGGTAAATGAGCAAGAACATAAGTTCCGCATTTTCCGCGAATCGCAATCGTGGCGATAATTATAATAATTGTTTATTAAAGACCTTTGTAGGATTAAGTCGCGGATAGTTTAAATAAGTGCACGATACTATTGCGTTTTAAAATAGTTTATAAAAACGCTTTTGTTTGCGTTATAAAAAGTAAGTACCTGCTATCGTGCAAAGAAATGGGATTTATAGTTATGTTGAACGTAATAATATTTCGCGGTAAGTTATGAATAACACCACGATTCAAAATTTATCAATTTACGAAACCATACCAGAAGAAAACTCTATATTTGAAAGACATCAATAATTGCTGCACAATGTTGTGGATTCTTAAATAAGCATAACTGGTCATGCTGAAACTATAAAAACAACATAAGATAACATAACACTTTTTAAGCTCACAGTCCCACACTAGAAGTTTCTGTGTCGTGGATGTAATCGACACACGAAGACGTGTACACAAAATCCCAGAACTATAACAGAAACCTAAATACATCATACAGATACATGTTTGGCCGGGAATCGAACCTGTAACTCACAGCGTACCTTACCGGTATGGAAACAACAGATCTTCAAAACATTTGTTGGCCTTGTTTTCCAAACTAGCTATGTAGGTATAGATCCCTCATCAACCCATTATTGGCCCACTGCTGGGCACGGGTCTTCTCTCAGAATGGGATAGTTTTTGGCCATAGCCCACCGCGCTGGCCAAGTACGAATTGGTGGACTATAAACTATTGTGAGCTATGTATAGATGGACTGTAAGTTATCCCGATGAACCTATTTGCATTTTCCATTTAACTTTTAAAATTCCCGCGATTCTAACAACGTTTTAGTTGAAATTTATTCACGTCGATATAACTATGATTTCCATGTAAATATAATTAAAGGGACTTTATAATAGCTTTTATTATTCTCTATACATAATAAGTAGGTATTTACACTATAATAATGAGAAACTGTCCACCAATTCGCACTTGACCAGCGCGGTTGACTATGGCATAAAACTCTCTCATTCTGAGAGAAGACCCGTGCCCAGACGTGGGACAATAATGGGTTGTATCCAATGAGGAAAATATTATATTTGAAATTGAATAAAAAGAAATTAGCTAAATAGAGTATCATACCAAATTTTAAAATTATCTAACAGTTAGAATTAAAAAGTAAACATGACTTACAACACTTTTTAAATATACTTATTAAAACAGAAATTATAATAAGTATCTACGTCCTAAAGTGTTTCATGGCGTCATAGTATTTTTTTCTTAAATATTTTTTCCCTCTTGGTATTTATTTCTTAAATATTTGTTGAAAAGTAGAACGTACTAAAAGGTAGGAGCCCTTTTAGTACATTCTACCACCTGCCAAATAAATGCTTCAGATTTGTTGGATAAAATTATTTGAATTTTAGTTCCCACATAATTCAACAATACGACTTGTCGCTTCATAAATTATGCCACTTATAATGAGTCGATCCTGAACCACGGTTTAATATTTAATACAAAGACCGTATGAAATATGAATAAAGCGCAAATAATATCGATGTCTAATTCTCAGTAATTACCAGTTGCCCCTATCAGCGTCACGTTCTACGTCACCAGATAATTCCACGGTATATTACCTTGTATATTCAGTATATTAAACCCTTTGTATATGAAGTCGGAAATTACACGTTCTGAACAGAAAACCGATGCTTGTGAGAACACGTGTGGAAATGTACATCGAATTTTCAAGGTGATGCACTCCGCGAAACTATTAAAGTTTTAATTGTTCGTATCGATTTCAGACATGTGGGTGTTTTGGGTTAATTAGACAATGCTGCATTGGAGTGAAATTTCCACCATCTTATTAGACATTGTGCACCTAAACTGCCTAAACCTAGGCTGCTTAGTTCAGTTTCTTTGCTGCATTTCTTAAAAAAATAGTCAGGCAGTATTATAGTAGCCTATGACATGTTGCATCAAGTACCCTATCTCTTTTACTACACGGTTAAATTAAAATAGATTTGCTCTTTTTAACTTACCTCATACAGAAAATTATGAGGTAATGTTATTTAAAAATTTCCCCGGCTGCCTCAGAAAGATGAAAATTTTTTTCAGGCGTATATACAAGTATTTATGTTATTTTCTTCAGTAAGCTCTTCACCAAAAATTGACAGATTTTGACAGATGAGGTATCTCTGAATGGCGACGGGGCCATAGAAATATAGGCTGTATTTCAATATAGGGAGCTGAAGATCGAAGAAAAGGGGAAATATTATGTTTTGAAGTTATAATAATGAAAAAGTTGAAAAGAGTAGAGAGTAAAAATTAATGAAGATGTCCAGCTGCGTGACGTCACGGAAGTAAAATGAAGTTACGATGAAGATAGAAGCATAAATCAAAGTTGTAGAGCATAGAAGTCAAAGCATAGTTATTGGAGATGGCACACGTCCATCTAATGGAAAGTAAGTGGTCACTGCCGCCTATGGATCAACGTGTAATCAACTTCATATACATCAGGGGTTCTATCTTGTCTTTATAAGATTGAAGTAGCAAACGAGTCTACCTGATGGTAAGTGGTCACTGCGCCCATGGACATCTGTAAGCAACTTCATACAGAACATGGGTTCCATCTGAAGTCAATCACAGATGCGTCCCTAATCCCCTCGGGATGGTGGCCTCATATAAAAGTGTGCCTTCAACCACACCCTTCCATCGAAATGCAAAAACTGCATCACACTACAAATATGTGTGGCGGTGGTACTTCCCAGGGCAAACTACACTGGTTCTACCACCTATTGATTATGTAGAGTTTATTATCTGGAGTCTATCACAGAAACCTTGTCATTATCAAGAACCAAATTGAGGTTAAATATTTATTTCCAAAAAGAACATTGTTCTCTTACATGGAAAATTAAATAATTCACTTAAACGCTATTAAACACTTTTGAGCATGCATGAGCGTATTTAGTAGGTACTTAACAATTTTTATAATTTAAAGTATAAGAATCGAATACATGTACTTAAGTAGGGTAAATTGATCGTGTCATATGAAAGTGGGCCGGCAACCACACTATTGAACCGTAGCACAAGATTTTTTCAGCCTAAAATAGGTGTAGCGGTGATTCCTCCTCAACAAACAACTCATAGCTACCTTTTATTGAATTTGACGGCCCGCGTGGCGCTACGGTTACCATACCGGTTTGACACGCAGTGGGTCCCGGGTTCGATTCCCGGCCAGACAGGTATTTGATGAGTTCAGATTCTTGTTCGAGGTCTGGGTGTTTGTGTATTCGTCTTTATTTGTTTCCATGGCACCCACGACACATGAGAAAATCCTACTGTAGGGCTATGAGTGTAGAAAGCGTTTTAAAACTTAAAACGCTTTCTACACTCATAGCCCTTTTTTCATTTTCTCAACTCATTTTCAAATGTAAGCATGCCACCTTATTTCCAGAAAAGTATTGCTAATTTATCCGCTAACAGATTGGTCACGTAGGCTCAAACCAAAAAAATACAAAAGCTAATTACATATTTATATCCTCGTTTATTTAGGTAAAATAAATGATTGCGCCTTCATTTCCATAAACATCGCAAGCCTTATTAGAGCCTAAGCTGAACGTCCGCAAACCATACTGACGCTTGTACGATACATTTATTTACGTAATTCCCTGTAAATTAATTTATTCGCATAATTACGCCCACATATGCCCATTAATTCATTAAACTAAGTCCATATGAACGCGGCGTTAAAACGCAATATTTTTAACAAGTCTACGAGCTACCATTATTAATAATTACGAAGCTTTAAGTGATAGCCTAATGGTTGAAACTTGCCCACTCGATCGGGAGGTCCGAGGTTCAAACCCAGGCACGCACCACTGATTTATGTGCGTAGTAGACATTAATTATCACTGCTTTTCGGTGAAGGAAAACATCGTGAGGAAACCTATACAATCGAAAGATCTTTAAAAAATAAGTTCTCGGAGGTGTGTGAAGTCCACCAATCCGCACTTGGCCAGCGCGGTGGACTATGGCCTATAACTCTCTCATTCCGAGAGAAGACCCGTGCCCAGCAGTGGCACAATAATGGGTTGACGACGACGAAGCTTTGTAAAATAGAGGGGAAGAAACCTGAATATTAGATGGTTGTTCCATTTCAAACACATCAATATCTCATTACAAATCAACAGTTTAACTTGCAGTTCAGATACTATTTATAAATACGAAACTAGATAAAATCGTTATAGCGCATTCACTGACCTCTCGAAAATAGCGACAAAATCAATGCAGCTTTACTTTTTAATAACATTTTATTACATTGTGATGTTTAGACGACATTTTTAAGAAATAAGTGCTTGTTAATCCGCAACCTTACAGATATTAAGTAATATATTTAAAAAAGTGCTATCTAAATTTCTTGTGGACAAATGTACATACATACAATAGATGAATTTTTAAATGACAATAATTCTAAAAATTAATTAATATTGACTAGTAATTCCGATGACCCGCTGATGTAAATGTTAATGCAATAATGATAATTCAATGGTAAGATTTTTCTAAATTATAAATATTTGTATATTATACTGTATACCCATGTGGCCGGAATACGGCGAACAATATATAATTCAAGAACTGTGCATGTACCTACCTACCTTTACTCCACAATAAAGATATTTGATTTGATTTGATTTTACAATTTTTGTATAGGTAGAAATGGTTTAATATTATCTTGAAAATCGAGGTTTACCAGAAATTGAAAACATTTTCGTTTGTTTACTGATGGTTTCATGTCTGAAGCCTCAATACAGGGCGTGATGATACTATCTAAAGTTTTCTAGTAATTGATGGAACTATATTATTTTTTAATTATTTATTCGTGTCAGTTTAAGCAAAGATGGTGATGAAACGTGGTGCCCTTTTTTGTTAAATGTTAAATGTTGTCGGATATCTGATATTCTGAGCAGAATTGGGTAAAACCTATATTGTAATGAAGTTGTACCTTATGTGTAATTTAATCTATGTTGTTTAATTTACATATAGGTCACAATTATAAAATAATTAACCAAGATTATGAACTAGTTTTTATTTACCTACGATTAGATTTAGTTTATATATTTCATTATTAAATATAAGTCTCCGTTGTGGTAGTAAAATTAAGAACAAAATTAAGAATCCGATTGTATATTTTTTCATTACTTTCCTATTCCGCCATCTATTGTATAAGTTTCAAAGTTAATGCTTTGCGAACCATTCAAGGACATTCTTTAAGCATTCCAGTCAATAGATGGCGTTACCTCTTTATTTCTTTTTGGGATGTATATTCTACGTTTATCATTTACATACGTTGTAGTCCTCACTTTTGGACGTAAGCATGAATTTGTAATGACCTTATATAAATCAAAATTGGCGAAATGCGAGTCAGACTCATGCATGAAGGTTTTCTTACCATTATCTTTAAAAAAGCTTGTATGGAAGCCCTTCTTATATATTTGGTTTATTTTTATTTAATAACTTATTTAAAAATAAACAGATAACTAAATATTCTGTGAATATTTCAAGCATCTACCTTGAAAACTTTCATTCTTGAACTTGGCAACACGCTGTCGCGTGTTTTGATCGAGCAAAAAAAACCTTTGTTGTATGGAGCCCCCCTTAAATATAATTAAATTAATACGTGAAGCAAAAACTTGCTTTCCGTTTTTAAGAAATTTGCCGCGGACGGAGGAGTATGAATATAATAAATGAAATAAAACATTTAATCTCTTACATAACGGCATAAATGTCAGATAAAGGTCAGCAAGGCAAAAACAATAGATTTTAAATGTAGTTTAATCAATTATGGCTTCTTTTATCTTTCGGGTGTATTTATAACTAGCTGATCCGGCAAACTTCGTTCCGTCTAAAAGTCTAAAATATAGAATTATCAGTGTTCCTCCAGCATGTTATGCATGTATTATACTTTAAAACCTTCCTCTTAAATCATTTTATCTATTAAAATAACTACATTAAGATACGTCGCGTAGTTTTAATGATACATAGGGACAGGCAGTGCTATCGCTTAGCATATTGCTTAGCATAGCGCGCTTTGATTTATACTATGTAGTGATAACTTAGAAATCAATGAAATTTAATTGAATTTGAGAAATATTCGTGCTACTTCGGACTCTATCAAGTTTAGTTTTTGTGTCGTATTGCGATCCAATTTCGACCGTTGCGACTGGTGACTAGTTTATTTTATTACGTTTAATTCTTGTTGTTATAGCGGCCGCTGAAATACATCATCTGAGAAAATTATAACTGTCTAGCTATTACGGTTCATGAGATACAGCCCGGTGACAAACAGATGGAAAGACGGACAGTGAAGTCTTGGTAATGGTTCATTTTTACGCTTTGGGTACGGAATTTTAAAATTAATACGTTTTCAAATACTAGCTACCTTACATACTCGGATAAGGTAAGAGTATTATCAACACAATATTTCCAGCTTATTTCACAAATACTAATTACTTACTTAAGATTAAATGGCGCACATTAATTACTAAAACTCGTGGATTTTCTAAATACAATACATCTCGTTTGTTCACTAAACAATTAATGTAAGAGCTTTCTAACCTGAAAGGACAACTTGGTAAATCCAAGTTGGCGTAATAAAGTGGAAAAATAATGATATTAAATAGCAGAATTTCTACAGTTGGACCGAAGTCTACTGTAGAAGCAGCAAACGTCTAATCTATCAGCATAATATATCACATCATATATATATATAATCATAATATATCACATCTATCAGCCTTTGGTGATAGATGGATTATTGCTGGATATTTTTTATTTGAAACCCTCCGGTGGCGGTCCTCCGGGTCTTCTGACGCGTTACCCATCGGGCTCCTCCCAGGTGAGCGGCTGGGCCCACAGCTCCTTTTGGTCTTTACGATGGTATGCGACCACATACACCGCCGTCCTGCCCGGGGTCACCTGGCCGAACTGTTCGAGCTCCCACTCTAGCCGCCCGCGACCTCGGAAGCCCGACGACGACGATTACGTCAGATAGGGGATACCGTAGCCATATTCTGATCCCGGAACTACAGGGACGACTATTGCTGGATATAGGGGGGTGGGGGGGCTTTAAGGCGCCAATCCTACCAGCTCTTTGTCTTCTGTACCCAACGGTTTCTCCATACCTTCTTCAGGTCATTGGTCCGTCTGGTTGAACGACCTGTGCCCTTTATGCCTAAGCAGAATATTTTTTACTTATCATACATTTCACTTGGTGGTTCAGGAATTAAACTTATGAGAGGGAATGATTCCTCGCTCCCGTTGATAGGAAGTAGTGTGTTCCTGTTAATCATCAACACTGCAGTTGCGCAATTACGACGGCCAGTTAGTAAATCCAAGTTGACCACTAGGGGTTGAGGGATGAATTGATTTTGAATATGTACATATATATTTGAATGTATATGAAGGCAATATGAATTGACATGCAAAAACGTCGCTCATTTGCATGAATATTGAATCACCGAATAGTGCACAAGTAAAAATTCATCAATTTCTATTTAAAAGATATGGTTTTGTGCAAAAAGGCGTAGAATTAAAAACTTGGCACTTTAAAGACACCGCAGTTACTAGCTATATAAATAACATTAACTGACGTGAACCTATTTATATCATTTTAATTATTCATGATAAAGATAATAACAAAAAGCATTGTTTTATTTGTATGTGGATCTCGTGCAATAGCGTTATTTTAATGTTTTATTACTCAATTCAAGCAGTGATTTTTAGACCATACAAATTATATAACATTAGCTTATTCCCGTGATTCTGCCTGCTTCGATTACATACATATATCTTGGTAATATATCTCGTGTGTTAATCAATGCCATAAACCATTGGTGTGCCAGATTTCAGCGAAATCCCACCGGTGGTTCTTGTGTGAAAGAGTAATAACACATACATATTAGAGCTAACTTTTATTACCCATGTAAAAACAAGATGGCAAAGAAAAAAATATATACAAAGAAAAAAGACAAACCAACTGAGTTTTTGCCACGTCTTCTCAGTTGAGTTTGTATTCCAAATCGGTGGTAGTGTGAAAAAAATGTGTATCTGACAATTTGTAAGCGCCGCCGTAGGCCTATGCAAAATAAAGACATTTCATTTAATTTCTGACAACCTTCCTCATTTATAATATTGACCCGGTACAATTAGTAACGCCTGAAAGTAAGAAATCTAAAATTATTAGTAGTACTGTATATAAAAAAATGTATTAAGATCCGTAGCGTAGTTTTTAAGATCTAAGCATACATAGGGACCGGCAGCGGGAAGCGGCTTTTGTTCATAATATGTAGTGATTACATAATATTATTACAAAGCTGTAGTTCGTTATTACAAGAATTTGGCTTAATCCCGGCGTGTTATGCCTATATAATTATCCAAACTACCCTTAGCGATACGTCTGGTACGTGACTTGTTTAACAATGTCTGTGACATCTGTATTACTGTTGAATCTAACTGGTAGCTTAAATTGTAAGCCGTTGGAGCAATAACCCATCCCTTTGTAGGCTTAAAGAGACGTTCATTCTTAAATCTGGTACACCTTCGTGTTTTGAATTCAACTTATGTTAGGTATTCGACTTAAGCGTTGCTTTATTATCTCTGTTGTTTAAATTGTCCTTATTCAATACAAATATCCTTAGTCCAATAAAAATATCAAAATCAACTCAAAAATTAAAATATTCTTTATTAACTAAATAGATTTAAATTACAGTTGAAGTAGGTACACCCCTGTTAAGTTCGCAGAACTTGTGTTACGGGTGAACGCTCTTTCCTGATTGCATAGAACCAGTATTGTTAACAATATAATAAAGAAATACAATCTTAAAATAGAAGGGTAAACACAAAATTTACTTATAAAGCAAAATAATCACCGCATGATCCAATGGTCAACAACACACAATTAAGCAAGCAACTTTGTTCTATAACACCTTACCAGTAAAAGTTAGTTAAATATCAATCGATAACTATACTAATATATGAAAATGAGATGGTGTGTGTTGCGTTTGTTGGTCTATCACCATAAAAACTACTAGTCCAATTTAGTAGCTTGTTTAACGGGTCAGTCGATAGGCTACTTTAGATCTCGATATTTTGAAAAGATGGCGACGATGATTTTTGACGGGTAATTCAGCAAGCAATAAAGCGTTCAATTCTTGTGCCATGCCATGGGAACGCTAAGCACTTCAGCTGCCGTGTTCTTAAGGCGAGAACTCCGAGTTGCATTGCCTCAACAAGTACATAGGTTCACCTAAACTTAGTTTATGAAATGAAATGAAATGAAATGAAATGTCTTTATTTTGTATAGGCCTACGGGGGCACTTACAAATTATCAGTTACGTTTTTTTTCTTACACTACCACCGGATCGGAATACGACCTCAACTGAGAAGATCCGGTAAGAAACTCAGCGGGTTTGTTTTTTTTCTTATTTATATCCATTTTTTTATTTTTTTATATAATTACAATCGGTTTTTTTTACATGATAATGAAAGTTAGCTCCAATATCTTGCCTTACAGTTCAGTAAAAGAGAACCCGTTTGGCAAGATACGCTACACTTTGACATTTATTAAATATATTAATATAATACATATTATTGCTCAGTCCCAAGCTGTTTTGTCTTCTATGTAATCAGAAATTTTATAATAGGCTTTACGGCAGAGTTTAATCTTAATCAATGCTTTGAACTTATTCATTGACAAATTTCTGATTTCAACAGGAAGTTTATTATAAAAGCGTATACATTGACCCATAAAAGAATTATTATTAATTTTGTGAAGACGAGTAACATGTGCAGAGAGATTGTGCTTGTTCCTTGTATTTATGTTATGTGTATCACAATGTTTAGCAAAATTATTAATATTTTTCTTAACATACATCAAATTCTCATATATACATTCAGATGACATGAATAATGCTTGGTTGTAATTAAATACCATTACAATTCGGTTTCTATGTATCTTAGCTACACACGCGATTGATGCCAGGGTAAGTATGACAGTTAAGCACAACGCTGTCACATTTTTTTCAACAAGTTGGGATTTAAAAAGCTCGCAAAGCCACAATAAACATCCAATATTGTAACGTGCACTATTTACAATACACCCGTACGTGGTCAAACTAATGTTGTTAACATAACAGTCAAAACTTTTGTTCAATTGCAGAGATAATTTTTGTTTATTACACATTTACTACACATGCAATTATCACACGTGTTGGTATTGAATGTGTGTAGTACTTAACCAGCGTGGCAGTCGTCCCAATTTCTTGATCAAAATTAAATGTCCTGCGCGGGACAGGCTCAGAACTGAAACGAAATCTTTATTGTTGGGACTGACAGGTAAAAAGTAACGATGTGGTAGAACCAGTGTAGTTCGACTGGGGAAGTAACACCGCTACACCTATTTCTACCGTGAAGCATTTCTTGCGTTTCGATAGAAGGGTGTGGTTGCCGGCACACTTTCACATGAGGCGGCCATCATAGTCAGTCAAATAAAAAAAACCCCGATTCATGGAAGCGCGTAAAAAATTTAGCCACCAGCGGTCACCCATCTGGCTCGAACCGCTCAACATTGCTCAACTTCGTAGTACAAAGATCTACTCAAACAGCGGCAGCGCGCGCGAATTATATATTTAAGTTCGTTCATTTGTTCAAATTTCGCTTTAAACAACACGCACCTAATCCCTATTTTCCACGCCACCGATAGGAATGGGAACGCTAAATTAGTCTCAAAGTAAGCAAAACGTGTTCCAGTCGGGAGTGGGTACTCCGAAATGTCAAACGTCCTGTGTACAGTTCCTGGGCTCGAGTCGCAAGTTTGAACGAGCTCGGTACACTTTCTAATTTAAAAGTCAAACAGCGTGCGGGAGTGCTAAAACAGTTACATACGACACGACGCGTAGTTACGTCGTTTTGATTCGATGTCGTGTCGTAGATCGATTGTCGAACAATAATGAAAACTCGACTTTAACTGAACAGAGAAAAATAATATAATATATTTTTTAACATATTTCATGATTGTAGCACTTACTCATTTCAGTTAAAGTAGTCAAGGTTTTTGGTTTCGCGTCAAATTAGCAAAATAAACGTTTTACAATTACAATTTTCGTAGAGTTTGGGATAGACTCCGGGTTATGTGAGATTTTTACTCCCTTCTGGGTGGTCTTCAGTGGCGCTCTTAGAGTAGCCCGAGATCTCCAATGGAACGCATCGGGGTCCCCCTAGCATGGCACCCCTCACCCATCTTTTGGGGGGATGTGTACTATCCCCCATTACCATCCGGTGCTTACGGCGAAATGCAGCCACACATACCGTCGGCCCCCTCGGGGTTTCTTTCGGACGGTTCGGTCCCACTCTAGCCGTGTGCAACCCCGGGGCCCTCATTTAGTCGCCTCTTACGACGGGTAGGGGATACCGTAGCCGTATTCTATTCCCCGACTATAGGGTGAATTACTCTAGACCTGCTGTCCCGTTTTTGCATGAAATAGAGGCTTGAGTTTAAGAAAGTGAGACAGAAACGACTGGGACGCATGGTTTCCATTGCTATGTTCACGATATGTCGTGCCGCACTCGTCCCCACATCGTCTCGTATATATGATTTACCCCTAAGCAAGATAAAACCAGAGACATGAACTCTGTTTGTTCAGAGCGCTAAACGGTAAATAGGTATTCGGATGTTGCTCGAAATTTCATTAGCTTACAGTTCGTCTGCAAAGTTCTGGTTTAAATTCGTACTTATTTATCCGTTTGTCCGGCTTTTATTTGCTGCAAGCAAATGTGGGTCGACCAAACTGGCATGAATTCTAAAAGTAAACATGTACGAATGGAAACCGTAGCTAAGATAAATATTGAGTAGAGTTTTATGGGCTTTTACGATTTGAATGCATTTTGTACTAATTATCGGAAGCAGCCATGTCTGTTACATGTTTTTGGGGAATAGATGAAACAGTAAAACATTTTTTTCTTTAAACATACGACAGACAATATCATTTAACGACTATTCCAATAAAAAAATATAAATCACATTACAAAAAAACATGACGTCGCTAAACCAAGATGTTTTCAACAGTTTCCAACGATTCATTGCGAGCCTGCATCAGTCCACTGCTATGTTGATCCTCAAAATAATTTCTTCGTTTCGAATTTCACCTCCAGGGTATCCTAACGAGCATAGCTTTCTCTATTGCTATCTGAACAACTTCGTATAATTACTGAGAGAAAATTCAAGGCAGATGCTTTTTCGAATATAAGTCTTAAAGCCAGAAATATCAAGGTTTTCATAGAGCTACGCTTATTTTTCGCTGAGATACAGCGATGCTTTGTTTGACCCATATTTTTGCGAAATGCATAAAACAAGCAAGGTGGCTGGACCTACATAATTGGAAGGTAACACCGCCTCACCAATTTCTAGCGGGAAACAGTACTAATTTTTTGGTCGGAGGATGTGGTTTCCGGCTCACATTGAAAAAAAAAAAAAAACAACAAGACGGTTTTACGGTTTACGGTTTTGTGTTTCCTATACAAAACTGTTTGTATGAGAATTACAAAACTGTCTCCATAGATCACAACACGTCGTACAATCCGACTACGAGACATTTACATATTCCAATCCCAACCAATATAGCTTCCGCGAGATGTTTCCTGTAAATAATTCCATAACACGTCCCCGTATCAGTTCCGGCGGCAACTAATAGAATTTTCGCTAAGCTGCACTTCCCGCTGGCCGCAAGCGAATTATGCTGCATCGGACGTCTAACCCGATTTGCTTCATTAAACAGCCACGTCCAATAACCCACAAAAGATACGCTGAACCCATAAATATGCAGAGGCAGCAGGAGGAAAGCCGTTCACATATTTTTTCCCGTGACAACATTGCGTCAGAAGGAGGGTAATGTTTTTCGAATATGTATGTATGTTTGTGCGTTGCGTATGTCCATTTCTTTGGCACGGCCCAAGCGGCTTGATTCCTATTTGTCAAGACGTTACTATTATAGAAATAGCAAATTAATATGCAGTCTCGAAGTCACCTAAGTAGCCATTGCCAGCTATGGACACTAGTGGTTTAGCCCTGGAAAATATACATCCTACCGAAGGTTCGCAATAGATGCGTAGCTACCCCTAAAAACGAAGTTGGAATGCTCGGATAAGAATGTCTAACTTACTAAAAAGTAACCGATAAAAAGATCATTTAAAGTCTTGATTCTCATTTGATGTCTTAAGCATTTTTTTATGTATTTGCAATGATGTACTTTACGTGATGTAGTTTATTGCAAATGCACAAAAAAATTTGCTAAACATTACTTTTGTTGTTGTTGTTGTTGGAATGACGCTAGGACCCAAAGTGAGTCTTGGCCTCCGACACTAAGAGTCTCCATTTCGGTCTGTCCTGCGCCATCTCCAGCCAGTTATTCGCCTGGAGGTCACACAGATCCTTCTCTACTTCACTCTTCCATCTGTACCTGGGACGACCGACGCAGATAGAAGACATGACAGACATGTAGCCTTACTTTTGTACTTATTACAATTTATGTTACATTCCATACAAATAAAATACAAGTAGTTGTATTTTATTACTGAAGTAGTTAAGTAATAGCCAATGAGAAAAAGATAATCGATAAGATAATTTTAAGAGAACTAAAAGGCGAATGTCATTAACAGGTTCTGCTATCTAGGAGTACGGCTGCCGGTTGCCGACTTGGACCCTTATCAGATTATGCTCGGGGATTTGCGTTCTCGTCTACAAATCTAAGATTATGGAACAGTAAGTAATAATTTATTATTCTTTTCTCTTTTATCTGATCGAAAATGCTACATTCTAGAGGTGGTAGAACCAGTGTATTTCGACCGGGAAAGTACCACCGCCACACCTATTTTTAGTGTGAAGCATTTTAGCGTTTCGGTGGAAAGGTGTGGTTTCCGGCACACTTTTATATGACGCAACCATCTTAGTTCTCGGGAGCAGCAACGCATCCGTGTTTGACTGCAGATAGAACCCATGTTCCATATGAAGTTGTTTAAAGATGTCCATGGGCGGCAGTGACCACTTACCATCAGGTGAACTGCATGCTCGTTTGCTACTTCAATTAGATAAATAAAAGCAATATATATGCTCATCTGTAAACAACTTCATATAGAACAGAGGTTCTATCTGAAGACAACCATTGCTGAGTTGCTACCCCAGAGAACTAACATGCCTAATAGTGAGCTGGCAAACCCACCCTTCACAGAGTCGCAAGTACTGCCTTTGGAAGTAAGTGGGGCTGATGGGCCTTTTGTCAATATTCACTGCGCCTAGTATGGAGCAGAGATGCCGTCAGCAGTCATAGCCTAATGGTTGAAATTTGCCCTCGCGATCGGGAGGTCCGAGGTTCAAACCCAAGCACTTATTATACTATTAATTTTCTGTGCTTTTCGGTGAAGGAAAACACCGTGCGTAAACCTAACACCCGAGTTCTTTAAAAAAAAGTTCTCGGAGGTGTGTGAAGTCCACCAATTCGCACTTGGCCATCACGGGACTCCATAGTCCAGTCTCTAAGGCCCATGTCCAGCAGTGGGACAATAATGGATTGACGATAGAGCATGGATATTGGTGACCGCGGTAAGTTGGTACACGGGAAGACGTCGCTGGTCATCTCCTGAATTTTGTCCTTAAATCGTTTGTACAGTCACGTACAAACAAGAGTAGTGCTATTTAAGACTGACAGTATATACAGTATATACAGTATATACATGACATGAGATATTTACTATTAAAACAACGAAATAAGCCAACATAATTCACTTCAACTTGAATAGCGGTTAACCCTAGACCGCGCATAGTATTAATGTTCTCCATAGAATTTCATAGAATACCGTTCATAGCCGAGACTTACTCTATACTTTACAACCTGAAATCTAAATTGGCAAGCTTCGGAACCCTTTCATGATAATATATCTCTAAAGATAAGATGCGTAAAGTCCTTTAATTTTAAGGCAAATTCCCAGGTATAGACGGGATCTGGATATTTTTTCATTGTTAAAATAGCAAAAGATTATTTTATAAAGGGAAGCATCCTTTTGAAAAATATACCTCCGCTCTACAAAAGTAGTTTAGTTGTCGGCACAATGTGGACGTGCCTGGAAGCGTGAGCTCATTCGATTACTTCGAATATTCACGATCAAAGGAAATAAAATATATTCACCTTTCGTGAAAGTTCCTTTGCAAAAGGATAAGATTTCCTTGCATCTCTTTAGCTGGATTAGTGTTTGGATATCAGGTGTATTACATTTCATTTTAGTTCCTGCAATAGTACATATAGGTACCTCTTTCACTTGCGTATGGTATTTCGAACATATTTGTATATTACAAAGTATCTACTTATTTTGCTTGCTTAGTGATGAAGGGAAACATTGAGGAAATTTACACGTGTCCTTTAAATAGTTTTTAAAAAGTTTTTTAGTTTTCCAGTCCGCACTTGGCCAATTTAGTACTATGGTCTTAATCTGTTCGACGCGTGATTCTAGCTCAGTAATGCCTGTCCCACTATTAAGCAAGTAATATGCTGAAGACAAAACATATAGTCCAACGGGGCAGTTTCCACCTCCATATCTAATTCTAGAGGGAAGCAGTTCATTTCGGTGGAAGCGCGTAGCAACGTATCTGAGATTGACTTCAGATAAAACCCTTGTTCTGTTACAAGTCGCTTACACATGTCCTTGGGCGGAAGTAACCAGTTACTAGGTGGACTGTATGCTCGTTTGCTACTTTAATATTATAAAAAGCCAGCAAAGCTAGTACTGCGTGTAGCCACGTCTCGGATGCGGTTACCCGAGGGTTCCTGGTGTAATTGTCAACAAGACAGTGTTCCGTTTCACAACAAATCGGTGGTTGATACTAATTATTCATAATATCGTGTTTACGGTCAGTGGTCACCTGATGCACTGCGGTCGCCGGTCGCTTCTGCTGGTATGTTCTTGTTATTAAATATTTTGATATATAAATTATATAATAGAAGTAACAAACAAGTATGCAGTGCATCGGCCAGTGCCGCCCCTGGACATTCATAGTCAACCCTAGATAACATCAGTCTTACTGGAGATTGGCCACAGATGCTTTTTTGCACTGAAGTAGCAAACGAACAAGCAGTCCTAATGGCATGCGGTCACTGGCGCTCATGGAAATCTGTAATCAATTACAGATGCATTGCTACTCCCGAGGACTATGATCGTCGCCTCATATAAAAGTGTGCCGGCAATCACACCCTACCATGGAAACGCAAGAAATGCTTCACACTAGAAATAGGTGTGGCGATGGTACTGGTGTGGTTAACATGCTTTGCTACCCCTGACGACTTTTTAGGGTGCCTCTCCAAGTGAAAGTTTAACAACAATACGGACGACTTTAACAAGCTGATTGCCAAATCGGCTTGTTAAAGTCCTTTTTATTATTTGGTCGGCGCAAAAGCTCGGCTGCACCAGCCCTGAGGACTAAATTGAAACAACTCAGACATGTATGTCTTGGTTGGATTCAGGAGGTACTTAGGATGTGAATAGAACATCCTTCAGGCCAGGCCAGCGTTTAACGATGCTATTATTAGTCATAAATAGATGTACCTAGTAATTTTTCAACTTTATAAAAAAACATTGTTTCCATGTTTGGACTTCCTCTTGCATAGGTCTTGTCTTGCATAGGCCTTTCCTGTGATATATGTTGATATGAATACTATAAATACCACTATGAAAAATGATAATTATCCCTTAGTTTTGAAATTGCGTGTGACATGTCGAACTACAAGAGTTAAAAACATTAAATAACAAAGGGACTTCTCATTCCCCTAGCCTCTGATGGACAACAAATTATCAAGGTATTAAATATACTTTAATGCTACTTCACATATTATATTCACATATATATATATAGTATGGAATACTTATTATAATGTAGAGAGGCAACATGAAATTAATATTCGACATGACTGTAATGGGGGGCGGGGGAAATTTCTAATTTATTTCTTTATTGTTGCAAAGAACGGTTATACACCAATTACACTTAATAACAAATCAAATCACATATTATAAAATAGTAAAGTAAACAAAGTTAATACTTATTAGCTGTATTTAACAATACTAGTTAATCTTACTAAATAAGAACATACATAACGATGATTATACTTACTTAAAAAGTAATAAAAACTTAACATAATTAAGTAGTTACGTACGACTGACACTAACTATGACCCGCGGTTGAAACACGTTTATATAACAATAAATTAAAAAGTTCAGAAATGTACTTTGTTCGTCACGTGTTATGATTTATGTTACTTTTATATAGAAGAAACAAAAATAAATAACTTACCAATAAAAAAATATTGAACCGAAATTTTATTTCTTGTTAAAGTCGTTGAAGTCTTACCTGAAACAAATAAATAACAAAATTAATGTTGACTTTATTCATTTTTAATGCCGATAATATTGTTTATATAAAAATAGTACAATAATCTGCGCTTTATCATAACACTAGCCGACACGGCGAACTTCTTTCCGCCTTAAAGTCAAAAATCTTAAGTTATCAGTGTTACTCCACTATATTATGCATAAAACCTTCCTCTTGAATCACTCTATTAAAAAACTGTATTAAAATCCGTAGCGTAGTTTTAAAGATCTAAGCATACATACGGACAGAGAGAAGCGACTTTGTTTTATACTATGTAGTGATGAATTTCCAAACATAGCTCGTACCTAATTTTATACAAAAGATAAGAATAAGACCAATCTCTTCAAAACTTTTACTTGAGGCTATTCCAATTCCATCCTTCAATTACAGATAAGGCAAAAGCTCAAAGGATCCAGGTTTTACAATAAATAAATCATTCGACGAAAAATCAGAAAGTCTTAGGTCTAGCACGAAGGTATACCTATACAACTATTCAGGGCGCAGCAAAAAATATAAAATTACTTCACATCTTTCGTAGGTACAAACCATATTCCATCAAGGTGGTCAAGTGCAATGAATAGTCGCAATCCTTTCGCGTTGAAACAGGTGGAAATTAATTATTAACACATACATCTTTAAAAAATATAAAGATGCGGTTGTGCTTTGTATTATGTCAGAAACCCCCACCCCATAAAGAAAAATAAACATAATTTAATCTGAATTTATTCAAACAATTTGCTCATATGGATAGACATATTTATGAGACACGATTCTTACTAAACTAAGGTCCAGAGATAATTTTAGGCCATAGGCCACCGCGGTATCGAAGCGGAGAGAAATTTCTCACATTTTTAAGATCTTTTTAAAGGTGTAACAGGTGTGTGCTTTCCTTTAACAAAAACAAATGTTATTAAATTATACAAAGCAGGTCATTTAAAAAAAATCTATGGACTAGAATTTAAACTTCAGACCGATTAAGAGATTTCAATCAGATTATATAAGAGTATTTCAATCTTGTATCAGCGTCCCTCAAGCCGCCACGATACATGATATATCATTCGTGTAATCACTTAAGACCACTCGCATCGCATATGCATCGACGTACCGACCTGCTATACTCAGCGAGATTAGCTCAGACGTCAGGGGTCAATATCAAGCAAATGCAAGGGCCCCACTTGGTATCGTCTTTACACAAGGTGTCTATACTCGGGGCAAATTCGATCTGGAATAAATGTAAACAAACCATAAAAATTCCAATGTAGGGTTATCACCAACCAACTTGCATGAATTTGTACACAAATGCATTTCATATTCAATCAAAGTATGCATTAAATTTTCACGATGAAATTTCATCAAGAAGGGTTGATTAACTAATAATGACCAACTGCAAAATAATATGCTAAAACCAGTCAAACAAAATTTATTTACCATTATCGTCATTGTAAAACGAATGATGTTACAACCTTAATTCCATGAAGGGATTTGCAACCTATTATGAGTTACAGGTAACAGTTATTAATAGGTAAAAGATGGCTGATAAAACAACAAAAAGTTGCATTTCCCTGCCTGTCAGTGGTTGCTAGGCAACGCTTTGTTATTAAACATTCCATATCGAATTTGCCCCGAGTATAGTTACATGTGTTAGCCTATTGTTAGCCTATGGTTTATTTTTGTATTTGTATTTAAGCCTAATTAAACGGTTACGGCTTAAGTCATTCATAGATTAGAAATAACAACATTGTGGAGGTATTAAGAAATATGCATGCACTAATTACGTATCAGTTTACAATTGCAAAATGATAGCAATTATAGTTGATCATCTATAAATAAGGATTACAAGAGCAATCCTTATTTTAAATGGTTTGAAATAGTTGGCATTTACATTAAAATTTAGTGAAATCTTTTAAAATGGGAGATTTATAAATCTTTCAAAATAATTGTAAAGACTGAATGTCTTTTAAATCATTAGACAGTGAATTATACATATATATTTATACTATGATCATATGATAATTACAATACACTTATTACAATGTATATTAAGTGAACAATGTGTCGATAATTCGATAGCCATAGATATAGAATAGCAATATAGACAAAAGAGAAAAGTTGTAAATGGAACAATCGAGAAAAAACAATTGACGGCTGATAGTCTGAATGTTCACTTGTAATAAAATAAGACGCAATTGTAACTACGCAATTAGCCAATGTTTTTTAATTATTATAAAATTGAAATACATATTAGTTATAGTGGTAACTATTACTCGAGTTTATATTTCCAAAAAGAAAAAAATATTTACGTCATTCCATACTTCTGGGGCTATCCAAATACATGTGTATAGTGTACATGCACAGTGCGTCAACAGGACAATGTTTTAAGGAGCGTATGTATGAACATAATTATATTCATGCAATACAAAAAGCTTTAAACGAGTAAGTTTTACTCGAACTGCTTAGAAACAACTGAACTGAAGGCAAGCTATAGTTTTTTTATATTTTCTGTTCTGTAACTGGTGATAAATTGGATATTGTTCAGGTATTACAAATGTCTCCAGGCGACAGCGATTAACTTCATAGTTTTTTGTCCCCCTATTTGATGATAAGAAATTTAATAACGTATAAAAACATTTTGAAGTTATATAAGCTTCAGATGTCCATGGGTGGCAGTGATAACTTCAAGAGCTTACTGCATGCGCGCTACAAGTAGCAAACGAGCACGCATTTTTGTATAAAAATGTGGACAGTATGATCGTTTGCTACAGCTAAGATTTGTACCGTAGAACTTAATATACATATTTAGAGTTGATTACCGATATCTCTAGGTGGCAGTGGCCACTTAACAAGGTAGACAGTACCCTCGTTTGCTACGTGTATATTATGAAATCCTGTAGTTAGTGCCTTATTAGCGATAAAATCGTATGTGCTCGGCGTCGGTCGTGTACTTAAGGGCCAATAACGTGGAGGGAAACCGGTGGAGAGTGACGTGAGAGCGATCCAACAGCTTCAATACGTGTTGATTCCTATCAACTTCTTAAGACTGTTGTATAAATTTATGAGTTTTGTCTCTAGTCGTTATAGTTAGAGAAGTTTTTACTGGTATATTTCATCTTTTTTGTTTTATAAAGTTATAGTAGCATACCACCATGCAGTGTTGGGCAAAATTTAATTGTAAGGTACAATTAAAAAATAACAATTAATCAATTGTTAATTGCTAATTCACAACTAACAATTGATCAATTGTTAGTTGTGAATTAGCAATTGACAATTGATCAATTGTTAGTTGTGAATTAGCAATTAATAATTAATCAATTGTTAATTGTAATTAATAAATCGTTAATTGTTTCTGCAGTTAAACTTTATCAAATTTAAATGATATAAGCAGAAATATATGATAAGGTTTCTATGCAGTTCATCTGGTGATAAGTGGACACCGCTGTAGATAAATAAATAAATAAATCTGTAAGGAACTTCATAAAGAACAAGGGTTAAATGTGAAATCAATCAATAGGTATCATACACAATCATACACCTTGGAGTATAACTTTACGTATAATAAAATGTAAATCTACCTACCTATTGCTTTTATTTGGGTAAAAACACGCTCATGTGTTTTTACCGAAATAAAAACACATTAAGTAAAATATTTCGTTAACTAGTGTAAAGATATGTTTCTCGTGTAAGTGAATTGTCAAATGGGAAATAAAGCTTTCTTAAACCTCTAAAACCTCCATAATATCCGCAAAGACAGAAAAGTCCTATCGCAAGCATTATTAGATCTCAAAAACAGTAACAGCTCACCCGTCGGATCCAAAAGCATCCTATGTTTCAACCTAGAAACAACTATACGTAGTCACAAAATTTTATTAAAATCAGCTGAACGGTTTCAGAGACTAGAAACGCAACAGTTCTTGCGTTGTTCACGCTAGGAAATGATGTGGAGTTTGTACCTCCCTGTCGAATCAATACAGATTTACCAATACTTTGAGAACTAATGCGTCGCAAAAATGACCTCTTATACATGTACGTAATAAAAGTTCTAAGTTTTTTTTTAAACAGTAAAAGCTTATCCGCGGTGGTTTCTATCCACCCATATGCCGAGAATACAGAAACCGTGAATGATTAGCAGTACTAAAAGAAATTCGACGCGCAAACAGAAGGCACCTAATCTGTTTACTTTTACCGATTAAACAAGCGGTACTCAACCTTTTTATTGTACGGGCCACAAAAATTTTTCAGCGGAGTGTCCCGGGCTTAAGCAGTGGCGTAACATGGGGTTGAATTACCCGGGGCAAAAAAGAAGTTAAAAAATGGTCGCGAACCTTACTTACTCCAAATTGTCGACCAAAAAAAAATGTTGCCAAATATAAATTCACCGGGCCAATGAAAAAGGCTCGGCGGGCCGCAGGTTGAGCATAGCTGGAAACGTTAAATCGATTCAAAAGAATGTCACTTTATTTTAACCCGTGAATACTGAAAACGCGAATGCGGAAGCTTTGACTGTCACTACACCTCCGGGATTGAACCACTTACCATCGTCTTTTCTTGTACTTTTAATTTTCATTCTCTGGTTTTGTTATCTATACTAATATATAAATATTTCATTGCTTTTATTTCATTGCACTGAAAAGAAAAAAAAAGTTTTGTAATAGCCAAACCCATCATTTTGTTGCATCGTAAAATTTTCTATGATATAAAAGCTTGTCGCGAGAATATTTCAGGAAACCACAGACCTGGATCTGAGCAAAATTTCTTGTGGACTATCTCGTGACAAGCTTATAAATGATAGAAAATATTACGATGCAACAAAATGATGGCTTTACTTACATCCTTACATACTTACCCACAATCATTGTAAGTTAAATAAAATCTTTTAAAATGAGATGGTTTGTGACTTTTTGCAACTCAATCACGCAAAAAACACTGGACCTATTGACATGAAAATTTGCATAAATATTGCTAATTCAACTGATCAGTATATAGGCTATTTTTGATATCGATATTTTCCACTATTTATAGATGGCGATTATTTTTGTAGCATTTTGTCTCGTAGTGAAGCACGGGTAATGTAGCTAGTACTATTTTATTCCTAGAGGTATCAACCCTACGTGATATCCGGAGTGAAATCTTTTTGCACGTATTTGCATTTATCTTATATATTTAAATAAACCTTTCCGTATTCGGTATATAAGGCGATTATACAATGAAGATCGTTAAGATAAGACAAAAGAGGCTATTATCTTTTAACGTGGAAAAGAAACGTTTCCTTTAAACTTTGGGTTTAATTTGGAGGGTGGCTAGGGTAGTCAATCCATACGACTACTTATATAAAGGAGAGTACTGACTAACTGAACCATATAACTCATGGTCCTTATAGCCGAGGCTAGAAACTTGTTTTTTTTACCAAACTAAGTAAGTTTCACAAATAATGCGCTATCACTAAGAAAGTATTTTTGAAAAATTCAACCGCACGAGGACAAAGTAGGGCCTGTTCGTTTGTATGAAAACGTGTCTGAAATTAAAATCATAATTTAGATTTAGGGTTGTTGATAAGAAACAAAACAAAATAAATATAATAAAACAAAAATTCCATTCTTACTGAGGAGGTAAATTAAAAGGAAACAAAATTGTATTATATCATAAACGCATACGAAGACAAGGGCAAAAGCTACACTAGCTACACTATAGTAGAATGTACTTTTGAGACTTTTCTGCAGTTAGTGTCGGAATTGGGTGGACGATAGTAAAATACCAGACTGAAAATTTAAGCGGTAGTTATAAGATAAATTTAAAGAACCTAAATTAATTAAAGTTTAGCAGAAAATCAACATCAGATATAACAGAGTAAAACGTAGATTGCACTGAAACGCTGCGGGCGCGGTTACGGCTAATTACAAGAGTTGGTTGTAGACGGGAACTTACTGACTTTTCTACCTTACTTTACCTGACTACGTCATAAGTAAAGTGATATTTTCCGAGAGTATCTGTTTGTATGTATGTTCACTCACATGCTAAATGGCTTGATGAACTGTATCCTTTGATATATCGTTAAAATTGACACAGTTGTTAAAGTGATATAGGCTATATAATTTTAAAGGCGCCTGCAATCTGAGTAAAAAACCGGCCAAGTACGAATCGGACTTGCGAACCGTCCAACCAAGCGACCCCGTATAGGACGACGGCATGTGTGGCCACATCCTGTCGTAACCACCAGGAGGCGCAGACTACAACGTTCACTGGGAAGAGCCCAAAGTGTTCCATTGGAGATCCCGGAGTCCTCCACGCAGCGCTGAGGATGGCCACCGGGGGGTTTTAGTGAGGTGAAAATCCCACATAACTCAGCGTTGCGACGGGTACCTTTTGAAGGTTTCCCCCGTGATAAAAAAATATGAGGTACAAATATACTTTCAAGATGATGGTGGTCGAACTGATAACTTAGAACCTATCTTGATTCAAAACCCCCCTTCAGAACTAAAACATTTAAAAGAAATACCGTACTTTTGTTTGCTACCATCACAGTTTATTGGTTTGAAGATCAAAGCAATTGCTGGTAATGAATATCCATGTCACTCTTCACCCTTCCTAATCCTAAGTGGCAGCTCGTCTGCGAGGTTGTTGGGTAAAAGCTTTGTTGTGTATAATATTAAGGCCTCTACTGCACTCAAGTGCTATCTTATTTCCTTCATTCGTATTTTATCTCCTCTTACTATTTTGTCTTAATGGTCTAATTTAATCATCATATTGATTAATTGGCACTGCAGCTTCCTAAAAGGAAAGTAATCGTTGCTGGTACACCATTATCGGAAAATCAACCCCTAAGAGGGTAAAACAAGGATTCAGAATAAGAAGTGTTTCGTCAATCGGCCTAATTTAATACAAGCTCAATAAATCTTTATATTTGGCTTTGTGGCGCAATGAACTGGCGACTGCTGACAAAACGTTGGTTTCAAAAGTCAAAGATGAATCATACTATACATTACGCGACCTAGATCGCGGGTTCTGCTAGTTCTACATAATTATCAGAGTTCTAGGTATTTCTATGATGTTTTTCTTCATCTTTAAAGCAAATGATATGCAAACATTAAGTTAAATCTTATAATCTATAACTATTCAGTAAAGTAACTTCGCAAAAGTGATGCGCCTGGGATTTAAACTTCGGACCTCCAGCTTCACAGACCAAATATAAGTGTAAGATTATACGACACAAATTTGAGGCAAGCTAGATACTAGTCTAGCTTGCCTCAAATTTGTCGGAATTACGATAATACTTTCAACCCCTATGTTACCCTCTCAGAGTCAATTTTCCGAAAATCGTGAATATGATTTTGCATAATAACAAACTCGACAGTCAATTTCATTAATTTAGCATCAAAGTTGGCTTTCATTCAAACCTGCCACACCTTTTTCATTAATTGCAGTTTAATCTGTGCGTTGATATGTCAGTCAGATATGTGTTAAAATGTAATTTAATTCAAAAGTTCTCAGGAGTATCGATACAAACTTCGGTGCAAAGTCCCCTAAACAATTTCCTACTGCGTTCGGCGATGATTTGCAATAAAATACGAAACACGTATTACATCAATTCTAAAAATGTGTGTTAAAAATTTTTGAAAATTTGTTCCCAGAGGGGGTCTTGAAATTCGGGATCTTCAAACAATTTCATGATTTTCAGGGGAAGAGTATGGGTCCCAGTTAACTTACAAAAAGTTATCATCTATGTTTTTAGGACTTATTCTGCTACCGAATCCGCAGTCTTCATTTTCATATACCTAATGGAGTGTGTAGATTTCCATTCAATACTGTTTATAAGTATATTATCAAAGTTAGCGTGAAACTTTGATTATATACTGAACTTAAATATCTTTATTTTGTATAAGCCCACGAAGACACATAGAATTTGTCAGCTACAATATTTTTTCTTACACTATCACCAGATTGGCACATGACCTCAACTGAAAAAATCTTTTCAGGTGCGAATCTTTCAACAAGCTGAGTTCAGCTTGTTTATGTTTTTTCTCGGTAATCATTTTATTTTATCCTTTCTTTTTGCTGTGTGGAATAAAGTTATCTTCAGTATCTTGCTTTATATTCACAACAAAACTAAACAAGAGGTCTTTTAGAAGGAAGATACGGTATATACTGATAATTAATGAACTATGAATGTAAGTTATTGTTTATAGGTGTGTTAACATCTATGTAATCATAAATGTCATAACATGCTTTCTGATTTCAACAGGAAGGTTATTATAATAGTGTAAACATTGAACTATAAAGTATTATTGAACATTGAACTATTAACTATTTTGTGAAGACGAGAAACATAGAGAGATTATGTTTGTTCCTTGTACTTCATCATGTCATGTAAGTACAAGTCACACCGTTTCTGAATTTATGACCGTATACAGACAATCCAATTAGCCACCATAATAATAGCACAATGTTCTTACGTATTCGATAGGAACTGCCAAACTGAAATATACGATACAATAACGTAGGACAAAGTAATATATACGGTTCGGAACGGAGAAGTTACGCCCTTTTAATTTACGAGACGGCGCCATCGGGTGCATTAACGTCCAGATTTACTATCCTTCATATCGGATCTTACGTAGTCCCTTAACTCCCAAGACGTAATACATCAGTAACTCCCCAGGGACTCGGTAACAGTACGTCTTCACGTTTGGACTTCGGATTATTCAGGTATCTTTTTTCATTTCGCAAATGGAAAGGAACTCTGCGCAATCTCGTGTCACTAATTGGGTTCAGTGTCCTTTAATTGAGAGGTCGGAAACGGAGACAGGTGACACTTCGACATAATTAGTTTGTCTTTGTTTCTGTGATTTATGGCCAAACGATTGCCGATCTTTAAATAACTGAAAGAAATCTTGAGATCTCAACGAAAAAATTTGAACGTTTTTTAATAATCTCGCTCAATATCGTAGGCTCTACTTATTTACACTTCACGTGTTTTTTTTTGGTTTCAAGCGTTGTTATCTTAAAGTAACATTTTAAACAAAATAATTAGTTACTTTTTGTTGTTTTCTTACAAATGTATTATACGAGAAAAAATCTGAAAGTAGGAAAAGATTTTTTTATCTAACAGATATGTCGAACAGCGCGAACCACAGACAATCTTATACCAACTCTTAACGGTAAAAGTCGAAAAAATCCTTGAGTACTTATTGCAAACATTTGCCACTATAATTCAATAAGAACATAAAAAAAACGTACGAATACCAGTACAAAATAGAGCGAGCAAGGCCCTGGCGCGCCCTGCCAGCGGGTAAGTCCAATTTATGCAAATTCAGACCTAATTTATATGATTCATGTCATCCTCTATGATTTAACTATATGAGGATCACACTAAGGGATAAGTTCTTAGCATTTACTCGTATGAAACTTAAACAGAATAATAAAATACATATGTAAGAATTTTCTTTCAGATGTCCATGGGCGATAGTTGCCACTTACCATCAGGTTACTGGTTTGCAACTTCACTCTTGTAGACAAATAGAATATTGCATCATTTTTAAGTGACTTTGGATGATCAGTATATACCATAAACCATCTTGGAATTGAAGTGACTTAAATGGAATAGTTCAGAGAGCAATGACAACAAATCGTTTGAAATGACTTCAGAAGTACCAATGCAGTTTAACAAATTGACTCCCAGGAGAGGTGCTCGAGACGGCAGTGAGTTATTGCACTATTTCACGACGAGATACTTGAAATCGTTAATACTTTTTATTACTACTTTGTGTACAATCAATTTGGGTAACATTGAACAGCGGTGTAACTTTGAACAAAGTTGTGAAAAAAATATATTAATTTATTACATGGAAACTTCTTGTTGTTTCAATATCGTACCTGCGTAAAATGGTTTGCCAAAATGTTGTAATAGCAATGAAAGCAAAAAAAGGTACCTGTCAATGTCTTAATTTTAAAAAATACCACCTTTTCCGTAGTGAATTTGTTGCAAGTGTTTAATGCTTCATTTTGAAATAGCAATTATAATATAAAACTTACCGTAAACAGGTGTGTTTTGGTGTTTATCTTTAAAATGTATATTGTATATTATTATTTTGAAACTGTACTATCCGTATCCCACGTTGAATATTGCGTAAAACTGTTAAACTTTTGACGACGTCGAAATTGGATGTTATATGGGTAACTTTGAACGGTTCAAAGTTACCTGTATCATAAAAAAATATTTATTTCGGAGGCTCAGGGTCGCTCAGCGTGCTATGGAGAGGGTTATGCTCGGAATTTCGCTACGAGACATGATTCGCAACAATGAAATCCGTAGACGAACTAAGCTTACCGACATAGCTCTCAAAATTAGCAGGCTGAAGTGGCAATGGGCCGCCACATCGCTCGTAGGACCGATAACCGATGGGGAAGAAAGGTCCTCGAGTGGCGACCATGTTTAGGCAAAAGGAGTACCGGTCGCCCCCCTACCAGATGGACCGGTGACCTGAAGAAGACAGCGGGAAACCGTTGGATTCAGAGGACACAGGACCGGTTGGAGTGGCGCCATTTAGGGGAGGCCTATGTTATGTCCATGTTCCGTCCATCCTTTTTTTTTTTTGTTTTCGAGGGGGAAACCTTCCAAAGGTACCCGATGTTCCGTCCATCCTATGGATGGATGGAATAAATAATCAAAAAAAAAACTAGTACCTTATTTTACCACCAAATTGATCGACCTTGATTCATATGGCAAGACCAAGTTGTCTATTGTATTTATATATCAAAATAAATGTATTTTTTATAGATTTGGTTTTAATTAACAAAAATATGTTAATTAATTTTACTCAGACCTTAAAATATTCGATTAATGACGGATTTTATATCCTCAAAAAATTATATTCAAAGTTACCCAAAACTAAGGATAACTTTGAATTTGAGTTTTAGGGGTAATTGTGGACAGTTTAATTGTTGTCTCCGTAAATTTATTGTTTTAGATTAATAAACCAGCTAAAAAGGACACTATTCATATAATAAAAACAAGGTGCAATAAATATAAAACAAATTATAATATCACAAATATTGTAAAAAATGTTCAAAGTTACCCAAATCGAGTTTAGTGTCATTAGAATTTTCTCCTCCTCCATTATGTCTAATACTATTCGCCCTCGTCGACTAATCATTTTAATTGACTTACGTATATTATAGCGGATATCGCATTTTTATATGTCATAGCCAATAAAACCCTCGTTAATTAATATCTTATCAAATTAATAACGATTTTCTAATACGCCGACTACTTTAAAAAGTTAGCGCGTTTGCGCGACCGAATCAAGAAATTCCGTAACGAAAAAAAAATAACACCCCCCACTCCGCCTACCATGTAGCGCGGCCGAGAGTTTGCTTAACGTGTATGTATGTGGTACGACAGTGAAAATAAAAATTAGAATGAAAATGAAAAAAAAAGAAAATGCTATGCAATAGCTTTACTGCTGCAGTCCCCGCATTCCGCACGTTTTTTTTTTATAATATTGAAGAAAGAAACAGGTATAGCAGCCATCTGATGGTAAGTAGTATTGCTGCCCATAGATGCCTATAGGTAGTTTCATAACAACAAGGCGTTTATTTAAAATCACTGATGCGTTACTACTCCCGAGGACTAAGATGATCGCCTCATATGAAAGTGAGCCGACAACTTCACCCGTCCACCGAAGCGCAGTAATTGCTTCATTATAGAAATAGGCTTGGCGGTGGTACTTTTCCGATCGAAACACGCTGCTTGTACCTTACAATCGTTATGAAAACGGAAAAACCATTAAGTGATTTTACAAGGTGATAGAACCAGTGTACTTCGACCAGGGAAGAACATTTCTTGCGTTTCGATAGAGGAGTGTGGATGCCGGCACACTTTCACATGAGGCGATCATCATAGTCCTCGGGAGTAGCAACGCATCTGTGATTGACTTCAGATTGAACCCATGTTTTGTATGAAGTTGATTACAGATTTCCATGGGCGGCAGTAACCACTTACCATCAGATGGACTGCATGCTCGTTTGCTATTTCAGTGAGATAAAAAATCGAGCTTAGAGAACGACAGTATAATATATCATTGAAATTAAGTATATGGAGTCTGTTGTTTAGTTTCTGAGGCTCTCAGGTTGTTACAGTTTTACCTTTCGCGACTTGAAGTATTGTTTAACGATTCGTTTCAGCAGTTTGTACGCAAACAATAAATAATATAACGCAAACATACTTGAACCAACAACCCTCGCGTGTAGAACGATGAATTAGCAATGGAGAGGTGTGCCTGCGTAAGGAATAAAACACACACGACACGATATAGCATCGTGACATCGCATCGTCGTGTCGTAGAAAGGACGTGCCTCGAAAAAAATTACACGGCGCACGACTGTGTTGTTTTTTTGAGATGTTTTTGATTGTTTTGTGATAAAAACTACTGGTGCAATTTCATGGGAATCCGTTGGCCCCTATCACTTACGAAACTCTCTAATCAACTCCAAATAATATAGCACGCAAGCTTTAGCACGCTTTCTACACTCATAGCCCCACACTAGGATTTTCTCCTGTGTCGTGGGTACCATGGACACACACAAGACGAATACACAAACACTCAGACCCAGAACATGAATCTAAACTCATCATTCAGATACCTGTCTGCCTAGAAATCGAACCCGGAACCCATTGCATGTCAGACCGGTATGCTAACTGTTCCGCCACGCTTGTTCTGGGCCTGAGTATTTGTGTATTCGACTTTGTAAGTACATGGCACCCACGAAACAGGAGAAAATCCTACTGTGGGCCTATGAATGTAGAAAACTTTTTTTATGCTTCAAGTTCTAGATTGACGATTTTTATCGAAATAGCTAGCCAAATTTAACTCTTAAATTTAAAAAAGGCCAAATATGAAAGTTGCACGTTTCGAAAAAATGTGCGAAATATACTATGACGAGTTGTTGACAATGGATGTAAAAGAGAAGAAACAAGTATTGTTTTCGAGCCATTTCTAACTGCCACGTGGTTCTACCAGATGGTTCTGCCAGCTTAACAGCCAGTGTAGTTCAACCGGTGTGGCCACCACCGCACTTATTTCTAGCGTGATATAATTATTGTGTTTCGGTAGAAGCTTATCTTTGACGGATCACTTTTGTACGAGACGACCATCTCAGACGTCTGAAATAGCAACGCATTTGGCTTCAGATAGAAACTTTGTTTTGTATGAAGTTGCTTATAGATGTCTATAGTCGGTGGTGACTTACCATGAGGCGGACTACATGGTCGTTTGCTACTTCAATCTGATAAGAAAAGATGTTCCGAAAGTTCTTATGAGATCTTTGTGCATCGTTAATGTTTTAGTTTTAAGTAATTTTAATGCGTCGTCAAGAAATTTATGTAGTCACTACAAAGTATAAAACAAAGTCGGTTCGTGCTGTCTGTCCCTATGTATACTTAGATCCTTAAAGTTTTCTCCGGTTTTTGATGCAGTTTTTTTGTAATAGATAGACTGATTCAAGATGAAGGTTTTTGTGTATAATACGTACATAATATAGTGGAGGAACACTGATAATTTTAGATTTTGACTTTTAGGCGGAACGAAGTTCGACGAGTCAGCTAGTTGAGAATAAAGCCCAAGGTTACAACACTCACGATACACTATACCGTATGTGTTTTGCCCTTATTAACTGTGAAATTGTTTAGCGTTTTATTTTAGTCGCACTTGCAAAAACTTAACTTTTTGACTTCGGATTGTTTAATGAATTTTTGGATAAAAGTTTTTATCATATAAGCACCAGACTACAGACCACGGCAGTACTCGTACCAGACCATAAATGTCATAGTTATGGGCTATGAAAATCACATAAAAGTGCTCGTGAAATTTTTGTTTGTTTTGCAGAGTGTCACGTATTGTATACATGCCATCACGCCTCCATAACTTTAGTATCATTTAATTATAGTATTGTAAGATAAATATACGTAAGATTATTAAGCGTATCATCATATAATATTAGTATATAACTTAGCATGTAAGAACTTAAGAGCACTGTAATGGTACAGTGCTGCAATGGTAAAGTATATGGATACTTTGTAATAAAGTCTATAAGTTACTCTGATTTTTTTATCTTACTGAATTAGCAAATGATCATGCAGTCCACCTGATGGTAAGTGGCCACTGCCGCCCATGGACATCTGTAATGAACTTCGTACAGAACAAGGATTCCATCTGAAGTCAATCACAGATTCGTTGCTTCTCCCGAGGACTATGATGGTCGCCTCATTTAAAAGAGTGCCGGATGTATGTACTCTAGAAGATACTCAGTTTGTAACAACACAAGGAACCAGTAAACATCGGAAGAATGTGCTTTTTACCAACCTGATGTCCCCTCATCACAGTTTTGTATAACAAGCTATAGGCTTGTCTGTTCTAGAATTGTTAAAACTTAAATTATATCTTAACTGTTCATTTCATTCTACAACTTTAACGACGAAGAAAACGTCGAGAGAAAATCTATATACTAGAGAGCACTTGGTAGCAAACTGAAATAAACGACACGGAACGCGAAAATATTATAACACATGATTTCATTATTCCTTAAAAATGTCACGTCGTGACTGCGTCAGAAGTAAGGTACTGTTTTTCCAATGTATGAATATGTGTATTTTTGTATGTACCTACCTATATACACTTAATTCGGAGGACTCAAACGGCTTGATAGATTGTAATATGACATATCATTTCAAACGACGACTGCGGTCAGAGAAAGGTAGAGATTTTTTTATTATCATAATATCGGATTTAAATAAAAGCTAGTAAGTAGACCATTACAAATACATATGAAATACAAGACTTTTATTTTACAATTTGGACTAAAAATCCAAACCGTAAAATAAATAAATTATTACCAAAAGCGAAAAATACGACTGATTCGTTTTTAAGCAATCGGATTTTAAACTATTGCATAGCTTTGATCGCGGACTTTGAGCGCGGCGTCCGAATCAAGAAATTCCGTAACGAAATGAACCTAACACCCCCACTCCGCCTCCGCTGAGCGTTCATTTAAAGTGTATGTACATATGTCGTATGACAGTACGAAGCTCGCACGGATCGAGGCAAGCTGCTCGGAAATTGGACGATATTCGTCCAGCGTAGCAGCTGTATGTGAGAAAGTATATATAGTATCAAAGAAAAAAACTTGAATTAATATCAATAATTATACGCATTATATTATATTGCATACGTTTATAAAACAATGCTATGCAATAGTTTTACCGCGGCAGTCCCCGAGTGTTGCACGTTTAATTAAATAACTCATAATTAATTAATTACTTAATTTAATAATTTAACAATGTTACAAGTACTTGTTAAACTGATTATTATATTGAAGTAGAAAACTATGGCATATAATCCACCTGATAGTAAGTGGTTACTGCCGCCCATGGACATCTGCTAGCACCTTCATACAGAGCAAGGGTTTCTATCTGAAGCCAACCACAGATGCGTCTCTCCTGAAGATTAAGGTCGTCATATAAATGTGAGGCAACCACACCCTTCCACCAAAAAGCAAGAACTGCTTCAAGCTAGAAATAGGTGAACGAGCGCTAAAAATAGGTGTACGTCTGCCGAGTTCTATCACATGTCGCTTTTCTACAGATTCAAATATTTACCTACACACACAAAACATGTGTGACGGAGCCATCATTAAAATACCAAAGCACTGATCTACTCTGAAAACGTTATGAAATAACTCGTTGTATGTGTTTTGTTACTCTTTTAAAACACTCTCATCAACCCAATATTGACCCACTGCTGGACACTGTTCAGAATGAGAGAGTTTAGGCCAAGTGCGAATTGATGGAATTCAAACATCTCCGAGAACTTTTTTTAAAGAACTCCCGGGTGTGTAGGTTTCCTCACGATGTTTTCCTTCACCGAAAAGCAGTGATAACTAATTTATATTCTATTTCTATTTTTCTTTTTCTTCAGTGGGGCGTGCCTGGGTTTGAACCTCGGAACTCGATCGAGAGGGCTAGTTTCAACCATTAAGCTATCACTGCTCTAAAACAACAAACTTTAAAAAAAACTACAGACTTAAAACTACAAAATAGCTTGCATTTCGATAAGACGCAGATAGTTTATGACCTAGGGTAACACCTATCCAGGTACTCATAAATACATTTTCAATTCAGTAAAAGTGTGATGCGATTTCAAATAAAAAGGCATACAAACTAAAATAAACAAATATATAGAAGTTTATGTTATTACTTATTCTCAATCCACCAAACAATGTTCTGTGTTCGCATATACATTATATGTGTAGATGATAATTTACTTTCACAAAGTACTTTGTTGAAATGTGATCAATAGCTGTAGGTAAGTACATTAAAGGACTTAGAATCTCTCTAAAACCATAGAATAAATGTGTCCTTCGTGTTTAAGCCAGGATTACATGTAGGGTTGTCAACATTGTGATGATTGTTTTAGCAAAAATATGTTTACATCAGAACCAATAAAATAGTAACACGTTATGATAAAACGTATAACAAATGTGATAAATGCTAAATATATTCATGTATTATGTTTTCCACGTAATTAAAATGTTTTATTGCATTTGAAATTAAAAAAATATATATCTGTAATAAATGTATCTATAATATAAAAAGTACATTCATTGAACAGTAGGTATGTATAAATATAGTGCGTAAACACAAACTATTTGTATACAATACATGTTTAATTTATTGGTGTCTTACCTTGAACATTGGTTATTAATCTATAGGGAATAAGAGAATATATTTTACCATGTTCTGCTGTTTGTCGACCAAAAAACAAGGCCCCAACACAAAGTCTTGGAAAAATAAATTTCTGCGTGTGACGCGGAGCCCCTTTGCACCGCGAATCCGTAGGCAGAGGCCCATACTGCCCACACCAGTCAAGACAAAAGTATAAAAAGAAACAGAAAAATCAAATCAAACTTATGGATGGCAACCCTAATGTCACGGCGCGTGATCCGTGACCTCAGCGGGACGCGGAAAACGTTGTCACGCCAACATGGCGTCGCACCTCCAACCCTAAGGGAGCAAGTTCCTACTGATGCGATAGCTTACAATGTTATACCTCCTTAATCTGCCTGTCTCAACGGCGAGATCTCTTGTGATCTCTGGGATATTAAAGGAACAATTTAAATCAAGCCGGAAATCGAATGTAATAAAAAACGTAACTGCAGATTTAGTATTCCTTGCTTAAGTTTACTTGAGCTTCTTTTCACGAGCTTCCACGACTAAATTAGGTTATTTTGGCATGCCTTTTTTGTTTTCGAAGGGGAAATTTACAAAAAGAACCCGACGTCGTGGGAGCGACGCTGGTTATGTGGGATTCTTATCGCACTAAAACTTCCCCGGTGGCCGACCTCGGCGCTGTGAAGAGGACTCCGGGTACTCCACCGACCGTGGCCGGACGGTTCGAGCTCCCACCAAGAAGCCCCTTTTAGTCACCTCTTATGACAAGCAGAGGGTACCGTAGCCCTATTGTGGTCCTGGACCTACAGGGACAGTATAAAACAAAGTCGCTTCCCGCTGTCTGTCCCTATGTATGCTTAGATCTTTAAAACTACGCTACGGATTTTAATGCAGTTTTTTCAATAGATAAAGTGTTTGAAAAGGAAGGTTTCTATGTATAATTATAATTATTTGACGATCCGCGTGGCGGAGCGGTTACCATACCAGTCGGGCGCGCAATGGGTCCGGGGTTCGATTCCCGGCCAGACAGGTATCTAAATGATGAATTTAGATACATGTTCTCAGTCTGGGTGTTTGTGTATTCGTCTTGCGTGTGTCCATGGTACCCATGACACAGTAAAAATCCTACTGTGGGGCTATGAGTGTAGAAAGCATAGTACATGTATAATGCAGTAGAGGAACATTGATAATTTTAGATTTTTGACTTTTAGGCGGAACGACTAGGTCAACTAGTAAAGTATAATATATTCTTCTTCTATTTCTATTGATATAATCTATTTGTCAGATAAAAAATCGCCAAGTATTTTTCCACAACAAACGCCTACGGGAAGTCGGAAGTGCTCATTTTCGTGTGACAGTGTTCACGATGGTTCAATCTACTTTCACATTTTTCTCCTTGCATGAAACTCTTTATTGATATTCAATATTGAGATAAGTAGTTCGATCAGAATAGACGGGGTGTCAGGTGATTCTAAGACCTACTTAGCAAACCTTTATGATAATTTACCTGCACCGTAACCCACAGACAATAACAGCGTGAGTGACTAGTTTGGAGGCTCATCTCGTTTCAGATCGCGTCCCCTGTACCGCCAAGCGCTCGGAATATTTAATATAAGCGAGACCTCGACATTTCCAATTCATAAATTCAAATTTACGAACGCTTGTGTCTCAGCTTAAATGCAGTTCTGAGGGTGTTTTACAAGTTTATTCAGGAACGCTACAGCGATGTTTCATCCTAACTTTTGTGTAAGCGCATCTTTCTGTTGATATATTTTAAAATGTTAAGAACCAAAGGACATGGCCAACGTTTGCATAGTTATAGAATTTATTGTACACGCATAATTGTTGGTGTTTTAGATTCATGAACGTTGGCACATTGCTATAAATAAAAAAAATGTACAACTTATTCCATTCATCAGCCTTTTGATGTCCACTGCTGAACATAGGCCTCCCCTACATGGCGCCACTCCAACCGGTCCTGTGCCCTCTGAATCCAACGGTTTCCCGCTGTCTTCTTCGGGTCATCGGTCCATCTGGTAGGGGGGCGACTTATACTCCTTTTGTCTAAACGTGGTCGCCACTCGAGGACCTTCCTTCCCCATCGGTTATCGGTCCTACGAGCGATGTGGCCGGCCCATTGCCACTTATAGAATAGACGAATAGTTTCCTTGTATCTCTTGTTAATTTCTAGCAATAAGTGCACCATTAAGACATTCACGTTTATGTCGTTTAATTCTGACGCTTTGTCAAATACATTAAACACATTCTGTTTCATGATTTTTATGAGCTAAGTAAAATATTAACGTTCATTAGCGTACTTATAGGTATGCGTGGTGAGGAACTTTTAATAATATTATTTTGATTTCTATTGGTCCAGCATGACGGCAGTTGATAAACGATACGTTGAATTACTTATTATTTGGAAATATGGACTGACAAATGTAGAAAGGTTGAAAACTATGTGTTAATTCTATTTTTAGATTTTTATTGTACAATATATTTTCCATGTACACACTGTGGCGACCTCCCGCTACTCATCAAGAGATGACGCTACTAGTATTCTGAAACACGCTATCGAAGCATTCTCAATACCCCGCATATATAGAAGTTCCGAACATCAACTGTTGGAGCATGGCCGTTCCCCAGGCATGATCACCTAGCCTGGCGGGAGATCTCACTTTGTCAAAACACGTACATGGAAAATATACTTACACACGTAGAATGTACTGTTTTGGCCAACTCTTTTTCATCTTTATCCTTGCCAATACAAGATCCTGGAAATTAAGTTAAAATAATTTGTTAAAGAAGGTCACAAGACAAGTAAACATTCAGAGAATTGTAGAAGTAATTACAGTTTGCAGAAGTGATTGGTCAAACAGGTGATACAACTACATCGGAAGATAGTTAACAGAAGTTTGAATGATGCCAGTAGCAGATATGATGTATTGCTATTTCTGAGAATTTAGTTTGAACTTCACTTAGTTGTAGGTCTCAGTAGTAGGTTCGGTCTTAGTTCAGTTCAGTGTCATTTATGTAACATAGAGACAGTAGAGTTGCATTGGGCAACTCTACTGTCTTTATGTCCGCAGTATCTAAAGTGACAATTCTGCTGTATAAAACTATTAAAAGATAGTCAAAGTGACAAAGATTACAAGGCAGGTAATAAGGGTCTGTATTTGTAGGTCATTTTTCGACTTTTTAAGAGAAGTGTCAACAGAAAATCAGATACATACCTACTTAGTCGATAAAATTTATTAGTAGGTTAAAATCTATTAAAAATTAGCTGACACTCTGGATTAACATATAGGTTACTTTTTACTGTGGGAAAATATCTTACTCCCAAGGGACAATCAATACATCGTTTTTTTTAAACGCGGGCGAAGCTGCGGGGTTCAGCTAGTATGATATAAGAAATACTGGTACCAAATGAGAGAAAATGAATAATTAATAAATGCGAGATTCTTCGGCAAAATTCTGAAGAACATTCCTATAACATTCAGAACGAAGAGAAATTAGATATTTCAAATTCCGCATTTCTATGACGGTGATAGCTTGTTTTCCAACTGGCATAATGCTATCACAAAACAAAAAAAGATGTGCTAGTTATTCAAACGTCTATATATTTCAGATATAAACGTAAAGTGTATTGCAACCACGATTTTTTGCAACCACAGCTATGGCCGCAACGAGTCCAATGTTCGTCTTCAACCTATAACCGTTCCACTACTGAGACAATAATAGGTTGACGGTACAATAATAGGTATGGTTTGACAATGGGTACTCTCTCATAATAACAGAGTTTTAGGCCATAGTCTACTGCGCATACCAAATACGAATTGGTAGACTTCACACCGCTCTGAGAACTTTTTTTTTAAACCTACACACCCGAGAGTATCAAGGTTTCCTCACGATGTTTTCCTTTACCGTAGAGCAGTGGTAATTAATTTGTACTACGCACATATTTTTTCGAAAAATCAGTGGCGCGTGCCTGGGATTTGAACCTCGGACTTTCCGATCGAGAGGGCGAGTTTAACTATCGCTCTCATGTTATTATGATGATTGAATAAGTTTAAGCAAGTTATTATTCATGGAGATTCACAGTTTACCTTATTTATGAACATGAAAAAAATATTTATAACAATAATTGTGATAAATTTATGCTGTTTAATTTATGTACAACATAAATTAGAAAAATTAAAAAAATATATTCATCATTGGAGCTATAGAATCCCTACTAATATTATAAATGCGAAAGTAACTCTGTCTGTCTGTCTGTCTGTCTGTCTGTCTGTCTGTTACTCTTTCACGGCAAAACTACTGAACCGATTTTTATAAAATTGTGTACACAGATAGTGGTGACCTTGGGATCCATTATAGGCTACTTTTTATTTAAAAAAATGGGTTGAAAATGTTAAAATCGATCATAAATGTTTGTATGGTAGTTCGTTTTTGACTAAGAGCTGTACTATTATTTACGTCAAGGGGTATCATAGATTTGATTAAAAACTTATGTGAATAATAAAACATTAAAAAATATTGATTTTGAGTCGACAACATATATTCGTAAAACTCGGTATGTCGTGAATTTTGTTATATTCCAATGCAAATGACAATCTCCATATTGGCTTTTGACATAGAGGTGTACTAATAATTCCGTCAAGGGGTATGATAGATTTGATTAAAAACTTATGTGAACAATTAAACATTAAAAAATATTGATTTTGAATCGACAACATATATCCGTAAAACTCGGTATGTCGCGAATTTTGTTAAATTCCAATGCAAATGACAATCGCCATATTGGCCCTTTCGCCTGGACGTCATCGTGAGTTCGTTCAGAAATAATACATATAAATTGGTAACAATTAATTATCATTCAAATAGATGTGATAAATTTGATTTAATTTACCCATAATATGGGTTTATAATATAAAAATGTATTTATAATGCGAAAGATACGATTATAATTACGAGGAATTCCCGATGAGTTAAATATTAGGTATACTTGCGCTATCACTGTTCTGTTGAATTATGTTGAATGAACATTTGATAGATGGCGTTATCTACAATACAACTTCGAAGTAATATCGATATATTTAATGACATTGTCGCTGTCTGCTGCCCAGCGCACCTGGATCACGTCAGATGGTTTTCTTTTACCTCCATTAGCTGGGACCGGATCACTTTGCCTTACTCCACGATTATAATTAGATTCCCTTTGAGGCCCATGAAAATAACTAAAATTTATGTCGAGATAAAAGAAAATGTCAACAGAGGTCCAAGACAATTTGATTTAACGTAAAAGTGTTTTTTTCTGCGATTTAAAGGATGAAGATGGAACACTGAAACGCTTTATCATTCTCGTAGATCCTTTCTATGACAAAATTTAACTGTTTAAAAACCGATCATGTAGTCCACCTGAATTGGTGCTGGGGTTCATGGAGCCCTTGTTAGAGCTTACATATGTTTTTTATAATAGCGTCTTAAAAAATTTCTTGCAAATCACAAAAATCGGTATTCCCCGACTATATCAAACTAGCTGTACCCGCGGCTTCGCCCGCGTAAAAATGAGTGTATCGCAAAGTTTTTCCCGCAAAAATCTCGACCCCGTTGAAATTATATGATAAAAAGTAGTCTATAATTATGTTATTCCACAACCTTTTCTATAGTGCAAGTCCTATCCAAATGAGTTTAGCCGCTCAGGCGATTACCCGGACATACAAAGAGTAAAGAAACGAATTTAAATTATGTATTTGTGGTTAGGATCATAATTGTTATGTTAAAATATTTTAAAAATTAGACAAATTAGAATTAGAATTTTAAAATTAGACGATTGTGAACCGCCTTTCTTTGAATTAATTAACAATCTTAGTGGTCACACAATACCAAGAAGCACCTTGTAAACCAAATCCTGCTCCACATTTAAACCAAAACGCATCGATTACAAAGATTGATTTTAACTTTTCCGCAGTATGTTTAAAAAATTTCAGGGTTATGCTGCAGGGTGAAGTGCAATGTTTGTACTGGTCTAGTACAAAAAAACGCTATTCTTACAAACTTATTTAACATTCGTGTCCTACTCAACACTGGACACTATCACGTGGTCAGATTACTCTAATAATGCACACGCATCGGCGGCCGGCATGTATTAGCATGCGCGAGCGAGACGGTTACCTACCCCTGCCGAGAGACACATCTTTATTATTTTAAATCTCTAATATCTTTAAAAGTATTTATTTGATGCATATAGTGTAAAAGCTAACGAATGCATTTATTTAAATAAGGATTAATACCGAACAGAAGAAAACACACTCGAAATTATTATCGTAATATTTTTAGTTGAATTAAGGAACATAAAAAAAAATATTGTGACTTAACCATAAGTTATAGAGATATACTATCGCGGATTGATTTTATATTTAAGGTAGCAATCCAGTGTTTCGTAGCCCTTGACGCAATTATTAGTATTCAACATCAACATTTAATTTATCGATAGACTTCGTAGTTGTTTTGTAAATAACGCCACCTATCGCATTCAATGTAATTCAACATAGTAGTTCAACATAGATCAGGATAGATGGCGCAAGTATACCTAATATAAATATTGATATATATTGAATAATGAGTTAAAAACTCATCGGTAATTCCTCGTAATTTTATATTGTGGGTAAATTAAATCAAATTTATATCACATTTATTTGTATGATAATTAATTGTTATCGATTTATAGGTATCTATTATTTCATAATGAACTAAGGATCAGGATGACATCAGGGCAAAATGACTAATATGGCGATAAACAAAAGTCGCGATAAACCGAGTTTTACAGATATATATTGTCGACTCAAAATCAATATTTTTTAATGTTTTATTATTGAGATAAGTTTTCAATCAAGTCTATCTTGCCCCTTGACGGAATTTTATTATCGTACCCTTTGAAGGAAGTTATATAATTTGATATCTCTAATGACTTTAAACGTATTTATTTGATGCATACAGTGTAAAAAACAATTTTGATCTTTATTAAAATTACGAAACTAACGAATGCATTTATTTACATAAGGATTCCACACGAAGTCCACCAATTAGCAAATAGCCAGCGTGGTGGACTATGACCTAAAACTCTCTCATTCTGAGAAAAGACCCGTGCCCAGCAGTGGGACAATAATGGGTTGACGACGACATATGGATTAATACTGAACAAAAGACAACAGACTCGAAATTAACGTATTATTTTTAGTTAAAATATGGAACATAAAAATAATTATTGTGAGTTAACCTTAAGAGATATAAATATGCTATCGTGGATTTATTTTATAATCAAGTGTGCAAACCAGTGTTTCTTAGCCCTTGACGGAATTATTAGTAATTCAACATCAACATTTAATTTATGCTGCTAATTCAGGACTACTATCATTATTACATGTATTAGTGATGTAACAGACAGGCAAACAGTACCTTTTTTGCGAGGGGGGAAACCTTAAAAAGGTACCCGACGCCGTGGGAGCCATCGTGAGCCACGTGAGTTATTATGGTGTTTACGGCGGCATACAGCCACACATACCGCCGTCCTTCCCGGGGTCGCTTGGCCGGACGGTTCGAGCGCCCACTCTACCCGCCCGCAACACCGGAAGTCCCTTTTACCCGCCTCTTACGACAGGCAGAAGATACGGTAGCCCTATTCTAACCCCGAAACTACAGGGACGAGGCACGCAGTACGTACTGGTAAGTGAATACCGTCGGCTGTCGTTTCTGTCTTTGGCCAACGAGTTACGTACCGAAACAACGGCAAAACGTACAATGTACAGGGCAATTTATATGCACATACAAAAAACACTCAGAATAGTAGGTACTTAAGGAGCACTGGTCGCCCCACGACCAGGGGGCCAATGACCTTAAGAAAACAGTGGAAACCCACTGAATTCAAAAGGCACAGGACCGGCTAAATTGGTGCCATTTAAGGGATGCCTATGACTAGTAGTGGACTTCAAAAGTAGAGATGGATGGAGCTTCGTTTTATCGAAGTGTTATCAGTTCAGACTTAAATAAAAATGTTTCATAATTATTGTAGCATTTTTACACTGTTTGATCTTCTTAATTCATAATAAAGTTTCAATTCTTTCAATAAAGTTGTTCTCTCTTTTCTTCTTAATTCTTTCAATAAAGTTTAAATGACGATTTTGTTATTAAAGCATGCAAATATGTTTAGAATATTTTATATTAAAGTTTTCAAAGCTCGTAGATATAGATGTAAATCGATTGGAGCATGTAAAATGCTTTGGACATATTTGAAAGGATCCTTTGATCGGTGCAGTATAAACGTATAGAGTTCTGTAACGTGTAAATTATTCATGAGGACGGTCAACAGCGGGGCTGGTGGAGCGAGGCGAAATGGCTTTACCCGAACAAAATGCGTCGTCAATTTACACGGTGATAAATTTGCCGCTTGAGGATGGCCATGTAAGTAGAGACGCGAAGACATGATATTTTGAACCCAATACTTAAATTTTTTCGTTGTTATTCGGCAATTAATCGATCGAGCGAATTAATTTCCGCTATCAGAAGACCGACTTGATTATTTTCGTGTTGCGATTACATTTCTATCATATCCATTTTAGTCGACGAAATTTCTAAATAGTGCTGACGAAGATTGAAGAAGCAAAAGAAACTCTTTTAGAGAAAACTATGTCCTTTGTTCCATATTCTTGTAATACAATTGTTCAGGCCTCGATTCGTATCCATTTAATATTCAGTCTATTTCAGAAAGACCGCCATCCCTCCCGCTATGGGGTATATGTAAAAACTTGAGGTCATGTAATTAATTTGACAAAGGTTTATTATACCCGTATATGCCATATATTCATATGTATCTCCGAATCGCTTTCCCAAGCGGGACTGGAGGGATTGAATTAATAATATTAAGGGACTTGAATGATCCTTTGTCATAAATAAAATATCGCTTTGTTTTATTTTATCCTACATTATTGTTCTGATCGTTACGCTGAAACAACCAACCGTTGACCTTTATTGTGAAAGGCTTTGTAACATCCAGTATTTGCTTATGAGTATTAAGAGTGATAAAAGAGGAGAGTATAATAAAAGTACATATATTAAAAATGAAAGGAAACCTAAAAATTGTTAAGAAATCAAAAAATCTGAGTCCTAAAAGTAAAATTTGTAGTCTCGTATTTTGTTTTTAAAGAATTCTTTTGATATTTTTGTGTCAAATTAAGTGTTCAAATAAACAATGTGTCATAATTATGTTACAAAGTAAGATCAAACTTTGTCGCAAAGCGTAGGTATTAAAAAAAATATGATAACATAGACGACAAAACGACAAACTGAGCAACAATATATATTTACCTAACTAAGTAATTAAGTGTCAAAGAGTAGCGTATCTTGCCAAATTTCAAATTTCAAATCACTGCTTTTCCGTGAAGAAAAACATCGTGATGATACCTACACACAGGAGAGTTCTTTAAAAAAATGTGTCGGAGGTGTGTGAAGTCCACCAATTCGCCATTCACGCGGTGGACTGCGGCCTATTAAAATACTGCTAATAATAAAAGCCTTGTGTGTCGTGTGTGACTACAGCGACTATTACGCGATAATTGAAGTCTCTTTTTAAAGAAGAAAACGGAAAAATAATTATGTATTTCTGTCTCAGTTTATTAAAATAAAAATAAAAAACACATCGCGAGAGGAATCACTATGATAATAGTGGATTTTGTTACGCGGAATTAGTATAAGCTTTTATGATTATAGGAAAATACGTCCTAATTAAGGATTAGGAAATAGGTGGGGAAAGGCTGGGTTGGCAGAAAGGCGTACACTGGCCGGACATAGCTATTTCCTCCATGGGGTAAACGCCAGCTTTGTTTAGACGTGTAAGGACATTAAATACAAGTCCAATTAGTGGAAGCAGGAGGAGAAGTTGACTCTTCAAGGTCAATGTTTGCGTGGAAGAGGTTTTCTTTAAAGGACTCTGAGAAAGTTGAAAAGTTATAATACTAATTTTCCGATTGCTGCTGGATTTATAACACACATATAATCTACATACTTTGAAGGTGGTAGAACCAATGTAGTTCGACCGGGGAAGTACCACCTCCACACTTATTTCTAGCGTGAAGCATTTCTTGCGTTTCGATGGAAGGGTGTGGTTGCCGGCACACTTTCACATGAGGCGACCATCATAGTCCTCGGGAGTAGCAACGCATCTGTGATTGACTTCAGATGGAACCCATGTTTTGTATGAAGTTGATTACAGATGTCCATGAGCGGCAGTGACCACTTATCATCAGGTGGACTGCATGCTCGTTTGCTACTTCAGTCAAATAAAAAAAAAAAAGTACTACATATAAGAATACAATAATAGTTATGATGGAGTAGTGTGTTGTACATTGAACAATATGGGGAATATCAGTATTCACTTCAGTGAAGGCACGTCGAACAGTGTTGTTCGGTGTGCTTTTACTGAAATTGATAAAATCATTTCCATTCGAAGCAAGCGAGTAGGAACATTTTATTTCATCTTACTATTTACGAAAATGTGAATAATGGACAAAAATGGAGTTTTTTGCTCCGCTTTCCCTGAGCGAGATAATTTAAAGCTTTCCATTCTTTTATAGCAGTAAATTCTTTTTAAATCACACTTAAATTTGTAAAACTATAGCATTATTTAATAAGCCCGACAAATACTTACATTTACGAAAAACATTAATGATTTTTATAATGTTGACATTTATTCAATTTTTATTGTTATTCGATTTTTTTTTATTGAATTAGTTTTCTTTTTTATAATCTAATATTTATGTTAATTTGTTAAGTTTAATTGTCGTCTATTATTAATTCACATTTTGTAATATCATAATTATTAGTGTAATTGGTTTATCCGTACTAATTAATTATATGTAATAAATAATAAATATAACTATTTATTAGCGATTGTTTATAAGTTTCAATCAAAATCTGTCACAGTTTATCCCTACGTCTCGTACACTACTCCACAAAACTGTAGTGCAATGTGGTTCAGAAAAGAGGTCAGAGCATCTAATTTACGGCGTTTGTTTCATGATATTGCAGGGCCAGACAAATGGGCTGGCAATATCACTGCTACGTAATGTTTATTTTGCCCTGGACGAGCGACAGGGTGGGATATACGATCTCTCTATATGTGAGTGCTCCTTCACGGTTTTTGACAGGTATATCATTGAATCAAAGTTTATTATTTCGAGTCGGCTCTTAATATTCAAGTGACGTTTTAAAGACGTGTTTGTATTAGATATAATTTATTTGATTTGCCTAAAAATTTGTGAACATACACAACAACCACGAATTATTTGTGTACTGTTTTACTAACTTTTCGATTATGGACTTAGATGCGACCGCGATTTAAGTACATGCATTATGATACTAGTCTTTTTATCTTCTTATTAGAATACAAAATAATGCTTAATAGTTTCATTTGATGACGTAAACAGTGCACTAAAATCAGTACAGCGGCAGTGCCTCCGGTGACAAACTACGAAGTATTCTACAAACTTTAACTACGAACTACGAAGAAACTTGGAATTTTGCTACAACATCGACTCATTATAGCATTCAAAATTATACCATCTTCGCTGAGTAAAATTTACTTATCAAACTTATCAAATTATCAAAAAACTTATCCAAAATTATTATTATCCACAGCTTATCAAACGGCTAATGTTCGTTGGCTATTAAACTGGATCTTAGTGCGACTTTATACATACTATCAATTTTTATAGTTTCTTTGCTTTAGTGTTATTGGTTATTAATAACCCGCAGTTAAAAAAGTATACCTAGCTATTGAGGACTAACATATAATAAGCCTTGCGCTTTTAACCTATAACTCCTCTCTGAGCGGATTGCATATATGATTTTAGTCAAGATAATTATCATCATTGCAAGGTGCATTTATTTTTCAAGGTATATGGTTCGACCAACGGAGTACCACTACCACGATTATTTCTATCAGTTCTTGAGTTTTTGATGAAATTTATTAGCAATCATAAATTTAATTGTCATAAATAGCTCATTTTAAAATAAAGTAAAATTTTTAGTCCTCGAGATATACTATGTGGATTTTACGTGGAAGCCCCGTTTTATATGAAGCTGACCACTTACCATCAAGTGGACTGCATGCTCGTTGGCTACTTCAGTTGCACAAAAATACATATTGTACCCCACTATAAATGTACGAAACGTCCCAGAAATCCACTTGAATTCTCAGAGTTACTTCTCGCATTAGATTTCGCGTTGGAAACTGTGACGAATACAAAAGATCTAATTAAACAAGAACCACGAGCTCCGGTAAAATAATTAACTGTAGAGCGTTCCTGAATAGCTGACGAAAAGAAAAAAATGCAACCAGTGAAATGAAACCTTTTCAAATTCTTTACACCTCCCCTCGACGGTACATTCTGAAGTGGGGCAAAAGAAATCTGTAGAAGTTCTTGACTTCAACTCGAAAGCCTTACTAGTTATTGATATTTTCGTTTTCAAAGTTTATCGCGACTTACGAATGCCTTACACAACTTTCTTTATGTGGAAAAAGTTGAAGGGTATCATTAGTTAACGTCGATCCAATGATCTTAATATTGCAGAAGTTTCTATTAATTATATACAAGAGTTTTAAGTATACGTAGAGCTTTTGAATGTACTGATCTTCAAGTAAAAGCAAATGGAATAAACGCGACATCTTCAAATGATACGCTCGTAAATATTAACTTAACTAGAACTTCCTTTTACTTAGTTTTTAAGAACTTGCCAAGCCGCAATACCGTAGCATAATAGCATTAGGTCAAGGTTCTTGAGCATGAATGGAGGCATAAAACGGCTATGGAAGCTTCAGTAGATTATGAGCCCTACTAAATTCTAGCTAGTATTGCAAATGAAACATTTTATATTTCTTGAAATTCTCCAAACCGCACGGTTTGATGATTAAACTATATATGAAGGAGACGGTCTAATTAAAGGGTTGAATTAATTTAATCTCCTTTTCATTAGAATGCATCAGTACCGTCATGTCACTTATAAACTGGAATCACAGTACTTACTTTTAAAGCTGTATTAATCTAGACAAAAGCTATATAACTGTATTCAACCTGCTTTCATATAACTTCAGGAGACTGAATTATCGTTTCGGTCTGATATATAAATGACATTAAAAGGAACTCTAGAATAATAATCAAAGAATACTTGACATGGTAGATCAATCAATCGTTCGACTCTGGAAACAATCGCGCCACACCTGTTTCTGCTTAAGAACAACATTAAATAAAATATTCTGATTGAAACGATGTAATAAGAGAATAATATTTGGGTACACAAGGTTTTAATTTATATACTTGATCTCACTGGCATAGAATTTTAAGAATCGTATTGTGAATCCGAAATAAATATATATTTTATTTTAATGCGCGTGTGACTAACTTCAGACATGTTCTATTGGGTATTCGTTTCAGATGTCCATAAGCTAGTGTTGAGTAGAACACGAGTTTGTAAGAGAAGAATGGTGTACTTAACCAATAAAAATGTCCCACTTCAAATGACAAGGCTGGCATTACGAATAGAGGCTCGCGTTACATTTGCTATACTAGCTTGTCATCTGACAAATACATTGCCCTACGTCTGTGCTACTCAACATTAATAGGCTGTATCTCCTTGCCATTAGAACATCATCAGCTACTTCTTTCTAAAAAACGCACCTTGGTATTTGCAGAGCGATTTCATCGAGGCTGTCGATCGGCTCCGTGAGGGGCCGCTCCAGCAAACGCGAGGGCGCTGTCATGGTATCCGCATTCCCTTGCCGCGACCGCCGACCTCTCTTCTTCCTTTCCTGCGCCCGCTGCAGGTTGTGCAAACGGAAGAAAAACAACGACATGCTCCGTCTCTCCTCGATCGCCTCGGGGTCATGCGGTGGTGTGGCCGTACGACTCATACAAACACTTTTGGCGATTCACTTCACTGAACGTTAGTGTAAGATTAAGAGAGAAGAATATTATTAGAGAAGGATGTTAGAAGTCTATGTGGATAGAAGAAATGTCAGCCTGCTGTGAATGGGTACACGTATGCCGTTGTAGTGTATGATTGCAAGAGATATGTCGAGATTTATTCAGCTTAAAATGCTATTTATATCGTAATATGGTTTTAATGTCCTTTTAAAATTAAGCTACTGATGTTGAGATTAAACTATTTTGAAATTAGTTTCATTTATAAAGGATTTTGTAATATTTCATCCCTAGGGAGGTTTATTAGGGTTTGAATGTGTTTTCTAACATAGTCTCCTCGTACGAAATTGAGGGCAACAGCCTGTAACCAATACATCTCAGTATCTTCAGTATGAAACCGTTAGACCGTCATCGTTATTTTCGTTTCAATGTGTACTTCAGTGACACAGCCCGAATTTGCGGCTTAGGTGAGCCTACATTATGATAAAAGCAATAAAAATGTCATTACAGGCTGCACATATACAAATATGAATAAACAATATATAAACATTACACTTATGAACAATTCTGCCTGTCTTCAATCTTAAATTAAAAATACACTCAAAAATATCCGTTAGAATTAGGGATCTTAACAGATACAATTGCGTACGACAGATTTTTAACATCTTTAGGAAATTATTTAGCAAATCTACTGATGTCCTAACGAATTTTCTCAATACTTTAAATCGTGAATCAGATAAATGTAAAAAAAAAAAAAACTATTGTAAAAAAAATACAGACTTATTTAACAAAATTAAATTAAAGTGAAAGAGAGACTAAGCGGCAACCTAAATACCTATGTTCTTTCCCAATGAAGCTTATTGATGTGTAAAAATATCAAGTAAATGTTAGCAATTTAACAATTTTTGAAGTGAAACTTCTTTATCGGGGTTAGAAAAAAAATTAGTGTAACATTTTTTCGTTACGCGCCATCTTTTTTTCCGTTACGCGCCATCTTTTTTTCTGTTACGCGCCATCTTTTTTTTCCGTTACGCGCCATCTTTTTCTTATCCCTACCACGCGTGATATTAGATAGATTATTATAGATTAGATTATTAGATAAAGTTTAATAAAAGCCTTTTATTAAACTTTATCTAATTTAACTTTATTTAACCAATTTCTGTAAAGTTGCATATAGTATATTATTTTTTGAAAAATAACGTCATAAAGAAGTTTCACTTCTTACGAGTGCACGCTAGTACACGCACACATTTTTTTTTCTGCTTCTGAGCAGTGATAGCCTAATGGTTGAAACTTGCCCTCTCGATGGGGAGGTCCGAGGTCCAAACCCAGGCACGTCAAGATTATGTGCGTATTAGAAATTAATTATCACTACTTTTCGATAAAGGGGAACATCGCGAAGAAACCTAGACACCCGACAGTACTTTAAAAAAAAAAGTTCTCGAAGGTGTGTGAAGTCCACCATTTCGCACTTAGCTAGCGCGTGGACTTTGAGCTAAACTCTCTCATTCTGAGAGAAGAGAAGATCTCTGTCCCCTGCCCAGCAGTGGGACAGTAAGGGGTTGACGACTTTCTGCTCCTTTTTTCACCTTTACTAAACATTTACAGCAAAAACAATTTTTTATTAGACTTTTTGCTAATTGTATTCAGAGTCATATCGCACGCCGCGGCCGCAAACCGCAGTCGGATCCATTAGACCGGATTTCTTTCACAGCCTCCGAGTACATACATCACCTGCGCCGCACTGCTGAATATTTTATGCCTGTGATCTATTCTCAGATGTAACGCCGAATTCTGTTTTATCTGTCGCTGAAGATACGTGAAGGGCGTTTGACGTTACGAAAAGTTTATTTTAAAACAAAGGCACGTTATAATATTATCCTTAGAGACATTTCATGATTGATATTATTAATTTTGCAATATCTAACATGGCGGGTGATACCGACTGTTAACGACGTGTAGCCAGGCATGCGTCGCCACGGCAAATTGGGTTATCACAATAAATTTAGGAATTTTGATTTTTTTTGTGATTATTTAATAAAACATTGTTTTTAATAAAGTCAATAAAGTAATTTTAGTAAAATCGTAAGATTTTATTTTTAAACATGCCATATTTATTTGCTGTCCGAAACTATCCCTTAATGCACTTATCATACCTGTACAACATATTGTTTTATGTATGTAAAAAATATTTAAGCTCGTTCATACATAAAAACGTTTATCAATAATAAGCGTATCTTTATTCATGTTATCAAGAGCTTCTGTGTAGAACTTAGCTCGATTGTTTGTCATAAACGAAAAGCCATTATTATATTAATACGTGAAGCAAAAATTTGTGACGGATTTTTAAGTAATATGCCGCCGACGGATTAGTATGAAATTTTGCACGGTTATAGTGGACGTAGAGAAGGAGTGCAGAATGTTAATATTTTTTTCAAATAATGCATTTTTCATACATAAAATCAACTAAAAACACATTACACACACTGCCTTGCATTTGTCACAAACACATATGTACTTAGTAAATGAAAATGAAAAGACACAACGTCAAGAATGTCAGATGACATTTGATTTTTAATTTAAATTACGGTCGAATTTCGGCCGATGCTACGGGTGACTAGTATACCTAAATATACAAAGCCGTAAGAAAAATCCCACCAAAACACTCATGTGAAGAAGGGCCAAATACTCAAACAAAAGTGTCGGCCTCCAAACGTTTGGTGTAATAGACACTCGTACGAATTCACCAAACACAATTGTCCTTTTAGGCAACGGTTGACCGATTGTGCCTACCTAGTACAGTTTCAGATTTTATCCCATAGGGTGGCAAACACTAAATGCTAGTTTTAAAATCGTTTTGTTGTATAAAGTAACAAACGAACATGCAGTTTATCTGATCCTTGTGATAGTTATAGTCAACTCGATTTGCTATCTCAAGTCCACTGGAGTTAGGCCTAACTCGAGTTAACTAGATTTGAATTCTTTGTGAAATCTATACTGATCCAACTGATCCAAGTTTTACGACCAAAAAAGGAATTCAAATTTATACTAATTCCAGTTTGAAAAAGATCAGCAGCCTCTTCACGGTTCTTACTGTCATCTGTTACTCGAGCTGACCCGAGTTAACTCGAGTTACGTGTATTATAACTCGAGTTAACTCGAGCTGCGTTTGTCCTGAGTTGGCACATCACTACCCAAGGACATTAATCAACCCTAGAGAGGATAGCCCTGAATTTGGACACATATACGTTACTGCCTTCGAGGACTAAGCTGGAACGCCTCGCTTTAGACTTTTCCTTACACTAGGTACATGGGCGTGGATATAGTGCTTACGAAGTCAGACCATAAATATGTGTCCTTAGAGAAAACGGTATATGTCTTATTTTCTCCAAATTGAATTCTTCTACCAAAATTCTTGAAAAACGAAGATCTTTAGATATCTTTTTTATAGGGTTCCGTAACCAAAAGGTAAAAACAGAACCCTATTATTAAGACTTCGCTGTCCGATTGTTCGTCTGTCTGACGCCAGACTATCTCATGAACCGTGATAGGGAGAGGATTAAAACTTTTGTAGACGATGTTAAGTTGCCGCTATAAAAACAAATACTTATTGAAATGAAATGTATTTATTTTGTATAGGCCTACGGGGGCACTTACAAATTGTCAGTTACATTTTTTTTACACTATCACCGAATCGGAATACGACCTCAACTGAGAAGATCCGGCAAGAAACTCAGCGGGTTTGTCTTTTTTCTTATTTATATTCATTTTTTTTAAATATTATTGCAACCTTTTTTTACATGGTAATGAAAGTTAGCTCCAGTATCGTGCCTTAACAAAATTGTACCCATATCTGTAATGTTACGATTATCCATTAAACAATTTAAAACTTACATTATTTTATCATACGAGTATTTTGTGCTTAATTGCGCTCTTTAACATTTAGGTCTAGCCTGTGAGGAGGGTGCAATGGGGTCGCCCTCCTCTCATTGTGTTCTTTTTAAGTTGTCGGCCGATCTCGGCGCTTCGTAAGTGTTACGATGGAGGTAATATTGCATAATTAATTTTAATTTCTTAAGTTGCATTTTTAAAAGAAAACCTTTTCTTATATAATTATTTTTGCAAGGTTACTATAACGTTTTTACCGCGCTGTTTTTATTATGTGATTTTGTTATTGTGATTGACGAGCACTGATAGCCTAATGGTTGAAACTTGCCCTCAATCTGGAGGTCCGAGGTTAAAAGTGTGACAATAATTGGTTGCAATTGGTTGTACCCATGTGGTTGATTACTATACATCGAATTGCGTGTTCGTTTGCTACTTCTATCCTATAAAATATTATTTGATGAAAGACACGACGTTTTTCTATATTTGATATATGTTTATATCCTTATTTTATTATTGTGGTTCGACGCAAAAATAAACTTAAATGTTTTCCGACGCGATGATACTTAGATCTAAATGAAGTGTGCGAATTTTAGTGAACCATTATGTAGCTACATATTTTTTTAAATTTTAGATGTGTTGAATGTATAGTCGAGTCAGAAAGTTTATATATATGGAATACATCGATTTAAAAAATATAATTGCGTCAAAGATAATTTTGCTATTTGTATAATATTTATCATATTTATTTGTCTTGTTTGTTGTGTACGTATAAAACTTAAACTCGAAAATAAATATTTTAACCGGACTATGCGATGAAAAGGAGGTTTAAATAAATATACTATTAAATTCTCAATATAAAAAGTGTTTTACTTTTTTATTTTTTAATATAATGGTCATAATACTGGCACTCGCGATTGTTATGATAGAAGAAAAATATGATTTAAAATACGACGTAGATTCTTTCAAATGTGCGTCACATCAAATACCATTAGAATTTTCTTTAAAACGCTAATATAATTAAAATTAGGCCTTCTCTAGTTAATTATATATATGTGAAAGTTTCTGAGGATATTTGTGTGTAAAAAATGCTAAAACATATTGTATTTCGCTGCAATTTGGCACATAGTTTATGACCGGGGTTAACACCTGGGATACTCATTACCGTAAACGTAATCTCAGCGGACGGAGCCGCGGGAATCAGGTAGTAAGCAATATTTGTTTCTTTAAATATTGTAATACGATGTTTGTTACATATACTTTTGTTTTTGATTTTAGATAACATGACTCGTGTCGGGCTAAAGCAACTCAGCTTGCTTTTACCGTCAACGCCACAGCGAGCAAGATTAAACACAATGAAACCGGCAGATGTCTTCGAAGATATTTCATTACTACACATGGAAGCCAACCATCATTATAAGAACAGTTTCTTTTAAGGAAGACTGATTATTAATGCTAACGGTACTTTTAATTAATTATTAAATTCTGGACAAGTTAGAAAAGGAATGGACCGAAGAGCTACCACAACCAAACCTATTTCTAGCTTGAAGCAGTTATTTCATTTCGGTGCAAGGTGTGGTTGCTGACCTACTTTCTTATGAAGCGACTAAGTCTTCGCGAGTAGTGCAATTGACTTTGATAGTACCTACTCCTGTATTATCAGACTCGTCAGACATATCAGACTCCTGTCCACCAATTCAATGCACTTGGCAAACACGGTGGGCTATGGCCTAAATATGACTATGAGAGAAGACCCGTGCCCAGCAGTGGGGCAATTGTAGGTTAACGAGAGTACGTACCTATTCCCATTTTATATGAAGTTGATTTCAGATTAGGCTTCCCCTAAATGGCATCCCTATTTATTCCTATTTAGGGAAGGCCTATGTCCAGCAGTGGATCTCAAAGAGCTTATGGATGGAGAGATGATTTCAGATGTCTATGGGCGGCAGTGACAATTTACGATCACGTGGACTGCATGTTCGGTTGCTAATTTAATCCTTCAAATAAAGTCCCCAAACTTTATTTTACTAACGAATCATGAATGTAATTCAAGACGACAACTTTGTATACAAATCTCGTTGCGAACTTTGCTTAACAGTGGCTCGCTTTGAAACAAAATATTCTGAAATCGTCTATTATTTGTCTCGAAACAACAACTTTTACCTATTCGCAAATTCGTACGAGCGGAACAAATTTCGGATATTTTAATTCACTACCATTAAAATGCAAAGGTGCTTTTGCTGGTGTCCCTAGTCGAGGGCACCGCAGGTTGCAGAGGGAATTCGACAGTCATATAATTTGCAACCCATTTTGAAGTAAAATTAGCACTCAATCGACCTGATGGTAGGTGGTCGCTGCCGCCTATGGACACCAGAATCAAACGCAGATGGGATTGGACGAAAAGTCAGTCAAAGATGCTTTACTATCTGTTGAAGAGTTAAAATACCTAGGTGGTAGAACCAGTGTAGTTCGCCCGGGGAAGAACCACCGACACACCTATTTCTAGCGAGAGACAGTTCTAGTGTTTCGATGGAAGGGTGTGGTTGCTGAGACACTTTTGTATGAGGATCATCTTAGTCCTTGGGAGAAGCAACGGATCTGTTTTTGAATTTAGATAGAACTTCATGTTTTATATGAAATTGTTTACAGAGATCCATGGGCGGCAGTGACCACTTACCATTAGGTGGACTGCATGCTCGTTTGCTACTTAAATCTTATAAGAATATATATAACAGTGTCTCTTGCCTTAATGCCCTGTTCTGACTTAACCAGAACAAATAATCCTTGACACTACTGTTATAGGGCAGTAATAGGTAGGTGTTAAGGTGCTTAAGGAGTTAAAGAAAAAGGTATTTCCTGGATCCGGATTGTCATATTCTATTAATTCTAGTACAGGCGTAAGAGTATTTAAACATTTTTATGTATGAATTCTATAGTTTATTACAACAAATTTGTTTTTACAACAGTTGGTTTAAAATCTTAAAGGTTGGATTCGTTCTCTGTCAGTCCAGCGTTGATTTTGTTAACAAAAATTGTTAAAATTATTTTATTTTTGTGGCGTTTATTATCTGCAAAAAAAGTCCGATGAATAAAAAACTACGTATTCCTTATTTAATTTTGCATTTTTTTATCTTGTATTATTTGGTTGTGGTTATATGATTAAAAGAGAAAACGGGTTTATCTGATTCGTTTAAAATGAAAACGCTTGAAGCTAATGTGATGTGACATGTAAAAACAAGATGGTAAAAAAGATATACAAAGAAAAAAGACAAACCCACCGGGTTTCTTGCCTGATCGTCTCAGTTGAGGTCGTGTTCCGATCCGGTGGTAGTCGAAAAAAAATGTAACCGACAATTTAAGGGCCCCAGTGGGCCTATGCAAATTAAAGACATTTCATTTCATTTCAAACACCTCAGTCGCTACCCGCTTGTTAACCTGATTTGTCCTTTCACTAGTTTTAGGGTCCTGACGTCCAATGGTAAAAAAACCGCCATGTTTGTCTTTTTGTCGTCTAGTACACTTGAAGAAGAGTCAAACTAAAAATTCTGAATACATCTACTTCTTACACTCTGAACACTCTGAGCATATTTCTTGCGTTTGAATGTAAGCACTTTTGTGGCAAACAACACTATACATTATTATATCCATAGGCACTTTATTTACGGAGTGGTATAATATTTTGATTCCGTAAACTTCTTTCTCATAAAATTATAGAGATATAGACTAGAAAAAGTTATCTAGATTTCTTCTCTTTTATTTTTCGCCGACAACCACCACGCACCATCCTTAAAGTTGCCATGAACCCAAAAATTAAGCAAAAACTTAAATTGTTATTTATTGTGAAGCTACATTTTTTCTACATTTTTTAACCAATGCAGTTTAATCGTTTAAGAAAAAACGCGACAACCCTATATGTTTTGTAGCTTAAACTTCAACTAGCGTTGTAGCTTACATTTTTCACGTTTTAGCTAGCGTCGTGGAGAGCGGTCCTCGGTGATGAGAGGAGCTCGCAATCCCGCATGACAATAAATACATTACGAGTGATTCTCGCACCAGAATCGGGTCAAGCTAGCACTACTGTTTTTGAAAATGGTTTTGTCTCGTTTTTCTGTTTATTACGGCGTGTGAGGTCGCTTTGTCTCGTTTCAGTTGAATTCGTTTAAATAAATGGTTACTGTAGATGTAATGTTATATAGCCAATCTTTGGTTGCCGACTTAACATCTTAGTCCTCGGAAGTAGCAACGCATCTGTTATTCACTTCAGATAGAACCTATGTTCTATTTGAAGTTGCTTACAGATTTCCATGGGCGGTAGTGACCACTTTCCATCAGGTGGACTGCATACTTGTTTGCTACTTCAATCGAATAAAAAAACTATTTCTTTGACGCCTTTTGTATGTCACGTCCTAAAATGTCTAGCATGTTTGTACTGAAGTGTTATGAATTATTTTTCTTTCCATGCATATTAAAATTATACATAAATAATGAACATGAATAAATGATGAAAGCAAAAATATAATTTCAATATCTGGTCACATCGTATATATGGTTGATGTCTCTGCTTCCCATGCTTGGAATTTCAGATTTAAATTCGAGATTGTTTCATATGTAATAAATTTATTAATTTAAATAATAGTTGTTGCCGCTCCTCAAGGAAAAAAAATCGGCGTCGAGTCTATACAATTAAATTATAATAATTATTTTTGTTTAGGAACAAAGAAACAATGTCTTTCCGTGACCTTAAAAAAAATTGGGTCTGTATCTTCTCTATCATCATCAATAGTAGATATGGTACCAGTTTTATTAATCACCTTCCGCAATATTAATCCAGGTTCGCTTATTAAATAAGGATTAAGGTTATATTCCCTCGAGATTGACCTTTGCGTCAGTTTACTTTAGAGCCCTATCTACAAAAAGATTAATGCTTCTCCTGCATAATTCAATTTTCAAGATGTAACAACAGTACAATAATTATTTATTTCTTTATTGTTTTATTTGAATTCGTTATAATTAACTCCAGTGTTGAATTTATATTAACTCGAGTACTTTAAAAGGTCTAAAAATGAGTGTTCATTAATTCAACTTTATGGTTCTTAATTTTGTAGATCAGGTGCGACCTGATTACTACCACTTGATTATGTGCTATTAACCGTTTTATACCAGGTAATATAAAATTATGTTCATGGTAAAAGCCTCTAAAATGCCCAACTGGGGCACGTTTCCATGTTTTCGATGTTGGGTATAGAATGAGTAGCCTTTGGAGTAATTCGCGTTCACCGGCCGATCTGAATACTTTGTGACATTATTTTCTTGACATTTTGATTTTACTGTCCTCTTGACATTTGCTAGTATTATTAGCGTCATTATCATCATTTAGACAAACGGCATTAAGAACGAGTATAATCCGTTTCAGTAATTGGAAAGTGTAAGTATTATGAAGTATTGACAATCAGCACCGGGACTTTCTCGACGGGACAGTCGAAAAGTTATAATCCACGGAGGCTGGCATCCCCGAACTTTTTCAATATCAAGTGTCGTTTTAAATCGGATTCCCTCATTTCTAGTTAGAGTTTATTTTTAGGAGCGGTATTGGCCGATTTTTTGGGATCCCAGCTTGTGTCGTTTTGATAAAACGAGGGACCAGTATACGATGGCTTTTGTTAGCGCGGCGTGGGTCCAAATTTGGAGGTCAATGGGAATGGTTCGATAGTAACTATGGACGCAATTCTCCGCGCCGCTCAAGGACGTTCACGAACGTTTTATTGCCATCGAGATTTGTACTCATTGCGATTATATCACCTACCCTTTTTTATTCATACTTTTATCCGAGTCGTGTGCGTATGTCGTGTGATAATGTGATAATAAACGTTTAAAGAGATTAAAGTGACTGCTGGATATTTACATTTAGCTAAATATACTAGATGGATCGCCTCAAAAGTATCTGCATAACAATATACTACAAATACAGCAGCACAAACGCATTATTATATTGCAGATAATGTGTAAAGAACGTCTTAAATTACAAACGATTTAGAAATTTTTAAAAACATATTTATTTGGTATAAAACATCATCGTCTGAGACGTTTTCTTATTGTTGATGGGTAAATGAAAGAATACAAATTGATTATCATTGTTAAAAGGTGAATATATGTGAAGAACATTTGCTTTAAAGAACTCTCAGGCGTGTAGGTAACGTTCTTTAAAAACGTTCTCAAAGTTGTGTTAATCCTACCTATTCGTACTTGGTCAGAGTAGTTGACTATGTCTTAAAACCCCGAGAGGTCCATGCCCAGCAATGGGACAACAATGCCATGATAACTATAGGTGAAATAAAAACACGGAACCATTGTTAAAATTATCGTCTCACGAATCCTTTGTAATAAAACACGTATTGAGTTTAGATGTGAAAACTTTTTGTTATTACTGCGGAAAGTTGCTAGAAAACATGAGATGTAATATTTTTATGTGATGTTTGGATATCGTCGTGTACAATAAGAATTTTTGTTGCTACACCTTCGCTAAACACAGATTAGATTATGTTTCCACTTTGGTGGCTCGGACGTAATCTTTATCCGTACTCGTATATAGCTTTCGATAAAGGTACAGCGAGATTGTCCTCAACGCTCTTTCGTCGATGGTTTTACTTCTCGTAAATTGTATTTATTTTCTTCGTCGTTTTATACCATAGGACGTTTATAGAAAAACTAGTTTTTTTTCTTTTTCGCTGAGCATGTGGCTTTTTGGTGGCCTTTGACATCTGGAGCCACTCGCATTACCCCTGGGCCGTCGTTGCTCGGGCCCACAATTAGAAAGATAATGAGGTAGTTTGTATTCTCGTTAAAATTTCGTCCGCTCAGCACTAAAGCACTTTTCGAATTAGCTGCTCTAACTAGTATATTACTACTAAATGATTTTTAAAATGAAAACATCTTTTAAAAATAATTTGAGGAATTATGTCGAAAAGTATATTTTTAAAATACGAATAGTTTCTTTCCGATCTTTTCTATATAGCAATTATCGTAACTGACTGCAAGGGAGATTATAATTTTTACTTTCTTTATATGTTTATCATATTCCTTATCAAACCATAAATAACGGCTAGAACTTGTAAATAGACCTAGACCTAGATAGCGAGACAGTTTTCGTTAATTGAGATTTGAGTAATTTACGTTGTTCGTTCAAGTACAGACAGGGGTCGTCAAAAAATAAATGGCCGGTGAGCGTCGCCATTGTTTGAAGTAAAGCACAAATAAAAAATAATTTGTACAGTATCGAATTAAAAGATTCATTATGAATATTTCAGGAAACCAGAAATTTGTACACCAAATCGCACTTGGCCAGCGCGGTGGAATATGGCCTATAACTCTCATTCTGAGAGAAGACACGTGCCCAGCAGTGGGACAATAATAGGTTGACGACAGGAAAAGTCTCTTGGACAGCAAGGAGCCATGGGTCTTAGTAACAAGTGATCGTAATTGATGTTGATCTTACACAAAATTAGTCTTTACTCTCCCAGTTTTAGTCCTTTAGTCGTCTTTTACGACATTCACGGGAAAAGTGACAGTGGTGTTATTCGACGACCGACACCACGTAGAATTATAAATAAGTTACGTCTCGTTTCCGTAAGCGGTTTCGTGAATGTGACATTTGACATATTATACGAAGTCAGTCTGGGACCTCGTCGTTGTTTCGCCAAAAATGTCCGAGATGAGTGAGGTCGGGAGAATTTCAAGATCGCGTCATTAATTTCTGAAAGGTCACCGTGTCGTGTGTATTGGGTAAGAAGAAATGGAACTGTGCTAGTTGTATCCCTTTCATTTGATGGGCTGTTAAACGTTTATTAAGTATATTCTGTTTTATTTTTTAAGAACCATCAATTCAAAATTTGTCAAACTTAATAAAAAAAAGAGTTAGGCAAAGTTGTTCACGTCCATTGTTATTTTTAAATGATTTTTAATATGTTTTGGAATTGGTATGTTGGATAATGTTAGTGCATGACAAAGTTCTAATTACAGCGTTTATATTGTTAAGAATTCAAGCGAAGGTCGCTGATCTACCTTAATATTGCGCTTAACTTTTGACCAGTTCTAATAAAAGAATCCTGCTACTAGTTTGTACTTCAATTTCTCAAGAAAATAAGTTTTTGTAAATTTGACGGAAATACGTTTTGCTAGACTTGTGAGGTGAGGGTTAGCAAACTTCTAACAATATGTCCTCTTCTTTTGAAAGTTTCATCAAAAAGTTTGTCGACAATTCTTTTTCATAATATCTTTCGAACAACAGTCTCCGTGAAAATAGAATCTAGGTAATCAGTTGCAAAGACTTAACCCTGACACTTGAGAAATGTTATATTAGGAATCGAAATTGGACCATACGCATACAAAGTGTAAATTAAAAACTATTCAAATATGTAATTTGATATTGCAAGAAAACCTCAATTGTGCATCATAAATTAAATTCAATGAATTCACCACCTCCTAAAAGTTTGTGTCTATTGCCATTCCATTTTGTATCGTTGTATATACTTGTTATGCCAACTTCAGTTGCAAGGCGTGATAGGAATCTCAAATCACATGTGAAATCACGACAGGAAATTGGAAAAAAGAAATTGTTCGTCGCTCCTAAAACTGAAACGGTCGGAAACATTTTTGGGACCCTCGTGGTTTGTCAACTTATAAGGTCGATAGGAAATGTGGATAACTTTCGTTTCAATGCCTACAATTTTCTACAAGTTTCTTGCCTACAATATCTGGTCTATGTAAGCGAATGTGAAAATGATAAAAAATGCAAACGAGGAATATTTAAACGGATGGTTTCGCATACCTTCGGATATATATGGATTTTTTTGTGAATGTACGTTTGTTTATATTATTCTCATTCGTCTATAAGTTTTTATTGAAAAATAAGATGAATAACACGAATTTAATCTCATCTGATCATTCGTTTAGATGCGTTCATCACTCATAGTTTAGTTGATTTATTTTTGCTTTATGTAATTCGTAGCAATTCCTTGGCTGTGTCAAGTTGTACATTTTAGGATTCCGCAGGTTCTATTATTTAGTATACTTAAAGCACATTTAAGATCTATAGATTCTAGTTTAAATACGATAAATATTCAACTTGAAATGTTTTTATTTTGCATATCAATTTTACGTTGCATTAATATTTAACGCATAGTGCCTAAGTATCTCTAAGTTCCAAGCAAAAAAGAACAAGCTGAACAAAAACAATGCATATAGGATTTAAAACGTGTCAGTATACAATTTTCTTTTAAAATATTCCCCAGCATCTTAAAACAAAAGCACTTGAAAGGTGAATAGACAGACTACTCTGTAGCTGAGATAAGTGAATAGAATATGTATAAGCCGTCTTCACTTCACGGAAGAATATCGGCGGCCTAATTTCGATTTTGCAACAAAACACAAAACATGGATAGCAATGGATGTTATTTTTATTTACAGTCGGAATATCTTAAAAAAAAACTTAAAACGCTTTCTACACTCATAGCCCACAGTAGGATTTTCTCCTGTGTCGTGGGTGCCATGGACACTCACAAAGACGAATACACAAACACCCAGACCCAGAACAAGAATCTAAACTGATCATTCAGATACCTGTCTGGCCGGAAATCGTGTGCATCAGAATCGCGGGTGTACCTGACGGATTTAAATATGTCTTTTATCTTGCAAACGTACCTGTTGTGTACCTCAGTGTACCTAACCTAAAAGTCTGTGTACCTCCTTCTATGCATAGATATAAAATAAAATAGGTACACACGCCATCCTGACGTCAGAATCGCGGGTGTACTTCTAATCAGCATATGTACCTAAGTAAAGAGTATATGTAGATTTGGTACCTCTTGTGTACCTGCAGAAACAAATATTGAATAAATAAAAAATAGTAAGGTTGCTGAGAAAATAAAAAAAAACAGTTTTCTTTCTTTGACGTCGTTTTTATTTTATAAAAATAACTACAGTACTAATAACTAAAGTTGAAATTAAATATTAATGACATCTATTAGAATAACAAAAAAATATATCCCGTATGTTTTTTTTTAATTGTAAAAGATTTAGGATTAGCATGTTTATCGGTTTTTTCGGAATCAAAATTTAACGACTTTTAAAGATTTTTTTATTAATTTAATATAAATTCGAATTGTAACTAAATAAAAATCACACATTTATGTATATAATTACTTTTTTATTATTTAGGTATGTTACAATTCATATTATATACATAAATGTGTGATTTTTATTTAGTTACAATTCGAATTTATATTAAATTAATAAAAAAATCTTTAAAAGTCGTTTAATTTTGATTCCGAAAAAACCGATAAACATGCTAATCCTAAATCTTTTACAATTAAAAAAAAAACATACGGGATATATTTTTTTGTTATTCTAATAGATGTCATTAATATTTAATTTCAACTTTAGTTATTAGTACTGTAGTTATTTTTATAAAATAAAAACGACGTCAAAGAAAGAAAACTGTTTTTTTTATTTTCTCAGCAACCTTACTATTTTTTATTTATTCAATATTTGTTTCTGCAGGTACACAAGAGGTACCAAATCTACATATACTCTTTACTTAGGTACATATGCTGATTAGAAGTACAACCGCGATTCTGACGTCAGGATGGCGTGTGTACCTATTTTATTTTATATCTATGCATAGAAGGAGGTACACAGACTTTTAGGTTAGGTACACTGAGGTACACAACAGGTACGTTTGCAAGATAAAAGACATATTTAAATCCGTCAGGTACACCCGCGATTCTGATGCACACCGGAAATCGAACCCGTGACCCACTGCGTGTCAGACCGCTAACTAGGTAACCGCTGCGCTACGCGGGTCGTCATCTGCCGGTATGCAAGAAAAATATTTTACGCAATAAATATTAAACATGAATTTTTTTAATAACACTTATGCATTTTTCACGAATGCATGAAATGCGAAGTGTATTTGAAGTATGTTGTACATTGGAACGCGAATTTTTATACCTTTTATTATATGTCTGAATTTTACGTTAACCTTTACTGTTTCACGCTCAAGTTTAGCACTTCATTTGAATATTTTAAACGTTAATTCAATTGCGCCGACATTGAAATCGACTGCGAAACTGAACCGCCACTTGTGTTTTTTTTTTAAACGCATTTAAATTTAACGACCAATCAAATTGTATTTTATAATTTTGAAGTTGTTTGGAGTTTAAGTATTTTAATTTATTAGTAACCTACTATTTTTATTTACGCCTTAACAACTGATTTAACTTGTTATACTTATATTTATTTGTGTTTCTCTTTGGGCCCAAATACAAGCAAAATCGATATCGGAAATAGGCGTTTTTATTGAAAATGAAAACAAGAATGCTTATCAATAGATACTAAACATAAAAATTGTGGACAAACAGAAAAAGATATGTTAAATTATATTCCTGAGTTAAGTTATTGTTAAGTTTCATGTGCGTCTATTTATATATAGAATCCTGAAGCGAGTAAGTCTTTTTCATTAATACACCTAAGTATGTCAGACGTAATTAGGGTTGTCTCTCGTATTTTATAATAAAGCGTTTTACATTTTATATGAATAGGAAAGTAAGCGAAAACGCTTTATTTTGCATGATCTGGGATTCATAAAAGTTTGGTCGTAAGCATTTTTCCTAAAACGAAGGAAAAGCGAATCAAATGAACCTAAACTCGATAGAAGTGTTTTGTTTCGAAAGTTTCTACAGCCACCTTACGGCTCCACTGCATGACAATATTGCTTTGTCTTTCAAATATATATAATATATATTTGCAAAATTTCTGCTCGATGGGATTTCTCTTATTCAGGTTTAAATAAATTTATTTCTCATAAAAACTTACAGTTTCACTTTTAATGAGATACAAGATTTATAATTATGTGCTTACTACCTTATGGTATACCTTACTATTGCCTCTGGGCTGCTTTAACAATGTATATTATTATCTAATCTAAATGACATTCGTGTTTAAATATTTTTTAAGTTCCCTTTTATACACACTTAAGGTTGCACTTTCTTTTATGTAATTTGGTAATTTGTTGAATAGTTGTACTCCTTCAAACAAAACAGATTTCCTTCCATACGAATTATTCATAGAATGAAAGTAAATAAAAGCTTGTTATATAAATACAAAAAAAAATGTACTTTGTATCGGCACTACGTACTATTTTCTACTTTTTATGAGCAATGTAATTCCTGAAACATGGTAGCAGACCTTGGCGTAATAGAAAGAGCTTTCCCGGGTTGTTCCCAACAAATGTCGTTAATGTGTCGTGTCGATTTTCCCCGATTACCGCCTTCCTCGCGACACGCGGAGCTTAGCGGAATTCCAGCGCTGGCTTAATAAGCCGCTTGCGAGATAATCTTTCTTTCGTTAACATATCTGTTAAAGGGAAGGCTTGCCAGTTCTTTGTGCGTCAGATTTAGGATTTTGTTTAATACTTACAATAATATGTGAAGGTACGTTTATTATAAATTCTCAGTTAATTGCCGGTGTTAAATTAATGATTCTCACAAACGCCACCGCAAGACATGTGTAGGTGTTTGGAAGTGTACCGTGTACCTTAATAGGTGTTGGTAATTAATTATAACTTTCACAACTAAGGAGGAAAACATATTCCGTTTAAGTTTAAAATACTTATCGTGGGTAACTTTAACTTGAACTTACATTTTAACTACACACTTGCTAATGAGAGGTAGTTGAGAACACTTGTTGCTTATTCACTAGTTTTGTTGGCGATCTACGTTGATATTTTGGCTCTCGAGTATAATTACACCGGAATGAATAGGTCAATATGACAATCAATAAATTTACGGAGTTTTGACAAAATTATGTGTTTGTACTTGTATGATATTTACGCTCGATTTTGGCACCAAACATTCATTGAGGGTGTACAGATACGACTAGTAAATAAAGCTTTAGACGTATATAACACGTTGGTCTTGTGTTGCCCACAATACATTTTCTATACTTTAACATTTTCGTTGTTTTTAAGAGTAATAAAGAAAGGTAGCGTAGATAGTAGATGTTAAATAATAGAGGAACAGACAGGAAGACGGGCAGGTTGTGTGAAGTGGCGAGTCGTTGCATTGTGTGAGCTTCATTGTTTATACCTGCCGTGTTTGAGACTTCCTTTTGTAGTTATCAACTGCCGGTGCCGAAATAGCCGGCTTGGGCCGTTAACTCTATTTTAAGATATTCGTGTATGTAATGTGCTTTCTATTTTTAAAGTTTAACACTATCTTATATGCAAATTAAATTTAAAAATGATTGTTACAACTTACAAGACATTTATTCTTGTTTAAGAACATTTGGAATAAGTTAACATATTTTTATTTACTCTTTAGTTTATACTAGTTTAATATTTCAATTTATAATTGATAAGTCGTTACTAGTTTTTCTCTGCGAAAAAAAAACAGCGACCCGCCATTCATCGAGTATGGAAAGTTAGGGAAAAGTTTAGAAAGTGTGAGTCGTATTGGCTACGGCGTACGTACGATGGGAACACCGGTCGTCCGCGTCGGCCGCGAACTGAGCGCAACGCAGCGCGCTCCGCAGGCGTCGCGTTGCAACACCGAACGAGATTTGAGCTTTGGCCCTCGCGCGAGATCAGCGCCCCGCACACCCCCCACGCACCCCACGCACCCCCCGCGCCCTCATCCCTTCACGCATGACGTCACCGAACCTTCTCCCCACGGACCTACGGATGACCGGAACCCGCCACCGCTCACAAACTAACGTCTAACGTAACGCAAGTTTGTTTTCAACAAATAAACTAGAGGATCGATCAAGATTGCCTTGATGGGCTCCAGTGGCTCTCACTTACTGCCCCAACTTGGTAATTGGCACTCACGTGGTGGTGATGGCCGTTCGTGGTAGCTACATGCATTCATAATTATCACCCGGCAAAAGTACTTTCACTTACGCAGTCCTTCGTTTAGCTGTTCTACCCTTAAGGGTTTCGTGAATTATAATGTAGCGGATGAAAAATAACACAGGATGAGCAACTACATTTTAAAAGGCGGCAACCCTTTACGAATGGTAATAAAAAAGTAAAAATTAAGGAAGTCTGTGTATATGCCAACATTTCCTAGCATTTCCCTGTTGCTTACTACAAACGGAAATGTATATCGTCAAGCGACATACATGAAAGATTTTTCTCGCCCTACGCTAAGGAAATGGTTGAAAGTAAATAGAGTTCGAAAAAGTTTATTTGTGATCTCCAATATGAGAATGAAGAGGATGAAAAAACAGGTTTAGGTATCGAAAACCAAGTGTGTGAATTTAAATGTCTTTGCCTTTATACCCTATTGATTAAGAAGGGTAATGTTTTTTTTTTAATAAAATATCACTTTGTATTAATTATAATACAAAACAAAAGCTTAATTTCCAAAAGAGTTACGTATAAATCAAATAAATGCTCCTTATTGACCGACTGCCTACTTGACTTACTGAAGGTGCAGTGCATGCATTCGTGAAAAATACTACAAATAAGTCCGCGGTGGCATGTCTCTATCTCTTATGGGTAACTTACAATATTTACATTTATGTTAAAAAAAATCAATTAAATATATATGACGTTAATTTCTTATGTTCTTATGTATCCACCATCTAATATAGAATGAATTTGCTCTTTACTGCTTGTAATCTATACTTATAATAAAGTTGTAGAGAGGTCAATTCTGTACATGAAATATTTTTCCAAAATAACTATCAGGGCGTGATTAGGGATCGATACTGATGCCAAAAATGCAATCAGTAAAATTTTTGTCTGTCTGTCTGTCTGTCTGTCTGTCTGTATAACCGTTATAGAAACAAAAACTACTCAGTGGATTTTAACGAAACTTGGTACGATTATTCTTTATACTCCTGGGCTGGTTATAGTATACTTTTCATCCCGCTACAATCAATAGGAGCAGAGCAGTAAAGGGAAATGTTGGGAAAACGGGAGAAGTTACTTTTTTAAGCTTCTGTCGCGTGTGCAACCTTAATGGTTAAAGCTACACAGAAATCATGTATGAGGGAAATATTTTCCTTAAAATTATCTAAAAAATATCCTACGACAGCATATGTCTATCTTTTATGGTTGACTCACAATAACACGTGTAACTCCCGATAGCTTAGCAGTTCAAAGCTTTCTGATTATATTTGTCTACTCTTACGTTTATAACTCAGTCATCTGTACGAAAATGAACATGAAAATGAAAAATGAAAAATGAAAAATGAAAAATGAAAAATGAAAAATGAAAAATGAAAAATGAAAAATGAAAAATGAAAAATGAAAAATGAAAAATGAAAAATGAAAAATGAAAAATGAAAAATGAAAAATGAAAAATGAAAAATGAAAAATGAAAAATGAAAAATGAAAAATGAAAAATGAAAAATGAAAAATGAAAAATGAAAAATGAAAAATGAAAAATGAAAAATGAAAAATGAAAAATGAAAAATGAAAAATGAAAAATGAAAAATGAAAAATGAAAAATGAAAAATGAAATTTTTAAAAATGAAAAATGAAAAATGAAAAACGAAAAATGAAAAATGAAAAATGAAAAACGAAAAATGAAAAATGAAAAATGAAAAATGAAAAATGAAAAATGAAAAATGAAAAATGAAAAATGAAAAATGAACAGTGAACAGTGAACAGTGAACAGTGAACAGTGAACAGTGAACAGTGCGGTGCAGGAGAAACCGTCTTTATTCCCAGAATTCCCTTAGTACCTAATAATTTTCCATTCCAATTTAAAAGAACGCAATTCCCAGTATCGGTGTGTTATGCAATGACAATTAATAAGGCTCAAGGGCAGACTTTTCGTGTTGCTGGAGTAGATCTCGGTGTCAGTTGTTTCTCGCATGGTCAGTTGTACGTCGCTCTTTCCCGGGTCAGTAGTTCCAAAAATCTTTACGTTCACGTGCCGGATGGATCAACATTCAACATAGTTTACCCGGAAGCTTTGCATTGAAGTATTTTCGTTATATAAGTACTTAAGCCTTCGGCAGGATCGGAGTAGGGCTACGGTATCCCTGCCTGTCGTAAGAGGGGACTAAAAGGGGCTTCCGGGGTTGCGGGCGGCTAGAGTGGGAGCTTGAACCGTCCAGCCAGGCGATACCGGGAAGGTGGCGATATGTGTGGTCGCATACCGCCGTAAAGACTAGATTGGGTGGTGGGACCATCCGCCCATCTGGGAGGAGCCCGAGTCCTCTTTATAGCACCGAAGACGGCCACCGGGGGGGTTTTAGTGCGGTAAAAATTCCACATAACTCTGCGTCGCTCCCACGGCGTCGGGTACCTTTTGAAGGTTTCCCCCTCGAAAACAAAAATAAAAAAGGTTCTTAAGCCTCATGTGAACGTGATCTAAACAATATTACCAATACATTAACTCAATAACACACAAGGAGTTACTCGCTGGCGGAGTCGCGGGCAAAGCTATTAACAATAATATTGTGCGGTTCCGTATTGCGATATTTTTCAACAGTATTGTAGATATGACATATTATATTTCCCTACTAAAATACGAAAGTTAATCTGTCTGTTACATCAAAACCACTGAACCGTGAGGAAGGACATAGGCTACTTATTTTTACGAAAAACAACGGAAACGCGGACGAAGTCGCGGGCAACAGCTAGTTTGGATTAAAGGTGTAGAAAATATTACAAATTATTAATACACTGAATTGAAAATGAAAATAATGTTTATTTGTGTGCATCAGAATCGCGGGTGTACCTGACGGATTTAAATATGTCTTTTATCTTGCAAACGTACCTGTTGTGTACCTCAGTGTACCTAACCTAAAAGTCTGTGTACCTCCTTCTATGCATAGATATAAAATAAAATAGGTACACACGCCATCCTGACGTCAGAATCGCGGGTGTACTTCTAATCAGCATATGTACCTAAGTAAAGAGTATATGTAGATTTGGTACCTCTTGTGTACCTGCAGAAACAAATATTGAATAAATAAAAAATAGTAAGGTTGCTGAGAAAATAAAAAAAACAGTTTTCTTTCTTTGACGTCGTATTTATTTTATAAAAATAACTACGGTACTAATAACTAAAGTTGAAATTAAATATTAATGACATCTATTAGAATAACAAAAAAATATATCCCGTATGTTTTTTTTTAATTGTAAAAGATTTAGGATTAGCATGTTTATCGGTTTTTTCGGAATCAAAATTGAACGACTTTTAAAGATTTTTTTATTAATATAATATAAATTCGAATTGTAACTAAATAAAAATCACACATTTATGTATATAATATGAATTGTAACATACCTAAATAATAAAAAAGTTTCAACCAAATCCAAGTTGAGTAGTTTTTGCGTGAAAGAATAACAAATACACATATATCCTCACAAACTTTCGCATTTATAATATTAGTAGGATTTGTTTCTGCAGGTACACAAGAGGTACCAAATCTACATATACTCTTTACTTAGGTACATATGCTGATTAGAAGTACACCCGCGATTCTGACGTCAGGATGGCGTGTGTACCTATTTTATTTTATATCTATGCATAGAAGGAGGTACACAGACTTTTAGGTTAGGTACACTGAGGTACACAACAGGTACGTTTGCAAGATAAAAGACATATTTAAATCCGTCAGGTACACCCGCGATTCTGATGCACACTGTTTATTTTACTTCTTTTTTGTTACAAATATTAGATATTGCGTAATAAATATAACACAACGTGTTGCAAATAATATTAAAAAAATATTATAAAAACAAAAAGATGAATAAATATACCGTTATAAAATATACATGTTAAAACACTTTTACGTTACTATTTTGGGACATATCTTAAAAAGTGTTCAGTGAAATAAATTATTAAAAATATAAAAAAATCTGATTAAAATCTAATTTTAGCAGTCGGGTTTTTTGTTTTCATAATTTCTTGTTTTTTTCTTCTTAATAAACAAAATTAATATAGTATCCAACAATTAAATGATCATAAACCAAAATGGAGTTTGATCACAATTTTTTTTATTCTAAATGTGATAAGGTAATAATACTAATACATATGTTTAACTTATGTATATGACTTATGAATTGTGCGGTAATTTATGCAAAACAGCGATATGCTAGTATGTATTTATTTCACATTGTGTGGCCATTTCACTGTTTACTAATCATTTAAAATATAGTAAGGGCATCTCGATGTTTATTTAATGGAATTCGCAGTAATTCAGAGCACAAGAAAAGGCATATAGATGTTCTAGACGGCCGCTATCTAATTTAGCATAACTTACAGGAAGGACCCCTGAAACCGGCCAGCCAAATGGCAATTTCAATAAAAATGTAAGGCTTTGAATTCAGCATTTTTCATGCAACGACTCCACCGCAAATAATCGTATGAATACCGTGAAGATGGAAATATTTTTGTTATGATAATATTAGCTCGAAATATATTATTTAATAAAGATAGTGGAATTCTTGGTTATTCGACTCGGGTAGCACCACTGCTACTCCTATTACTGTCTAATAACAGCAGTGTTATGCGGTACTGTGTTCTGGTCTCTGGGGTGTGTTATATGGACCTATTTCTAGCGTGAAGCATTTCTTATGTTGGAAGGGTGTGGTTGTCGGCACATTTTGATATAAGGCGACCATCATAATCCTCGGGAGTAGCAACGCATCTGTGATTGACTTCAGATAGAATCTGTTATATATAAAGTTGATTACAAGATGTCCATGGGAGGCAGTGATCACTTACCATTAGGTGGGTTGCATGCTCGTTTGTTGCTACAACCAGATAAAAAAAAATGGGTTCTGGTCTGTAGGGTGTGTTAAGAGAGACATTACTTATATCAGGTTTAGCAACGCATCTGTGTACAACCACGAGTAGCATCTTATTTGGGTTTGACAACAGATGACATACGTGTGTGGCGGTGGTTACTTGCCACTTAACTGCAGGCTCGTTTGCTACTTACAAATTTAAAAAAAAATATTCATAAGCCGTGTAACGCGTCTTTTTAAACTTAGGTATTCATAGGCTTGTTATTCTTCGGAGAGCACGTTAAGCCATCAATCCTGATTGCTATTTTGGACTTTTCATTGCCTGATTATTTGATTGTTATTACCAGTCATTGGCGTATGAAATGCCTTATTAGATACATTGAGTTTTATCAGTTATACTTTCCACATATGTTGGATAATGCTCCTGGCAAGGAGACCAAGTTCCAGTAGTGGGGCAAAAAAAGTCTAGAACCAGTTAGATATTCTTCTCAATTATATTGACTCCAATTTCCATTCACCGTGTTTTCTGTAAAAGGAAGAGCAAAAGAATATTCGATGCCTGGGCTCTTAGCTGTAGGTATAGTAAACAGTGTTTGGTAAACTCGATTATATCTTTATTGGATGCCTCAATCTTCCCTTGTAATACAATATTCCTGTCAATGACGTACATATGTATGTCGTGTATTGAACGACAGTTTCAAAGGATTCTGCGTCAACATGTCAGTTATTCAAAATTGTAAGAGAATATGAAAATTATGAAAGAAAATGTATGTTTAATGGATTAATGAGTTCATTGTCTTGATTACGGACGCTTCATTTAGGGTTGGCGGCTGAAAATCGACCTTGGTCGGACACCAGTCATTGGTGATGTTTCAAGTCGATGACCACTCGCTACGTTATTTTTTCAATTCGCTTGATTGTGTCGTGGCGTTCTGGAAAGGTAAAAGAACCGTGAAGCCTCTCGAGGGCTTGTGTTTTTACGTAATGATTTTCTGACTCTATAAACTATATCTGCCTATATTGTTTTTAAAGATATTATCAGCAGATATAGATTATGCATGGAGTCACAAAGTTTGTTTGTGCTGTATGTGCTAAAAAAAGAAACAGAAATCAAAAGAAATAAGATTTTTAATTCAGGATTGTAGTGTTATAAACTACCAGTATGTGTCTTCTCAGATTTCAAGTATTTGATTTAGTGCGTTTAACTGTTTTTATTTGCAGTCTGCATTTGAAATGGTTAATTATTTTGAATTTTAGACCTTGTTATGTTAATATTATTGAGTTTGTATAAGTCAATCATTCAATTTTTTAAATCGACATCGGCTTCAGTCATACATTTTTCACGTGACATAAAGCATTGTTGGAGACATTCTTATTCCCGCAGCTATGGCCGCTTTAATACTATGATCCCATTTGTTAATCCGGTTCATACTTTGTGTGTCTTCGAACAAAATGCAATTTGTAGTGTTTGTGTAAAAGAGTAATAAACACAAATAGATCCTCACAAACATTAACATTTTTAACATTAATACAATTGTCGATTCAAACATTGAAAAGCCTCACACCTGAAGGGTTTTTCACATGTTGGGACAGGATTAAATATTATTCGTATACTTGTACAGTTTCAAAGTTAAACAGAGTAATATAATAAGTACCTACAATAATAATTCATTTACAGTTTGCCTGTGGGCTATTTTCTTTTAGCGGTCAATTTTTTTTCTCGGTCCATTCTCGAGTCTAATTTCGCAGCACTGCCAGACTACCTGACAATACAATGGACCGACGTAATTGTTTAATTTATACAATATTTGATGTTCATTTTTTCGTTTCATTTTCACTTTAAAATTGTTTCAGTTAATATTTTGTTCGCGTTGTACACTTTATTTTTGCGAAAATCCAGAAAACCAGATGATAGAAGCAGTGTTATTCAACTGGAGACCTCCCCAGTCACGCTAAGCTAAGTGTGGTTGTACCTACATCCGTCCTACCTACTTCTAGCATAAAACAGTTCTTGCGTTTCGGTGGCAGGATGTCAAGGATATGCTCGCCGGTTCTCTTTTACACGAGACGATCATCTTAGACCTCGTGAGTAGCAACGTATCTATGAGATTGACTTTAGAATATATATTTTGTATGAAGTTGCTTACAGATTTCCGTGGGTGGCAGTGATCACTTACTGTCAAGTGGACTATACGCTCGTTCGCTACTTTTATCTAATAAAGAAAATGCTAATTTTGATAAAAACAATAAAGCTTGAATTATTAATCATGCAACTGTGTCATTACATTGACGGAAGGACAATACTCAAGCGCGGTAACAAAAAGGTTTGAGCAGAAGGATTTCAATTTACCGGCTTTGTGCTTTTGTCAGTTACTCGTTACAATAATGGCTGAGGTTTCTTTTGTTAGAAGCGCGAATGGGTTCCATCAAGTAATCCCACTTGAGTTTACAGGCCTTATCCCGCCAGGCCGCACCCTCAGATAAAAATTCCGGGGAGATTGATAACATCTTACACGACTACCTTTTATTGGTTTTCTTAGACACTTTATTAGTATGTAGTATATGAGGATATACTACATACTAATAACATAAGAGGTTATGTTCACAGCAATCTCATCGCATATGTATCTTGTCAGCTTGAATTGCCTTGATTTTCAGACTTCAGTTTCAAACAATAAAGGTCAAAGGTCTTCATTTCTTAATGTCTATTAAAGTCCGAAAAAACTAGTAAATAAAAACAATAGTTTCCTTCATACTAATAAATTTGATGTTGACAATGAAGAAAACAAAACAGAACCGCTCAATATTTCTCTTTTTACAAGAATAAATAAGTATAAAATATCTGGACAATGTCTCCGTCAGCATAAAACGGAACAATTATGGACTGGAAGCAGAACAAAAATTGCGTTTGTTTCTATTGATTCATTGCAATATAGTTCATTCAAATGTTTAATTTAACGGACTATTATGTATGTATGAGTCGGCCATACTTGATGACAGTACGAGTATTGCTCGTATGGCCTGTAATTCATGCCTTTAAATTATCACAAAACCATACTCATGCCATCCCTACCAACATACATATCCCACATACTATTGGCAAGTATCTTGAATCTTCGTGTTCTTTATAAAAATGAATATTTGTCTGTATATCCTCAATAGAATCGTAAACTATTAATTTGATCATGTGATGATTTATTTATTTATTTTATTTATTTATTTATTTTGATCACCTACATAGTTTACACCAAATAAAATATAAAAATAACACAATTATACAATACGGAAAAGCTAAGTGCAACTACATTTATAGGCGAAGACTGCTTGCAAAAAGGAGCGAGTAACAAGTAAGTCAAATGATAATAACAATAGTAATAAATAAAAGAAAAGAAATGATATAAATGATAAATAAATGATAATATAAATAAATAAATTATAATAATATAAATAAATGATCTTTAGTAAAGTTGTTACTCATGAGCTCGCGAAGGTTTGTGGTGTATTTTTTTTTCTTTTTGTGATGGCGTAGCAACGCGCGCAGGGTTCAGTTAGTACATAATAAATTAGGTGTTTTTTTAATCGTATTCCTGTAGACGCGGATAGCGTCACTGTTAGAACTAACTAGTGTAATAAATTATTTTATTAGCTAATTGGTGATTGGTACATCGCTATCGAATTTAGGAGGCGCGGCGCTTATCGTTTAGTCTAGCTTCCAATTTCGTCTAGCGTCCGCTTCTATTATTCTGTAAAGTTAGATATTCTTCGTGGTTCGTACTCCGAACTGTTAGAAGCAATCCCAGATAGATTGTTGGTGATTAATTCCTTTTGTTTAAGTTCTTCTATGTTATCTTAATTATTTCTGTGATGAAAATATTGACGAAAACCATGAGTATCTAAGTTATTTTTTCTAAGTAGTATTAATATAAGTATTAATGTAATTAAAAATTATAATCGTAAAGAAAAATATAACCATTTCAATAGTGCTCATAAAGCGAAAAAATTCGTCTTTCCTACATTTGACGAAGATGAAAGAAAAGCATACAATAAGTAGGTTTGTTGAAATAAAAAAAGCATACCTCATTAACATGTTACTGTATTTTTGCAGCTCAACAAAAATATTGTTATATCATGAAAACAAAAAAGGCGACCGGTTAAGAACGATTGATTGCCCTCAGTTTCAGTTGATTGACTTCGAGCAGTAAGGTATTCGTTTTTATAATCATTTATTTAATTTGACGCTTTGGACTGTGTGTCTAAATAGCACCTAATATAATTTAAAAAATAATTTCTGTCCTTCCTCCACTTCCTTTGTTTTCACTGATATCCGGCGCCATATTAAATTGTCCATCCATCAGTCAGCCTTTGAAAGTCCACTGCTGGACATAGGCCTCCCCTAATCTGCGCCACTTCGACCGGTCCTGAGCCATCTGAATCCAGCGGTTACCCGCCGTCTTCTTCAGGTCATCAGTCCACCTGGTCTGCACTCCTTTTGCCCAGACGTGGTCTCCATTCGAATATTAAATTATAATGTCGATCTGACAATTCCATTGATATAATCTATTCCAATGATATATTATAGACACTCCGACATGCCGTTTATTCAGTAGCGCTTGCCAAAGAAATGGATAAACGTAGGTACAGACGTATGTTTTTATGTATCTAAAACATACGATCGAAAAACATACTACTTTCGTTTTGTTCGTTTTATTGTAAACGAAATGAACTATTGACTTAGTTAACCACGTCAAACGTGTAATTGTAAAGGTAAAATAAAAAATATCTAGTTTTTTACAATTGAAGCCGTAATCAATGTTTAAGGATGGGTTTGTTAATTGAATGCTTAAAAAATGAGTGCTGGAGCAACATAAAAGATTCACGTAACAGAATAAAACGTCCCAAATATTAATATTTAAGCGAAAGACTATCTCAAGGTGGTGTCTCTGTACAATCGAGCGTACGCGACGCGTTTTCGAGCTAAGTAACTCTGATTACGGTCGCCGACTAAGAAATTAACACCAGCCCACCACCCGTTTCTACCTATCTTTCTACCTTAATTTTTTCTACCGTTTTCCCTTTTCTACCTTTTCTACCTTTCTACCTACCTACCTACTGTTATCATCAGTGTTATGCGCTGAGGTCTGAAGGGACACACTAAGAGGCGTTTCTAGTTAGTCCTCAGGTGTGGCAATGCATTAGTAGCTAACCTCAAGCAAGACTGATTTCACTTGGGTTTCACTACAGATGTCAATGGGCAGCTGTTGTCACTTACCACTGCTGCCCACTGTCATCAATAGGACTGCGTGCTCGTTTGCTACTTATATGATATTTTATTTCAAAAGAAAAAAAGATATAAGAGTTGATACAAATAAAAGTTTACATAACATCATATATAATAAAAACCAAAGTAGTCTGTATGAAAATCTACACCGATATAATTTCGCAAATTTCACGACTAGTGTGAGTATTAGTTTCGCTGCAACCTGGATTCTGTAAATACGAAAGATATACAGACAAGTGATTACGCGCACTTAAGCTAATTTAGCTAATTATTAGCTTACAAGCGGAGGCCCGCGGTTTCACTCGCTTTAATAACATTATAACTTGCAATTAGTTTGGACGCAGTTGATGGGTTTAATTGACAAACGGCTAAATGTTACCTCGAAATATTGTTTGTAATCCTCTAAGTTAAATTCAGTAGTTTTGGGGTGTGGTGTCAAATAGACAAAACTTTAAAAACATTTAAATTTATAATATTACTTTTTCTCAGTCCTCGAAACAGATTTTTTTTTAAATATTCGACTTCCTTGAGATAGGGAAATCTTTCATTATTTTTATATGTGTGGATTAAGATTTAATAATATTGCACTTTTTTCTAGGGGTTATATTATTTCTACGGGCCATTCTAAATGTTCAATTTATATTTCATATTAAGTGATTGTTCACCAACAACTAATAGATTTAGCTAAGTTTAAAGTGTTTAACTCGTAGTTCCAGGATTAGAATAGGGATACGGACGATATCCTCTGCCTGTCCTAAGAGGCGACTAAAAGAGTCTTCGGTCTGCTAGAGCGGGAGCTTGTACCGATCGGTCAGGCGACCCTACTAAGGACGGTGGTATGTTGTATTGCCGCATATCGTCATAGAAAACAGACGGAACGGTGAGCCCAGCTGCAGCCTGGAAGGAGCCCGATGGTGCAACGCGCTGAGAGGACTCCGGCGGCGTTCCTTTTGAGATCCCGGAATCCTATTTGTAGTGCCGAGGACGGCCACTTAGGGGTTTTACTACGGTAAAAATCCCATATAACCCTGAGTCGCTCCCATTGCGTCGTGTACCTTTTGAATGATTCCCCTCGAGAAGAATAAAAAGTCAGATTCATATTACCATTAAACACTGAATAATATAAACGTCAACTTCTTAAATTTATGAATTCAAAATTTCCAATCCCTACATTCTATAAAAAATCTTGTCACCTCTCAGCTCTAAGATTCACTGGAAGAAAACGCGGAAAAACAGTTTATTTACATAAATTGTTTCTGTTTTACAATAAATTATATTAATACTAAATAAACAGGCAAGTCCGAACTAAGCACAGTAGATGGTGGGTGCTTTGTGTGCGAGTATATCCATGCTCTTTGCCCATCAGAGCGAGAGAAGAGAGATACTAATTAAGTAAATGTCCGCTCCGATGACTGTCGAAGAGCGACTCGGCCCAATTTTGTCGACTATTTTCGTTTTTGCAACTTTTAACTTAATATGGTTAGTACTCATAATAATGTTGAAGTGTAGGTATCCTATAGAGCTAACTAACAAGTAACGTGACTATTATATTAAAATCGACTGGTTTAACGAATTAATCGCTTTTTAACCGACTTCCCAAAGAAAAGAGGTAATCTGTCACGTATATATTTTTTCTATGTATATTTGGGCTTTACGTCACGACGCTGGTGCCAATCGACACGATTTATACAACATGGTATGAGGCTAGTTTCACAGAGAGATCTAATATTATAAAAAAATGCAATTTTCCGTGAATATTGGAAAATGTCTATTTCTTAACGTCTTGAATGGCTTAAGTGTTTCTGAACCGATTTCAATTTTCTCTTTTTCACTTGATAGCGTATTTTATCAGGAACTATTCTTCTTGGACATGGGCATGCTGTGATGCTTGTCGCTTCGAGTTATTGGATGAAACCCATCACTCTTCATGTTTTTTTACATAATTTGATATAAATTGCTTCAGCCGATCCTGTTCTTATTAACGTTATTTTGTAAAAAAAAATGCCTTTCAATGTTCCAAATACACAATTTTTTTTGGATTTGAAATAATATTTTTTTTACCTTAGATTGACGAAATACCGAAAAAATAACTAACCTAACCTAACCTAACGGCCAATCGAAAGTTTACGTGTCAAAATAACTGATTTTCTTTCAAAGTCGTAGGCTCTTTGCTCTTTATTCGTTAAAATCTCTACTTTCTAATGGTGTAAGAAAAATGTATGTCGGAGGAAGCTTTAAGTCGGGTTGATTGTTTTTCGCATGCTCAACGTATTGTACGTTGTTCGTTTCTTTACATTTTAATTATTTTTAAATTTAATAATTTAATTTCTTACACCCTTCTTTCGCTATAAAACCTCGTTAAAGTAATAAAAAATACTTTGTTATTTACTTAGCGACCAATCAGAGCAGAGCTTATGTCTAGAGCGGGGTCGAGGCGCAATCTTTTCTTGTAGAGAGGTTGACAGTTTTTTGCGGGACTTTTGCATTGATTTTGGTAAGTGACAGATAGAGTTAGATGATTGGATATATTAATGGTTAAACTGGGATCGGCGCCTTGAATGCCTTCTCAGTCTTAAAGTCTTGAAACTGTAGTAAAGTTTATTTAAAGTTGATTTTATCGGAATTGAAATACTGTGAAACCGTGATGATCGTGTTTTGTGCCTGCATTTTATCCTGATGACGCCCACCAAGCCGCTAACCAATAGTGACGATGTCGTTGAGAATAAGGTTTCTCCGACTTACTATGGTAAATTTTCCCAGAAAAGGCCAAAAACAAGACAAAATCAAATTAATTTAGGTAAACGTTAAAAAAACAAAGCCGTATGATAATGCGTTTAGTCGCTTGAACAAAATATTTTATACATATATGATATTATGTATAATTAGGTATATTAGTCCAAAAGAGCAGTTTTTTTTTGTTTTTATAATAATTTCTTGCTCCTTTAATATTCTGGCACGACATTTATATCTCAAAATATTTTGGAGCAATAACAACTTAACCGGAGAGGTAATTATTTTTTACAACAATTAAATCGTTCTCCCATAAAGTTGTCATTACTCCCACACTATCCATTTAAATAAATAAAATATTTCTATTTTGAACACTTCTTTTTACACATCTCACAAGCTATACTAAAAAATAACCAACCTCGAATTTTTTTAAACTTAATTCAAAAGAATAGAGTTGTAAGAAAATTTTATTTTTCGTAAAAAATGCGTTAGGTGCTAGAATTTAATTATTCTAAATATTTTATAGAATTCTCATTAAAAGTTGAGTTTTAAAATATTTAGAAATACTGCGCTATTTATGATAAAATTTTACTCTTATCACTCTTTTTTCTTAAAGTTATAGAAAAATATTTTAGTGTTTTTAGTTAAACAATTGTTTTTTTTTTAGATTTTGAAACTATTTATTATGTATATTTCCCCTTTTCTGACGCGTGATATAAAACAATATAAAATATGACGCTAACATATAAAAAAATGTTGGAAAAATTGACTTATACAGCAATTATATTTCTTCGGGTGGATTTGAACCACCAACCTCTCGGCTTAACGCCGAGTGCGCTAACCGATTGCGCCACGAAGGATGTGATGTAAGGGTCAAACCATCCCTATACTATCTCCGCAGTTTTATGATTTTAAATAAAATATTCCCTATGAGTACCATTGGGAGCAAAATTATAAAAGACATGACTTAGATATACCTATGTTTTTTTAGTTTAGAAGAATTTATTCAACATGTTATTATTATATTATTACCTGAATGCACGACGCCACATGTATAAGTAACTTAATAGATATTAATGCTAGCCTTAATCTGATAATGTCTTATTTATTAATTTTACAATGTTTCTCGGACATGAAGATAAATTAAACAGTTTATACTTAACTAAATTTATTAGTTGTTGATGAACCATTACTTAAAATGAAATATAAGCTAAACTTTAAACTTTAATATTGAAATGATTAATCATTTTTGATTATAGGTAGGGAGGGTAGCTCGGCCGGCTGTCACAGTACGAAGTCTTTTTGTTTATCCGATTCTATTTAATAAATTTAGTCATTTAATTCTTCAAGTATTACCTTAATTGTGTGGACAGTATAGTTGTGTAGTGCTGTATAGTGTTAGTAAAAAGTGTACTCAGATAAATAACCCTGTTTATCGATAAGCAGCTGACTCAATATCAGCTGTTAGGAACGGCGCTGTCATAATCAGCTGTTCAATTGGGTTCAACACAAGTGTTAGTAAAACTGCGTCTTGGTTAACAATTTTATTTTGTAGTGTATATAGTGTTCCTTCTAAAATAACATTGTTTTGTTTATTAATTATAAACTTAAAATATAACTTAAATTCTTTTGAATACTAATTGAATACAGTGACATCTCTTGGCGTAACCCTGAACTTCTTTATACGACCTATATAGTCATGGCTAATAAGTGTGGCGCTTGCGGCAGATTCGCGTCCAATTCTGAGTCCGTAAAATGTACGAAATGCTCGTTGTCATTCCATAGGCAATGCGTCAAAGTCGGCATTGATGCTCGTAATTCCAAATGGCAATGTCGCGATTGCAAAGCCAAGGCTCCAGGCACAAACATAACGGCCACTATCACACCGAGTTCGGGCAGCAGTGGCGCCACGGACACGGACACCGATATAAGAGACGCGCAAATTGACTCTGCCGACAGAGGGCGTTACGATAGCTGTGATGTTTCGAAGGATATTAAATTTATCCGAGAACAGGTCACCACCATACTAAAAGAAATGACCTCGTTCCGACAGGAAATTGTGAAAATAAATAAAAATTTAGGAGAGTTAACGAATAGGGTTGGTGACGTCGAAAAGAGAGTAACTCTCCTTGAAGAGCGTGCTCCCGACCAAAACGTCCTAACAGAGGCTTCCAGGATGGAGGAAACACTGAGTCAGCTTAAGTGCCAACTGAATGACCGGGACCAAGCATCTTTCTTAACCGACATTGAAATATCCGGTGTAGAAGAGGTTAAAGGCGAGAACCCCCTTCACATTGTATCGTTGTTGGCATCCAAGATTGGTATGACGCTAGAAGAACGCGATGTAGTAAGCGTGATGCGGGCGGGCGTTCGACATCAGCGCGAGAGTATCTCCGGTGGCGTCGCCCCGAGGCCGCGGCCGTTGGTCGTTCGTCTAGCGCGACGTTCGGTGCGGGATGAACTGCTAAAAGCAGCGCGCGTGCGTCGTGGGGCCGACACCGCTGGACTGTTCGTTGGTTCCGAGCCGCGCAAATTCTATGTTAACGAGCGCCTCACTCGTACGAATAAGAATCTTTTTTATAAGGCCCGTGAGGAGGGGCGGCGTAAAGGATGGCGATACGTGTGGACGCGAGACGGCTGCATTTATGCGCGGCGAGATTCTGATAAGCCTCGTTATCGTATTCGTACAGACATCGATATAAATAAAACTTTTGGCGAGTAACTCGTTGGGCGCAGCACAGATCGCATTTTATTTATTTATTTTTATCTTTCAAAATATTAAAAATACATTTATTTTGTCTTGATGTGTTCCCTGTTAATGCTTTTATAAATTATTGTATAAAATATAATATTTTTAGACCATCTAAGTACATGAATTGGTCATATGTTTTATTTTGTCTGTTGTTGGTAATTTGTAGTAGGATTAGATTATCTAGTATATATAAAATAAGTTGTGAGTTAAATGTAAGGGATAACTCATTCCTTAACTTTTGTAAATTTTCCGTGTGTAATCAGTGTATTGTTGTTTTTTTCATTTTTCTCGTTTATAATGTGTGCTGCAACATAATTAGTGTAACCTATATTTATGTATTAATCTTCAATCATTCAAATTATTCAAGTTCGGTATTTAAGTATGGATATCAAGTTGACTTTCTACTTTTAATAATTAATCGCTTTATTCAATTTCAACGCCGCTATAAAGCATTACATTTTGTTACAGTTAATATAGAAAACTGCGGCGTCTACATATTTGTGTGCGTTATGTATACTTTTAAAAATGATTAGATTAAATAAGTTAAAAGTTGGTCTGTTGAATCCAGGATCTTTAGGCACAAATCACGATGAGTTTGTAGTAGCAATGATGCGTCACTCTGTGGATATAATGGCGATAAATGAGACGTGGCTTCGTCCGGGCGAAGAAGGTCGCGCCCCTACTGTACCAGGGTACAGGCTCTGTCATATTCCCCGGCCAGCTGATGTCCGAACTCGCGGTGGGGGCGTTGGATTCTATCTGAGGCAAGATGCTAACACCAAAATACTACAACATCCGATTTGTCCTACGGTCGAGCAAATGTGGCTAAGCATCAAAGTGGCAGGAAAATCCTTACTGGTAGGTACTGCTTACCGCCCTCCGTGGCTTAACGTGCAATTATTTCTAGATGCTTTAAGTGAATCCTTAGGTACCTTCACTCAGTACGACTATACAATACTATTGGGAGATTTTAACATTGACTTTTTAAATAAGAACCTTGCGAACTATAAAATGCTTTCTGTATTTTTATACAGTAGCAACCTTTGCCAGCTAGTATCGGAACCGACACATTTTACGGATAGCAGCGAAACTGTTCTGGACCTGGTATGTGTCAATGCACCGGTATCTTCTATTCATGTAGATTACATAAAAGACCTAAGCAGCCACGCGTTTATAACTTGTATGCTGGACTTCCCTAGAGTTCGTAATCAGCCTAAGTGGGTTGCGTCTAGGTCAATTAATTGTATAGATACCAGTCTGTTCGGTAAAGACTTAAACTGTGTAAACTGGAGTTATATAATTTCCATGAATAATGTAAATAATATGCTTGATGCCCTCAATAGTACGATTTTAGGTATTTTTAATGTGTATGCGCCAATTGAAATTCGCCATAGTAGACATCGTAATAGTTATCCTTGGATAACTTACAATATAAAAGAAATGATGAAGACGCGTGATAAAGCTCAGGTCAGAGCACGCTCAACTATGCAAAGCTCACACATCATTTATTATAAGGAACTTAAGAAGTTAGTAAGTAATGCTATCGATTCTGAAAAGACGGCATATTTTAGGTTCTACATTAACGCCAAGTTGCAAGAACCTAAAGCGATGTGGAAACATATCAAGCAACACATACAAATAAATAATAATGATAACTATCTGCCTTCACATTTGTGCGATCCTGATATGATTAATGCCCATTTCCTTCAGGTACCTGGTATAAGTAACGTGTCTGTATCACTTCTCACATCTTTTGAATATAATCGGTTTTCATCGGAAATATTTCAGTTTAAGTCTGTCACTGAGGCAGAAGTAGCTAAAGTTATTCACTCGCTGAGGTCCAATGCAGTTGGAAGTGATGGTATATCGCTTGATATGTTAAAGCTGGTTCTTCCCAATTGTCTTACGACGATCACATGCCTAATAAATAAGTCATTTGACACGAGTATCTTTCCTGAGGCATGGAAACAAGCGATTGTAAAGCCCATATCAAAAATAGACAATCCAGTTGCTCTCTCTGACCTTCGGCCTATTAGTATCTTGCCGTGCCTCTCGAAGGTTATTGAACGAATAGCTTCAAATCAGTTAAGTAGCTTCCTCGACTCAAATAATATCCTACCTTTAAAGCAGTCTGGATTTAGGAAGAAGCATGGTACCTCTACTGCATTAATAGACGTAGTGGATGACATATTGACCTCGCAGGACAATGGAGAGGGAACAATTTTGGCATTATTAGACTTTTCGCGTGCCTTTGAGTCACTGAATATATCATTACTACTTTCTAAAATGTCGTATTATGGCTTTAGTAGTAAAACAGTAAGATGGTTTGATAGTTACTTTTTAAACAGAACTCAAAAAGTCGAATTACTGAACAATAATGGTGGTATAAAAAATCAGTCAACATCAAGGAATATTAATAGAGGAGTCCCTCAGGGATCTATATTAGGGCCTCTCCTTTTCATCCTGTACAGTGCAGATGTTATAGATACGATCAAGTTGTGTAAATATCACATGTATGCAGATGATTTACAAATATATACCTCGTTCAAACCATGTGACACGGATTATGCAGTAGCAAACCTTAATTCGGACCTTGATCGTATTTTTCAGTGGTCTGAACAAAACGCCTTAGTTCTGAATCCTAAGAAAACAAAGTACCTGATCATAGGTAGCCCTACACAGATTCGCAAGATTGGTGCAAAGAATCCGGCTATTGTTCTTAACGGAGATCCTATAGAAAGGGTATCGGAGGCACGAAACCTGGGGGTAGTGATGGATGAGAATCTGAGATTCGAAAAGCATGTCATGAATATTGTGCGCAATTGTTTTTATAGATTGAAGGTTTTATACCGCATTAGGAATTACCTCAGTGTGACTTTACGTATTACACTGTGTGAGGCTCTTGTCCTATCAAAGTTAAATTACGCAGACACTCTCATTGGGCCACGACTCCTAGCGCGAACCAAGAAATTAATTCAACGAGTTCAGAATGCCTGCGCGCGCTTTTGTTATAATATCCCGCCTCGGTCCCACGTGACTCCATATATTAACGCTGGAAATATACTTAGAATGGATCTCCGTAGACAACTACACCTTGCCACACTTATATTTGGTATAGTAAAAAATAAAGAACCTCTATATCTATTCAACAAGCTGGCGTGGGCTAGGGATTATTTACACGATAGAACTCGCTCCGCTCCGGATAAACTGTGGTATCCGTCCTACTGTTCAGCTGCATTCAGGGGTAGCTTTAGGTACAGCGCCACGAGGTGTTGGAACAACCTGCCACCTCCTCTTCGGAGCCTAAAAGCATTAAGTACCTTTAAATACAAGCTGCGTACATTATTACTCGAAGAGCAAAAAAAGCAATAACAAAATTATACGTATTTAGGTAACTAGCTGACCCGGAAAATATTGTTCTGTCATATTAATTATATCAGTAGATATAGAGGTTCAGGTTTAAGACATTATTATGCAAGTATTTATTCTCAGTTATCCACACAGTACGTACTTTAAAATAATTTTCCATTTATCCAGCTTTAATTTAAATATAAATATAATATAACTTTAATTCCCTTAAAATATAATCATTATTATTCTAATACAATTTCTTAGCTCATATTATTATTCAGGTACATATACCATAACAGTTGCTACACTAGTGACCAGCTGGCGGGCAGCCGTCCGAGTGGCCTCGATTAGTGGGGCAGGCTGAAAATCAGCATCATGAAGTAGCAACTCCTGCTCATGATATTAGCTGAGTCTGTCCTTTTCGCGGCTGTTGCAGCACATATTATGTATTTCTTACTTTTGTTAGTTTTTTTTCTATACATGTTTTTGTTTTTTTTTTTTTATTTTTTCTTTATTTTTTTGTGTTTATTTGTCTTTATATTGTTTTTACTTTGTTGTGTGTTGTAACAGATCCGAATAAAAATTCATTTCATTTCATTTTTTTCATTTCAAATGAAATGAATGAATGATGAATGAAATGTTTCCGTATCTTGACGTCGCATAGTTTTGTAAACATGGAATGGAACATGGATTTCGAGGAATGAGAATAATATTTAAATAAAGTTACGGATAAAATTTAACAAATCAGAACGAATTCACAACACTACGATAAAAATGGGCAGGGGTAAAGAAAGCACACTTAGTAAAGGGTTTATTTCGTTAGTTGTAGGTACCTACTTGAAATTCACATTTTTCTAATGTTATCATCATTTTTGACGTTGCTTAGTAATTGTAATCAAATCTAGAAATTGTTTATATACAACCACAATTAATATTTGTATATACGAGTTTTCTAAGGCACTATAATATTCAGTTTTAAACTTAGGTTTAATTAACATTCTCAAGATGGTAGAACAGGTGGTAGAACAAGGTAGGATGGTCGCCTCATGTGAAAGTGTGCCGGCAACCATGCTCTTCAATCGCAACGCAAGAAATGCTTCACGCTAGAAATAGGTGTGGCGGTGGTACTTCCCCGGTCGAACTACATTAGTTCTAAAACTATATTGTCGGAAACTATATTGTTGTTATAAAAAAAATGAAATCTCCCGCTCAGCACAGATTTCAATCGAAAGAGTGCCGCTTTGTTGGATTGCAGGCGGATTTTATTCTTCGTGAGCTAAATTGGCACCACCGCCTTTCTTAATTGAAGTGCGTTGTTGTGTTTCGGCTTGAAAATCCATTTTCGACTTAAGTAGAGGGAATCAGTGACAAATGTACAGCCGAAAAAGTGGAAACACGAGCCACCCGAACGTTAGCGCCACGAAACGCTGGCTTTAAGCGATTTTACTCAACGCTGCAAGCGTCACCGTTGAGCGTTAAAACAAATGTATGAGTCCGATCTTCCATAAAAATTCGCTGCAATTAATAGCAAAATTTTTTCAACGTGCACGCTTACAGCGGAAGTGGATGTTTCGTGGCCATAGGGATCCGTATATTATCTCACAGCTTTTTACTATATTGGATACGAAATTGGCTTGTCGTAAGTCTTCTTCATCCTTCTTATCTTCAGTAGTAATTAGTGATATTTACTGTACTATACACGTAAAAAAGTCTAGTGATAATCTCGTGAAATCTATCTGAGTGAAAAGTGATATCTGTGCCTTCATTTGGGGTATTGTAATTTAAATGAATGAAATGATTTCAAGGCTTTATTTCATTGTTGGTTGTGCTAATCGACATTCTTATTCTAAGCCTGCTAGTTTATTAGATGTTTAATGATTATGCTAGTAATTCTGTTGAAGTAATTAAAATTTCGATATTTGGTACCTGTCTTGAAGGGTTAAAATGTATGTTAGCTCTAATCTATCTTTAATTGTAAGGTTAATCAAAGAATATCTAAGTTGTATGTGTCTACTATTTCTTTAAACCGAATTCGTTTCAAATACGCAGCTTCTTATTTCCACAGAAAATCTAGAAATGCAATGTGTTCAATTGCCACGTGCCACTTGAAACTCAAATGAAAGTCCCAAATTAATCAGAATTGGGTCAACTACCTAGAAAGCGTAGGTTCAACATCAACTCTGCCAAGGGAGTTTAACAAGGACGTCTTTGTTTTCTTAAGCTCATTTTAACTTGTCTGATTTACCAAATGTAGGTAGATCCAGTACAAATGTTATGATTAAAGTTTTTGGGTAGTTAATGCGAAAACACGCACCGTAGGCACATATTAGTAGAAAATTAGTATAGCGATTAAACTTTAGCTTTGCCGCATCTTGATAATTACTATGAAAAATTATAATATTTTCTTGATGTGATAGATACACATATAGTAGGAGTAATAAAATTTTCTTAATGGGTTGTTACTTTCAGAGAAAAAATCCCCGTGTGGTTACATAGGTACCTACTTCTGTTATATATTCTGGTATAAAAAGTATCGGCATCGCAGTCTCTGGGCAAGATTCCCTAGATGTTGGTACCATTTCTTTTTTGAATGGCTATGCCAATTCGTTGAGCGAAATGCGTGTCAACTCTAGAATCACCCGAATAGTCTATTAAACGACTTTACAGTAATTGAGAAAGAGCATCTGGACTCTGGTCCCCCAAATTAAAACCTGTGTAATATTAAAATGTTCCATAGGTTATTCCCCTTTTTAAAAGATAAATAATAAAAAAGCCATGTTTGAACTAATTTTAGTAAACAATCTGGATTTTCAACATCCTTTTAAATATTTTTTGAGAAAAAATGCATTGTCTCAAAGGGAAAATTGCCGTTCCTAGGAGTTGTAATATAAAGTTTTGCTACGATACACTTAAGTTTTCAACTTTTGGTTAATTTAAAATACTAATTATTTAATTTAACAAAATATAAAAAGACTATTTACAAAATGTACATATATACAAAAAAGAAAAACAAAAACATATAAACAAAAACACTACCATAAAAAATTATCACCATCGCAGTCCCTGGGCAAGGTTCCCAAGATGCTGGCAGCATTTCCTTTTCGATTAAAGTATTATTCTTGTATAGAGTTTATGAATCCGAAACATAAAGTTCACATTTAGAAGACGTACTTCTAAGCCAATATCACTAATTTGCTTTAAAAAATATAAAAACCAGGATCTATAATACCTCCTAGGGAATCGTCGTCCAAATACCACGCATTGAATTTCGTATTTAAACTTGAAACAATTAGGTGTATAGCCAAGTTAAAAATGGTGGACCAAGAGCGTTCTTTGGTGGCAGCCTATAGATCAATTAATGTTGGAATGTTGTTTGTCCAAAAAATTTGTGGGAGAACCATTACAGTGCCAGAGAAAAGGATGAATTAAAAGAGTCAGTTGATGAATTTGATTCAGCAAATGGTTTTTAATGTACAGCTTCAAAAATGTCATTCATTAAATTTCTTCTAGCTGCGTGAACTGCATTTTTACACCGTGACTCGTAATAACTTTTTATATGCATGAGGTTTGATAAATATAGATTTTGGAAGCCAAGCGACGGAAAGTGCCACAGCCATTGGTCTAATTCCACCATACTTCTTTTTTTAAGCACATACATAAATGTGCGCCATTAAGAACGTGTAATATTAGAACTCACCTTATCAGAAAGCGTAAAATTTATTAGCTATGTAACTTTATTTTTTCTTAACTTGCCTTATTTCTTGTAGACGTCTCCGGTCGCAAGTAATTTCTTTGAACATGGGAAAAGTCTGAATGGTAGTAAAGATTTATTTATGCTGTTTTTAGATTCTTGAGATGACTGCTTTTATTTATTTATTTTTGATCACCTACATACTTTACACCAGTTATAATATAAAAAATAACACAATTATGCAATAAGGAAAAGCTAAGTGCAACTACATTTATTCGCCTATAAAGACTGCTTGCAAAAAGGAGCGAGTAACAAGTAAGTCAAATGATAATAACAATAGTAATAAAGAAAAGAAAAGATTTTTTCTGGAATAAAATTAAATTAAATTGCAATTACATTAAAAATTAAACAGATATTATATGTCAATATATTTTATGATACATGAATTAAATAATATTACTTAATAGTTTATATTAATTATATTACTAAATAGTTTTTTTGGGATGGTGGTTTTACAGTTACCCTGACGTTAAGTGAACAAGGGTATTTTCAAAGTAATTTACAATACAATTGGATGTATCTAATAGCTTACCCATTTCACGTCGTTTATTGCTATTTTCATTGCTGGGGAATTTACTACTATCTAGAATCGAAATAATTCCCCTTTGTGCAATATACTCATAAGAAATATCATGACCCCAACTATATGTAAAAGTTGTACAGTTCGTAACAAACATATGGATGGCTGCTCCGAAATAGAGTCATATATCACTTTTATATAAGGCGACTACCTTAGTCCACGTGAGCAGCAACGCGTCTGAAAGTGACTCCAGATATAACCTATTCTATATGAAGTTGCTTACAGATGTCGCAGGGCGGCAGAAACCACTTTCCATCAGGTGGACTGCTCGTTTGCTACTTCAATATTATAAAAAAAAAGAGATCGAGGTGGTACCTCTAGAAGCGAACCACAAAGAATTCCACCTCCCTTATCATTATATATTTTCTTATTGCAGGGCTCCACATTAAGCTTTTTAATACTCTTACTATTTTAACAGTTTAAATATTGCTTAAATTATTTTAAGTACATGATTTATTTATTTGTGATTGTTGCCAGAGGGTACGTGATACGATAATAATGCCTTTTGGCTTATTGAGAGTAAAAATAACTTAAACATTTGCCTCGAGGTAAATACCTATAAAAATATATTTTAGTTTATTTTATCTAATCATAAATCCATTTTCCAAACTGGTTTTCAAATTAAATGTGTATTTCGTTTTACAAGTACCCTTCAGTTCTGACGAGTTCGGAAAGGTGAATCATAATGTTAGTACTTAAAATTGCACGATTTACACCGTATCCCAAGTAATAAATTTAAATGAAAGTAAATGTTATTTAGTTAAAACTAATTTTAATGATCAAAACTGATTTGAAGAAATTTGCTAATGATGCACTGTGTATGATTAATGGATTATTGAGCACACGTTATACGCGGTTGCGATATTTTTTTAACTGTCTCGATGGCGGAATTGCGCTGATGGCGCAATAAAAGAAATGCTCTGTACGCAAACCGTTCAAAATAATTAACAAATAAGAGTGGACTAAAATAGCGAAACGTATTTCATTCGATTCGTTATCGCGCGGCCTCCGCCTGGAATGAGTAGCCATCCGGACGTTTTACTGCGGCCTGCCACGTTAACTTAATGCGCATACTATACTCAACTTTAACTGACTGAGTTAAGCTTTTTTGTTCAAGATTCTTAAGATGCATACAGTCAATATAGCGTCAAGTAAGCTTGTAGCTACATTATTTGGCAATTCTGCTACCATAAGAACGCAGTAATCGCCATTTTGGAGTTTTTTGTGGACAATACCCCAGAAGATCTAGAGTTATCTAGTTATCTAAACGAAAATAAAAAATATCTACATCTTTTAATGAAAGTCCGTCAGAACATGCAAAAAATGCAATACTTGCGCAAAATTAAATGACCATTGTTGGTTTCAATGACCATTGTTGGTTTCAATAATTTTCTGCTTACGCCCTTTGTTACAAAGTAAATATATCCGGTTATCAAACTAGAAACATTTTTACTGCAATATCAAGGAAGGAAATAGATTTGCAAAAAATAAAGAAAGGCGTTTATCTGAAAACTATCCTTTTACAAATATGGCATTTTCCATTACGACGTCATAGTTATCGTTCGCACGTTATCACCGAAACCCCAAAAATGTAATCCACGTGAGTGGCTGCAGAGTTCAGATTGTGGCGGCGGTGTGCTCGCGGCCGCTCTGCGCATGCCGCTCCTCCCCTCTCGGTCCAGATGCGCTCCGCGATCAAAACGCTAAACACTTTCAAATAATGCGTATGTGGGTAAGTATGTCAAGAGTCAATTACCCCTGTCACTGGCAATCCTATCTTCCGACTATGTCCGTTTTATGACCTGCAACGTTACACACTGTCTCTCGAGCACACCCTGTATCTCACTCCTGATGTCGCATGTTTTCTATATCTGTAATACTTTTAGCGCCTATACCTACCTATTAGATAGCGTAATTTATGACTACGAGTCAAAGAGAAGCACTTACAAAGATAAGGAGAGAAATTGGCACTCACCTTTCCTCGAAGCGGATGCTAGAGCGGCTGATGTCACTCCAGGCGCTCATGGAGCGGCCGCGTCCCCGGTGGTAGGCCGCGGTGGCCGTCGTGGCGAAGGTGCCCGTCGGGCGCCGCTCCCGGTCGCGGTCCACGTCCGGGGGAAAGTTCACTTTGGCGGAGCCGCGGGACGATGGCCCCTCGACGGACTCCGCTCCTCCCGACAGCTCCATCTCGAAGGGCGCGTACTCCGGCACCTCGTCCGGCTCTGCATCGCTGCCGTCGCTGGCCGCCGACAGCGCCTCGTAGCCGTAGCCGGGGCGGGCGGCGCCGCTTCCCGCCGCGCCAGCCGCCCCGCCGCTCGCGCCGCTCTCCGCTCCCGCGGCCACCCTCGACGCCGCCGCCTCGATTCGGCTCAATGACGCTGCCTTCGCCTGCTCCCGCACACTCAGGGCCGAACCCCTGGCAGGGAAGCGGTTCGAGTACCGCAGCTTGCTGTGGCGAAACGTGGTGCCGTCCGACCGTCACCGCCGAGAGGAACCGAGCCGCCGAGGCGCGCGCGACCAGTACCACACGCGGGCTGTCGACCGTCGACCCTCAGCGACGTATCGCAGTCATGATGGGACGCCAGATAAAATTGAAATTTAGCGCGTTTAGTTTCCACAACAACAATCCTTCACTACGGTGACCTCGGATGCCTCGATGACATCGGGTCGTGTTTTTGTAATTCTACGATTCCTCGAGGAAAGAGAACGGAAACGGAATCTAGAGGAGACAGAGAGACAGAACGAGAGTCGGGCGGTGCGGTCTAATTGATGACCTTAGCGCGGAGGCCTAGTGAACGGCGCTAGCTAAACAATAATGCGTATAGATAGTACGTTTCATACATGAAGGAGAGATAGTGAAGTGAGGCGAGCTTCTCCATCGTGAAGTTCGCGCAGGAGGCGCGGGGCGGGCGGCGCGGATCGATGGTCGTTTTGCCTCAAAGTAGTACATTTCTTCGCCACCTTCACGGCGTGGCGCTATTGTTACTCGTATGTCATAAATAATTCACCTCGACTTTGTTATCTACCCTAAACATTGTTAGCGTAGTACCTTTGTCTCTTTAAAAATTAGGCGATCGATCGCTTCAGGTATTTACTTTAGCGCGAGGTCATCGGTCACCGTGCCTAATTTTCAGTTTACGAAATTGTATCATTTTTTTTTAATGATTGATTGTCGACATAATAACACTTGATAGTATTTGTGATAGAGGTACCCACCCGATTATGGTCATATTTTGATATCACAGCGCTGGTCTGTGAATATGACTGCAATAAAATGATCCTGACATATGTACACTGCATTATCATTTATCTACCCTATTATATTTTTCATTGTTATGTTGAAAATAACAATTATGTATTACTATTAATGCCATGGTTTTAAAATACATCTTTTATAAAACCGTTTGTGTTCCGAGGAAGGTCGTTTTAATTGGTGCTTTTGGTTGTCAGTTCATACGGCATTCATTGCACGTTTCTGTGCAGGACATATTCTTGCAGAGAAATGTGTAATAAATAGTAACGCTGAGCCATCGCCAAGGAGCGCTGGACCATCACTCGATGTATGTAATCCAAAAAATGTATTCCACTCGTAATACCCTCGTAAGAGTATTTAGTGGGATACATTTTTTTGGATTACTACTCGTTGGTATTCCTACTCGTTGAATTCTTCAGCAAATTGTGTTTCAAGTCTCTTATAAACTAAAAATAAAAATTCCTACAATCAAATGATATGATTTCTAAAAATTTCTTTGCAATCTTTTTGAATTCAATAATGTTCTTCATGTTTTTCTGTGAAGTACACCGATTCTTTTCTATTCTCGTCGACCCATTATTATCGAACTGCTGGGCACGGGAGTTCTCTCAGAATGAGAGTTTAGGTCTTAGTCCACCGCGCTGGCCGAGTGTGAATTGGTGACTACTACCTCTTCCAAATTGCTGTCAAACAATATATTGGCAAATTTATCGTCTTCCCAACTGGCTCCTTTTACAAGAGCAAGTGTACAAAATAGGTGTCGGTACTCCTACTCCGCAATCATTCCAAGTGTATATTTTATATTTTGTATACCTATAGTAGAGCTGGTCAGTCACAACAGTAACGACGGTACGGTACGGTATTATGGTCAAAATTCACCCTTTATAATTTCTGATAGCATTACGAAATGACAATTATTTACCTTTTTATGTCAGTGAAGTGAATATTTTTTTGTTATTTTTTAATAAAGTTTTTAAGTTTTTATACTTGGTAATAATATCTTTTGTAATAAAAAACTTACTGGTTCAACGATACATTAAATCAACATAAACTACTACTGCCATCTATTGATGATATTAAGTATTATTTTATACATCTCAAACCTTTCAATAGTGAACCGGGTGTACGAAGGCAGATGATTTTGTTAAGGTATTGTCTAGTATCTAGTCGTTTATTCCTAGTGACAAGCCTGGAAGGTTAGCCCAAGGGATTAATTTGTCATGCATTGATGGTTCGATTATTATTCACTACAGCGCCCGAACAACTATCACATTGTGACTGAAATGTAAAATGAAATTTTCAAAATAAAATCTAAGTTATCATAACATCTCTAGTTTGTCTAACCTATCTAGTTATTTATAATTTATTGAGGGAATAATGAATGAAAATAAAATAAGGCGGCATATTAGTTTGATAAAAGCCGTTCGATATTTTAATATATTTAACTTATTTTCATGCAGAAGTCAAAAATCGTTCGTAAATCTTCGATTTGCGCGTTAGATCTTAAAATAATTGAAAGTTTTGCTACAATTGATAATCAATCGTATTTTGCAATTGTCATTTCGGGTACCAAACCATTTTACTACTAACACCTATCGCATACATACCATTGTTATATCGTTTAAGTAGTTTAGTCGACGTTGGTCTACCCAGTACTCAGTCTAGCCGTTATGTACTAGATTCATTCTATTTTCACCTATTGACCGTTAAGAAATTCGTAAAGTCTAGTATAAATTGTTTTGTCGAAGCCAGTACTCCTAGTTCTGTTGGTCGATAGTTTTACAACAATTTGACAAAGTTCAATCGATGTTGTTTATAATTTTTAACTCCAGAAACTATTATCTACTTGGTTGTAACGGTAATATCGTTGGTTGTATCGGTTCTCCATTCACATATACTTTAATTAAAAGGTAGTTTAATTATAATCTGAACATACTAAATCTGAAGTCCTTAGATTTATCAATTTTAATGCGTTTATTACTACACTTATAACAGAAGGTACGGGTTTAGCTGTTATAATTATTTTGCCTAACTATTTAAAATTTAATCTATTTTATGGCGGTTCTTATTAAACCATTATTTCTTTTTATAATTCATTCCTCTAGAAGGGATCATACTTGCTCTGAAGGATCTTAGATTCTAAATAGCTATTCCCTTAAACAGTGTCTTTAATGTTAGTAGTTTTTTTTTATCATTTTCTTTTTGAAGTGAAACTTCTTTATCGGGGTTGGAAAAAAATTTAGTGTAACATTTTTTCGTTACGCGCCATATTTTTCTGTTACGCACCATTATCCGTTACGTTACGTTACGTTATCCCTACCACGCGTGATATTAGATAGATTATTATAGATTAGATTATCAGATAAAGTTTAATAAAAGCCTTTTATTAAACTTTATCTAATTTAACTTTATTTAACCAATTTTTGTAAAGTTGCATATAGTAAATTATTTTTTGAAAAATAACGTCATAAAGAAGTTTCACTTCTTACGAGTGTACGCTAGTACACGCACACATTTTTTTATTCCTCTAGTAGGGATCATACTCGCTTTAAAGGATTTTGGATTCTCAGTGAATATTCCTTTAGGACGTGTTTTTTATATCAACCTTTTTTTCTTTTTCAGTTTCTTTCCTCTGGCAGAGATCATACTCGCTCCGAAGGGTTTTAGATTCTAAGTGTATATTCCTTTAGAATGTATTTTAATATTGTCCGTTATTTTTTCTTTTTCGTTTTCATTCCTCTATAGTAGGAATCGTACTCGCTATGAAGGATTTTAGATTCTAAGCGGATATTCCTGTAGAATGTGTTTTTAATATTATCCGTTCGTTTTCTTTTTCGGTTTCATTTCTTTAGTAAGGATAAAACTCGCTTTGTAAAATGTCAGATTCTCAGTGTATATTCCTTTAAAATGTGTTTTTTTTTATATTATCCTTTTTTTCTTCATCGATTTCTTTCCTCTAGTAGAGATCATACTCGCTCTGAAGGATCTTAGATTGTCAACTCTATGATTTCAGCTACTTATAGTAAGTAGTTGTAATCACAAGGTTGGGTCCTGAAAGCCGAATTCGGCTGAATCTAGTTTTGTTTTTTTTTTTGCATAGATTCAAAGTATCCCAACCACGTCAAACAAACAGATGCTTTTTGCAAAATAAGACTGCTGGGCATATACTGGGCTATTTATGGGATCTTAGAAACAAGCTGTAACAGTGATGAACCATGAACTGTCTGGTTTTCGTGCAATACCTATTCTTACAATATACCGAAATTTTACGTCGCCATACGGAGTCCATCCGGCACAAATAGTCGCGATTGGCTAAAAACTGAAGTCCTGAAGTCATTGACTTAGGATTATTGATCTCATAATACTGAAGTGCTTGACTTAACGCTTCCAAGGGAGGACCTGAGCGGGCGAACATAGGCGAGTTATGTCTCAAAATTCTAAGAGCAAATCGTGATATGGTGATGCACCTGTAATTGACTTAATGTCACACTTGGTTATTGATGGAGCGGGTTTTATGGATGTAGTTAATGAGGTGAGTTTATCTATCAAAGAATTAACTTGTTGAGCAAACAAATTGAAGTGCGCTAGGAAGTTTAGTCCTAATATTAGGTTTGTTTTAACGTCAGGTACAACGAATAGCCAGCTAAATGCACCCCTTAGCCCGAAATCTTAAGCCTACCCATCCGAACGTATTTATCGGTGACTCGTTGGCAGCAAAAACTTTATAGTCTGTTTTAGATTGTGGCCTACCACGAATGATTTTATAAACATAAACACATATGTAAGACCCCGTACCAACCAAATATTAAACTGACTGCTCGGTTCGTTTCCCTTACGACAGGAGCATGGAGAATGGCAACTCGTGGACTTAGTGCCAAAACTCGGGATACCACTGGTATCATACCAGTGGTATCCCGAGCTAGCTTTATAGCGGCTCCGGGATCGCTGTCGCCTCTCTGGAGAAGGCGCTTGTGATCTTAAACGCCAATTAATAATTCCGCCAAGTGGCCAGAAAGTTGCTCAAATGAAGACTGCTGGCATAATGCTGCCAGTTTACCCTTAGATGCATCCTTCCACTGAATTCGCACCGAATTTACAATTTTCTCTTTTACCCCACTATGTTTATATCACGCCGGGGTCACCAATTATACGGTGAAAGGAAACTAATAATCTGTTTTCATATATTAACTATTACAAATATAAACATATTTACATTAAGTTTTATTCAAACTAAAACATTTGGTCTTTTCTTCTTACCAAAACAATAATAACTCTTCTTGTCAAAACTAAACAAATCTAAGTTAATAGTTTATATGCTTAGTATAAGTTTAATGAAATAGATATTACACTAATTGTGGAAAGGCACCATGGGATTCATGTAGACCACTTTTTAAAAAACTAAGGCTCCTTACTCTACCCTGCATGTATATCTTGGAAGTTGCATGCTTTACTAAAGTTAACCAAAACTTGTTTGTAAAAGCAGCTGACATATACCCTAGAAACACTAGAAATCCGGAACGACTAGTGCTTCCTAAAAAACCAAGAACAACTTTCTACCATCGAAATTGTGTCGCGATGTGTGGTAAAATATTTAATGCTATTCCTAAGGACATTAAAGAATTACCTATCAGAAAATTTAAACAAAAACTAAAAGCCTGGTTGACTGAGAAATGCTTCTATACTATTCAAGAATTTCTTGACATTTCTAATTAATTTTATTTCTTGTATACCGTTGAATTGTAATAATATTGTATTCTAATGTAACACTTGACATTAATATATTAATAATTTTGACATCTTATAATTAAAATTCGTAATTGTTGTAACATTTGGATTTAATATGTTAAATTATATTATAAGTATTAGTTTATAATTATGCTACTTATATAAATTTGTATGTCAGTGATGACAAAAAAAAATGTGTAATATTTGATGTTAACTGTAAAACAATTAATATTAAGCATTTTTTTTACAAATAAATCAATATTATATTATATTATTATATTATTACAGAAATTAACAAAGAATGTTGATGACTTACATTCCCGCATTATATGTTGAAAATATAATTAATTTACCTTTATATAAGAGCAGTTCATAATATTTACATTTATTTAAAAGGTTTCCCATTTGATTCATTCAAAGATTTTTTCTCCTTTTTGACCTTTTGTTCCATACGCCTTTCAACTATCGGTAGAAAAGGGAGGCAACACTCATAAACCTGAAAGCACTTCCACAAATTGTCGAGGTAGATCGTTGATGCAGTGAAAACGTCTTCAATTGTAGGCTTGTGACATAGTGTTAGGTGTATGGATGTGGTTTTCACACTATCACGGTGAAACTCGTATGGTACTATGATCTTTCCATTCCGAATTATGAGTGGACATTATTATTGATATTGTAATAACTTTGTGAATATCGTTATCATCTTCTGCAACAAATCTCCTGTGTGTAATTTTTTATTTTTGATATTGAACTTCAGGCTTAAACTCCATAGAGAATGATGGGAAAGATACGGCATTTCAATAGTCCGACTATAATGTTTTATGCTCTTTGGAACTAACTTTTTCTAATACAATTGATGTGGTAAACGCGTTTACAGTCCATCTGAGAGTAATTGCTACCACCTATAGATATCTGGAAGCAACTTCACATAGAACAGGGGTTGTATGTGAAGTCGATCATAAATGCTTTGCTACTTTCCGATGACTAAGATGGTCGCTTCAGTGACGTACAAACTGCTTCGCGCTTTAATTGTGGCGGTGATACCTCCCCGGTCGAAAATCACTGGTTCTACCACCTGGTAGTAGTTCGTAGCTGCAAAAATATTTTTAGATTTCCAATTTAGACGTAACCCTTCTTTACACGTAAGTCTCGTTGAAAATTAGCAAAGGCGTATTAGTATTCCGACATCGTTTCCAAAGTCTCGGTCCTAGATAAATGTTTAAACGAGAATCGGCAGCTTCGGATTTTCCCGATTTAGCTTGATTTTAAGGTGACAAAAAATAACAATGTAATAAGAAAACATCTATATTTGTCACTAGATCGTATCATTTAACGAATTTATGCAAATGGTAGAATTCGATAACCTAGACAGGAAAAAACGGAGAAATAAACGTGAGAAATTTGTAAACAGAGTACCCGAAGAGTAGTCTCAGATGTAGGTTTTTAATGTTTAAAAAAAAAAATGTGATATGTCTTAGCGTTTATACTAACGTTATGACATATCACAATTTTTATACTGGACTATACTACAGTCAAATTACTACTACAGTCAAATTAGGCTAAAATTTTTTGTGAAATTACATTACTTCATAACAAGCTGAATTTTGGTACAATTGTTCAAAAGACAAATACACGGGAATTTTATGAAACTTTCAGGTTTTGTTTATAATCGTATTATGAACAATTTTAACAATTTTAAATGTTTCCTCCTCTTTCTTTTCCTTAAACATTAACCAAAAACGGGATCGACACTCGTCAAATCGATGTTGGTGTAATAAAACTGTTTCTGTTGATGTTTCTTCCTCAGAGGCCTCAATATTCTGATCTTTTCCCGTTAGCGTCTCAACGAAACGGTCGTAGTTGTGGAAAGAAACTCCTGTACTGCGATTGCGGTTCTTTATCATTTTGCAGGAAAAACTTCATCTCGAGGCGTTAACGACAATATTGCCTCAGTTTCTAGTTGGAGCAGTGAAGTAAAGCTGTTCCAACGTCCGAATCGATTTAACAGATCGACATTTTTTTTACTATTCGTCAGATTCTTTCTTGCAATTCTTATACACTCGTGTTTTGACGTACCTATTTATATTGCCATTGGTGTGCATATGATTGTGTGTATGTCAGTTAGAAATATGAAAATACTTAACGTAAGTATATGGCAACGATGGTATTTAGCATTTATCAAAACTGAGTTATACCTTTCTCACTCATATTCCCAAAGAAAAGAGAAACAGTACGAGAGATATTTTATACCAACCCGAATATTACTGGCGCCGTTTTGAAAATCTTTCCTATACATTAAATTAATTATTTCCGATAATATTAATGCGACTGGACCTGGACATCTGCCTCTTTTTTTTTATAAGTATGAAGTAGCACAACGAGCATGCAGTCTACCTGATTGTAAGTGGTCACCGCCGCCCATAGACATCAGTAAGCAACTTCATATAGAACATGGGTCCTATCTGAAATCAATCACAGACGCGTTACTAGTCCCGAGGATGATTTTTGTATTTGGAGTACTTTGATCGTGATCATCAAGTCCAGAGGCAGACATGTGTGCAAGATATATCACACCATTTTTTAACATTTTCAAAACTCTGTCAATTGACAACGCAGTACCACTGTGGCGGCAGACGTAGTCTTTAATATTTCTTAGGGTGTAAGTAGTTATGGCTAATAATAACGTCTGCCACGTGTGTTGATGATATGGAAATTCTGCTCGCTAGTTCCCTTGCTATAAATGTGTGAGTTGTGAATGTTAATATTCTTTCTCAATATTTCGGCCATTTTGTAATAGGTATTTTACACTTAGAATAAATCGTTTAGGCCTATCACCGTTGTATTGTGGAATTTAAAGACATCAAAATGCTCATATAACAGCGCGATAACAGTCCAAGAACCAAATCAAAAGATATTACCTAAGTACATTATAGGAAATTTGGTTAAGGGCGTAAATAAAACGTGTTTTATAATTTGAATAAGTACTTGTTAAATTATATTTTCAAATTAAAACAGTAAAGGGATACGTCTGTTCTCTACCAGATTGATTAGCGAAGTAAGGAAAAGGAAATGAGACGGGTGGTTTTATAAACTTCGTTTGCACGTGCTGTTTTCAGGTATAAAAGGTTCAAAACAATTTAATGAGGGCCACCTGCACTACTCATAAATTTAAATTATTTTTTGCAAAACAATAGAAATAAACCAACATACATAATTTTGGAATAATTCACGCTTTTCTTCTAACTAGTCACCCGTAGCATCGGCCGAAATTCGACCGTAATTTAAATTAAAAAACTAAACTTCATATTGTCCAAATTAGTACGAATATTTCTCTAATTCAAATCAAATGTCATCTGACATTCTTGACGTTGTGTCTTTTGAATGTTCTATTTCATTTACTAAGTACATATGTATTTGTGACAAATGCATGGTAGTGTGTGTAATGTATTTTTAGTTGATTTTATGTATGAAAAATGCATTATTTGAAAAAAATATTAACATTCTGCACTCCTTCTCTACGTCCACTATAACCGCGCAAAATTTCATACTAATCCGTCCGCGGCATATTACTTAAAAATCCGTCACAAATTTTTGCTTCACGTATTAATATAATAATAATATAAAGTAATTAAGCAACGTAACCTATTCTTATATAAGTTGTTGAACACGCGTCTGAGTAATTACTGAGGTTCCTCATATTTCTACTCTGTCCCTGTAAAACTATCCTCACGTGGCTGGACCTGTATTTCTACTCCTCGTTACGTAGATATATGATATTTGTGCGTAATGCGAAAGCTTTCATCCAACAGTTCAAATAATTGGTATAATGAGGGACACGAAAAGGCAACACGTTACTATTTTCAGCATTATGTGTTATGTCACTGAAATATCCGGTTATTGTCTGCATGGAATTTTGTTCACCACACAATAGTTGAAATGTTTAGTGCAATACTCGTCGTACAGTGGAACGTTCGCGTGAAAGGATAAACGATTGGCTTTACATAAGTTTTTAGTATCTAAGTAACAAAAATGGATACAAAATGTATTTTAATCGCCTTAATATCATGTTTTTCAAGCGTACAGGTAAATAATTCATAGCTATGATGAAAAAACCTTACTCAAGATAATGTAATTTTGAATATATAATGTTATTATTGCACTCCAGGCTGCTATTCCTGGCACGTTCTTCTGGAGACCTCGATTGGGTCTCGATCTATCTATCCCAACTACAGGTGAGAGTAATTTCTGTTATATCTATAAAGTAAACTTGTTTTTTTTCAAGTTGTTAGTCAGTGTCCATTACTATATTCAAAACTGTTGAAAATATATAAAAAAAAACATAAGACTTGACATATTTGTGCGACTACAAATATACAAAATGGTATTCAAAAATTTTGATTCAAAGTGTTTTAATAGCCAATTTCACCAATATTTTCCGTAGGTCTCCAATTTGTCACGATTATCACATATGTATATCTATCTACACTCGTACGCTGTCCTACCCCCGGGAACTTAGGCTACCTTTAATCATAGAACAGTGGAAGGCCTGCCAATAGGCATTCCGCCAAAATAGCAGGTTCGTAACAGTTTCGAAATATTCTTATCAATAAACACTGGTGGTTCTCAGAGCTCACGATGCAAGTGCACAAGCCGACGAAGGAAAACGTCTTCGAGGGTGTCGTGGTGGCCATCGACGGATACCAGGTGGGGCTGTCGGTGATCTCGCTGGCCGCCGGCCTCTCCAGCGGGAAGACCTACCCGCACCTTAACCCTGTCTCCGCGTACTTCTACACGAATGTCTACAGATGGGCACTGCGACATATCAGTCTGTGAGTTTGATTGAATGATAAATAGTCCGGTCACATTTGACTTAAAATTCAGGGTAAAATTACATTAATTCGCAACAAGCTGAACATTGGTACCTACAATTGTTCAAAAGACCATTATAAACAAACCCTAAAAGTTCCCCATCATTTAATAATGATATTGTCCACAATAAATTTTGCTCAGACCCAGGTCTGTGGTTTCCTGAACTATTCTCGCGACAAGCTTTTATATGATAGAAAGTTTTACGATGCGAGAAAATGATAGGTTTGGCAACTACAAAACTTTTTTTTTCAGTGCACTGAAATAAAAGCTCGTATTAAAAATACTTTTTTAAATTATTTGATTTAATCTCATAACAATATGGGTATCAAATTAAAGTTATTAAGTAGCCCATTTGCAAAGATATGCTTTATATTACATGTATATTACTGCTTTCGACACAAAATTCCAGAACCGTTAAATTAAGTGAATTATAACAAGAACTATAATGATCGATTGAATCAATTTTAAACAGTCGGGGTCTTATTTTGTTATTTGACGATATTACTTGTTAGAAGTCGATCTAACTACCTTACCTCATTTTGACAAAAATACCGATTACCTACTGTGCCTTTTATAATGAGAAAAGAGTTATTGTAGAGGAATAGTTTATAGAAAAGTTATGGTTTTGAGTTTCTTTCAACGATTCTTCTCTGTTTTTCAAAAACGTGAGATAAAGAGTTCTTATATTCTTCCCACTTCATAATTGTGTAAGTTAGATAATCTAACTTAGCGGAAAATAAAAACACGATTATCATGTCCCAGTAATCAGTTGTTTCACCTAAATTGTTTAACACTTTAAAAAAAATGTTTCATAATATGGTTTGCCAATTAGCGCAATGGATGTTCCTCACTAGTATGAGTAACATCAAATAACGCTTTAAGATGTAGGTATGCTTACCAGCTTACGTTTATCTATCATTAAAGCTGTCGCACAGTAACTTCCATGAAACTTCATTATTACCCCTAAATCTAAAGACAATCACCGACGCAGCAGTACCGGTGGGTGCCCTTTTCAAATATTGGTACATGTTTATGCTTGCAATCGAGTTATGGCCGACGGTATAGTGGGTAGACGGCGTATATTTATCTATAATTCTGCTATACGCCTTACAAACTCTTACAAATTATAAATAAAACAAGGAGTCCATATCGCTGTCTCTTGGTAGAGCCCCAAGAAAGCAGGCGGCGTTACCTTTTTTATGATTCGTTGTCCAAAATATGCACCAGCCCTTGGGTCTCCTGAAACAACCAGTCGCGACGACAGTTCTTTGCAAAACCGTCGTGCTTCTGGTTCCCAAGGACCTAAAGTCTCTACCGCACAAATATGTAACCCTCCCCCAAAGAGCAGAATATTTGCACTGCTTTATTAGATTCAGCCGTTTCTGCCGCAACACCCGCGCGTCAGAGATAACCGATGTATGAGATAGAGCCAGCGTATCGACGCTCTCCTATTTCCAAGGAACGAGTGTCATATCGTCAAGCCTCTTGCCATCGTGACTTGCTATACCGTTCGGCTCAAGGGCAGCCGGCACGTTGACAGTAACAAGGCCCCTTCGGATGATGTCGTGGACGGACACTTGACGTGACAAACGGCCTGCACTGCGACGGCAAGACATAATGGTCAACCTGGGTGACATTTCACCAACAAAGAAAGCGGTTTAGCTCATTTGTTTTAACACCTAAACGTAGACAAAAGCAAACAGAAAAACTTACATCGTCTAAAAATGTACCTAGATTATATGATGACAAAGCTTTCAGCCAAAAACCTGACTCCTTTTCAGAGACTGCTAAAAAACGAGCCCGATCTTTAAGATCTTCAGTATTCCTAAAAAGTTTATTAAAAGATAATTCTCAAATCGACTCGTCCCACAAACTCTGAATAATTTTTGACTCAGGATAATTTTGCCCTGGGTAAGCCAATGTCCAGGCAGATTATGCATCATTCACATAGGTTATCTCTTAATTGATAAAAGACTTTACGTAGAACCGTGTTAGTTATTTTTTGTGTGCTATGTGAAGAAGCCAAAAAAGTAAAGCTATACTTGAATTTTTGCGAATTCCAAGACCCCCGAACCTGATAGGAAGAGAAGACTGACACCGTGAATTTTCCGAAAGATAACAATTTCAAACTCGGTCCAGGGTATTTTAAATGATATAATCAGTGGAATTTAAATATTTGAAGCTATGGAACTACACCTACTTACATAGTACCTACACATATGTAAATCTTGAACGAAAAGACAATTTCGCATAATAGACATGGCCATACGTGATTGATTTAATATTAAAAAATCTGTGAGAAATTTCATTGAATTTCTATTTTATTTCTATTGATCTATGAGAAGTGACACAGACTTAAGAAATACTGGAGCACCGAGAACTTCAATTGAATTTTTATTTAAAATTTTGATGTCGGGTGCTATTTCATTACATTCTTACTAATACTAGAATTTTCCGAGCTATCAAATTTTCATTGATAAAAAGTTCACATTTTGAAAAAAATATATTATGGCCAATTGTTAAAAAAATTGAATGACATCTGTTAGATCTGAAATAACTGTATTCACTTGACTTCCTGAAATGCCGTCATCTATTTACCAACCATTTAATTTCGAATTAAGACGTTATATTATTGGAAGAATGTCTAGACTAAAAGTGGCCGGCCCAAGTAGATCGCCTTGTTGGCAACCAACAGAAGAAAAAAATTTATTTGTTTTATACATTAATTTAGATGGGAAACTATATATAAAATTGCCAAAGATAATAAAAAATCGAGGGAGTGCTTTTCATTGATTGTAACAAGGCTCCCCATCAATCGAATTAAAAGCATTTTTTAAATCGTACTGCAACAGCACTTCGTCTCCGTTATTTATCATGCACGAGTTGCGTGGGCTACTGCCTCATATCCACCCTTGCTTCCCATGCCTAGTTGCACAGGAGAACACTGAGATAACTATTGGAGTAATGTGTTTGCCACAGACTTTGGAAGTAAGTCGACGGAATGTACTACCCACGGCAATTGGATGAATACCTCCATCCTTTCTAATTATTGCACATAAATTGGCACCATACAAAATACTAGCGATATTGCCGTTAACTTTACCTGCAAGCATGAAATCAACTGAGTTCTCCTAAGTTAATCCTGAGTTAATAATATTAATATAAATAAACTTGACATAAAGCGTGAATTTTCATATCTTTTATTTTATTAAATAAAGGACTGTGTCGCTTGGCGATCATATCGTCCCGTGACACTACAATATATACAATAGATTAACGAAAAATACAATACAATAAATTGTTTTTAGTCCTAGATCAGCCAATCTAACCAGTACTCTTCAGCTCTCTTTCACTCTCAGCTTCATCTGGCATAGGGGAGGAAAGGACGCTGTTCAGATAGCCGATTTGTGGAAGCATAAACTTAAAGTGCAAATTTCTAAATAATTCATTACGAACACATTCCATCATATATCTTCAGCCATGCCAAACTCAATACCATTATGTGAAGAAAATTTATTCATCAAAAAGACGAATCAATTTGACGGAAAGTGTCCGGACCGTTTTTAGTTATTATCTGGTTATTTGTACATCAATCCATGGTAATCTTGATATTTGACGGTAAAATTCTCGGTACCAAATCACTAGACGTATAAAATAGACGTAGAAAATCTTTGCATTGTTTTTAACAATTTTGACATAGTAGAAATAAAGAGGTAGTACAGAAAGGAGAATCCCATCTGTTGCAGCTTGTATTGCCAACAAATCTACGCCTTCATTTTCATTAACTGAATATGGAATGGTATCCACTGAAGAATCACCTCATATTACAATCTCAAGATTAATTCTTTTAGATGAATCTAATAATTAAACGATACGAAATTGGTATACTTCTCCCGTGAGAGGTCCAGCGAGCCAAGTGTTACAGTGAACTTTTGGAATCAGTCAAAATAACAAATCGGTCAAAATCTATGGAATTGATATACGTAAAAGATTCTTCTATGACGATTAATTCCAATACGCATAATGGAAATATCTGAATCAATCTTGAGCTTTACGTTACATACAAGTTTAGGATCTAAAAACGCTGACCTACTTACTTTCACATCCATCTGTTAAAATAGAATACCAATCCGTCATATTTTTGCTCAACAAAACGTTTACAAATTATTGCTAGGACATATTTATACGAATGACTAACGTAACTTTGTAATGAATAACACACAGCATAACAGAATATTCACGAAATAATATATTTTTATTTTTTTAGCAGACAGGTATTCTCTTCGCACAAATTTAATGTTCAAATGCAGTTCATACTTGTTACTTTGTGCGTTATAAGACTCAAACTTCCTACTGGATTTGGATTTGTGTTACAAATTCCTCAAATCTTTGCCAAAGATTCCATAATCGGATCCGGCTACCGTAACCGATGAATTGGTACCGGATCCGGCGTATGTGTATATTGATGCCGAATCCACCAGATTACCGGATCCGGATTTCCGGATTGCAATCCCTAGAGCGGCGTCACCAGTATCCTTTATTGCAGATTACCGTTCTGGGTTGGCGGACACGGCGGCCACTACTGCGCCACCCACAAGGTCTGGCGCCGGCGCTTCTACTATGTGGACGAGTTCATGCCCAAATGGCTGCGGTACCTCTTCCCCTACGTCGACGAAAAGGAGTGGAAGCAAGAGGAAACGGAATTCAAGCGGTTCAAGAAATACTCCGAACCGGCTTTTGGTAGACACTACAGGTACCCTACCAAGGTCTTCAACGACTTTAAATCCTTCGAAACTCAGGAGACATTGGAGAATTCTGATATTCAGTCCTCCTCGTCGTCTAACGTAGAACTGATGGAATAGAGTTTGAATAATCACTGTTTGGTCAGAAGATACTATTTACTGATGAGTTACTTACATTTTTTTAACCATAGAATTTGGTCCGTATAAATTATACCTACTTGAGAAACAATAATAATTATGAAAAATGTGCATAAATTTGTGTAAAAATGAAAAAGCATGTTATTAAAAGTAGCAACTGTCTACAACAACCAGGAGCATTAAAATTTTCTAAAAGAATAAGACTCAGATTTTTTTATTTACTTTTCTGGCAAAAAAATCTTTATACAATACTAATGTTAATAGACGAATACACAGGATATAAAACGAAAAATTAAAAATCACTGCTGTCCAGTGCATTGTCTACAGTTTCGTATCCCAAATAAGTGAAAATAATTTATCTTCTGTTTTTTCTTTACAAAGCTTAACCTATTCGTAGGTGCTGCTCGCAGACCACCTATCAGGTTTAAGCTACCCTACATGATCCTTAAATGTATGTTCACAAAATAACAGGTTTTATAATAAGCCCATAGATTTGCCACATCGTGTCAAACGCCTTTTCGTCGATTGTTAAATTAATTTTGTTAATTTTTATCACTTATCCTTGATTTTAAAAGTTCGAGCTTGTAAAGACCGGCATCTTTTTAGTCACGTGGTCCATATAGGCCACGTGGTCCATAAAGTAGGTATGTGAGGTAATAGCAGGTCGCAATCGAATACATTTAGACGGCGAGAATAAACTAAACAGAACATCTAAAACGTCTCCTTATCAACGTTTCTATTATCCGTCTATCGTAATAATTACTTATTACTTATTTTCTGCATACCTTTATCGAATGAGACTGAACGCAAAATGTGGGTAAATTAAGTTAAAATACTTCAAACTACTCCTAATAACGTAACTCTATCGTTTAGCGAATTAAAATTAACGATTTTACGCTAAAAAGGACAAACATGTTACATCCGTTTTCTAAGAATTCGTACAGACTTGATTTATTTTCCACATAATGCCACATAACTTTCGTCCTAATTTTGCATTAGGACGAAAGTTAAAATCGGCTCCGTGCGAGCCGAACTCGCACGCGAAGGGTTCCGTAACATTACAGCAAAAAAATCACGTTTTAAGGGAGCCCCTCTCAAATATGTACTTTATTTTGTTTTTAGTATTTAGTCTACTGTAACTGTCTAGCTATCACGGTCATGAACCGTGATACACCCTGGCAGCACACTTATAAAGACAGCGGAGTCTTAGTAATAAGATTCCATTTGGGTACGGAATCCTAAAAGTTCGTGTCTTTAAAGATGATACGTCGTAAAAATACTACACTGGAGTTACAAAAAACGTGTGGTACTCGGGGACTACCGCGGTAAAGCTATTGCATAGCATTATTTTTATCAATTTATGCAATTATAATTATTTATGCAGTATTTTTTTCTTTGATATTTATTCAAGTTTTTTTCTTTGATACTATATGCTTTGTCACAAACAGCTGCTTACATATTCGTCCGATTTTCGAGCAGTCTCGTCTCGATCCGTGCGAGCTTCGTACTGTCGTACCATATACATACACGTTAAGCGAACGCTTGGCCGCGCTACATTGTAGGCGGAGTAGTGGGTGTTAGGTATTTTTCGTTACGGAATTTCTTGATTCAGTCGCCGCACTTAAAGTCTACGACAGTTGCTATGAAATACCTTAAAAACTATAAGCAATGAACGCCGGGTCTAGCTGTTTATCCAGTAATCCATCCAATCATTTTCAAAACTGTCAATATCGTTCCATCTGTGGCGCCACCTTTGCCCATAACATCAACTCATTATTGTCTCACTGTGGGGCACCGGTCTTCTCTCAGAAGAGGTATTAAGCATAGGCCACCGCTAACCAATCGCAGTGTGTCGCTTTGCAATGAGTTAGGAAAATGTTTCATTGTTTAGAGGAAATTCAATAAACTCTTACTAAAGGTAACTACTATATGAAGTCCCATGTAAATTGAAACAGCGCCATCTCTTGACAGAACTTATGAAGTTACAATTTATTCAACATTTTTTTGGCAATAGAACACTTACAATTTTCTTTCATACTTTTCTAGCAGGAACTTTGATTGGACTTTTACTGTACAAATGTGTAAAAGTAAACTTAAATATAGGCACAGCCAGACATCTCTTTTCCTCCGTAACTTAGCTGATATGCACTGTCTTTATAGTATAAAGGATTGTAACGAAATAAAACCAACAATAGATTGTCTTAAATAATATATTTGTATTAACAATGGACATGATGACAGAATTTGGAATCTGTATGTATATAGTGTAAGGCCATGTCCATTTCCAACATTTTCTCTAATCCATGAAGTACCAATTTTTAATTATATTTAATTGTAAGAACGAAAACCTGTCATTACTTCCGCTGATGACGTCACGGTTTAACATTGCAAGATGTGTATTAAAGAATGACGTCATTCGCTCTGACAAGCTTTTGACATAAGTTTTGTACATTTGTTTACTAAAACTAGAATTAATTTTAAAGTTATTTTAACACTTTATTTGATTCATTTTTGGAATACTCTCAACATATTTATTTCTTATTCTTAAATACTGTCATCACGCCTATTACAAGCACTGGGAGACAAATCTTTGGCTAATTAATCGTTAAAAATATAAGTAAAAGCTCAGTAGTATTATTAGAGTACTGATTCTATTTAATTTATTATTAGAGAGATATATGAGAAAATGGATTAATATTATTGAATATATTTCATCGATCCAGGTCAAAATTCTATCAAGAACTGGATACTCAAAGATCACCGAGTTAATTGTCATGTATATTTATTTGCTTAACTAATAAATTCTTAAAATAATTTGCATTAATGTCGACGATACGTACACACTACGATTACATTAAAGGAACAATAATCACTAAACTACATCACACATTATTATGTTATCAACAATGATATGCATTGAGAGATTGGAATAATTAAATGCATCGAATGTCATGGTTTCTATAAATCATACAGAGTACATATACGTCAAAACACTCGCACGTTACGTCAATTATTTCTTAACCAAGTGACCATCGTGATATTTACACACGATAGTCGCGTCCTTCAGAGGATTAATACTTTATAATGTATTAACTGGTGTCGCCACGAGGCGCAGGCGCGGATGGTGGGCAAAGCTACCGATGTAACCGGGATATGGCATAACGACGTAAAAGAATGTAAACACACGGTTGTGTTTTTATCCCTGTGAACATCGTTACCGAAAGAGGTGTATTTAACGGGTGTACTAGTCTGTCCGTCTGTCTGTATGTATAGCATCTTATCTCTTGAAAGTTTTTGATGATCTTTTTTATGATAAATTATCTTTTGAGCCTTTGGTTAAGGGAGATCTCCCGCCAGGCTAGGTGATCATGCCTGGGGAGCGGCCGTGCTTCGACAGTCGTTGTTCGGAACTTGTATATATGCAGTATTGAGAATACTTCGATGGCGTGTTTCAGAATACTAGTAGCGCCATCTCTTGATGAGTAGCGGGAAGTCGCCACAGAGCCTTTTGATAATAATTAGAATTTATTAACTATATTTTTTGCGAGAGCAAGAAATCAGTCAGCGGTGATCACATATCTGAAGATGTTGGTAGCTTTACGCCTACGCCTGTATCGGTGGCGTGTCTACGGGTCCACGAAGGAGATCATGATGTAGCGGGTGCCGGAGGTGACGAGCAGCCCCTCGTGGAAGTGCGTGAGGCGGCCGGGGTGCATGAGCATCCAGCCTGGCTTCGTGTCCTGCACCGAACAGTTGTAGCGGAGGAACCTGCAACCGCCGCCCTCGTAGTCCACGTCTGCAATAAAGAGGCATAAAACAATAATTTCCCAATGCTGGGCAAGGTGCATTTCACGACGCGAATTCACGTCCCACTACTGAGCACTGATTGAACCATTAGGTTTTCACTGCTTAATAATGCTGATTTATCATAAAATATCTTTTATATTATTATAGAATACTAGCTCTTATCCACGGCTCTGCCTGCACGGTCAAAGGGAATTAACGTTAGCATTTGATAACCTGATTCAGAACTTGCAAGTCAACTTTACTAACGCGATCTATTAATAACGTCTGGAACTACTAAAAATGTGTCAACTAACAAAACATCGATATTCTAATGAGAGAGTTGGTAAAAAGTAGCGTACGTTACTCTCCGTACTCCCTATCTCCTAACATATAAACCATATCATATAATAGCGAAAGTAATAATGAAAGAGGAACAAACAAATACACTTTCACATTTGTAATATTAGTATGAATAGAATGAATTAAAAATTATAGTAAGAAGTGTAAAACTGAGTACATATCTCTCTGGATGTATATACAAGGAGCTCGGTTTTTACTGTTAGAGGGATCATACGCCAAAGGTCAAATACGCATCAATAGCGTAAAAAAAGTACCTATTAATAAAATATTTTTCTGTAATTGCTTTCAAAGGTATTTTTTTAAAAGCAATATAAATAGACTATTGTGTGACGAATCTTAAAACTTCACTCTCATCATTTTTCGTGACGTGACTAAAGAATTATAACCTCAAAATAGTATTGCCTCACCAACCTGAGGTCATGTTATGTCATGTCCTCATCACACATTCTCGTTTGCTACTTAATAATAAAATAACAATCTGCTGAAAGAAATTTCAGTTTGAAATAAGTGGTCCTATGTACAGTCACGAGCAATAAGATGTGGCTATAAATCACATAATTTTGACGCTACTGCATTATGCTGCCTTTCAATGTCAGATATTTTTGCTGCGTTCGTGTAGTCAGATATTATTGAACTCCTTCTTGGGTCAGATACTTTTGCCAATCTTCCATAGTCACGTCTTATTGCTCGTGACTGTACAATATTTATATAATGAGTTTGTTTTTCTGTAATTTTCCGTATACAAAAACATAATATTGGGTAAGTTTTTATTTATTAGTGAATACAATATACCTTAAAATAATGTATAATTTATAATTTTAAATAATTAATAATTTATAATTTTTAATTTTTATTTTCTATTTCTATTTATAATTGTAAATTTTAGTAAATAAATCGTAATAAAACATAAATAAATAAATAACAATTTTGAATGTATCCTAGTGTGGTACTCACGGGGCGTGTTGAGCGCGAGGTTGATGGTGTAGGTGGAGGAGTCGTGGTGCGGCCGCAGCGACGGCTGCTCGTCCGGACGGTAGCGCACCACGAAGTTCATCACGGACACCGGCGGCTGGAACACGGCACATATTTTAAAATGTGCGTCTTAAGGTGGTAGAACCAGTGTAGTTCGACTGGGGAAGTACCACTGCCACACCTATTTCTAGCGTCAAGCATTGCTTGCGTTTCAATGGAAGGGTGTGGTTGCTATACTTTTATATGAGGCGACCATCATAGTCCTCGGGAGTAGCAACGCATCTGTGATGACTTCAGATGGAATCCATGTTCTATATGAAGTTGATTACAGATGTCCATGCGCGGCAGTGACCACTTACCATCAGGTGGACTGCATGCTCGTTTGCTACTTCAGTCAGATAAAAAAGTGACAGGTTCAATTTCATTGGAAAAACCTTCATAGTGAATCATTTTAAACCGTGGTCTGAATATTACAAAGATTCACGTTGCTTTTTTGCCACAAACATGCGAGGAAGATAAGTTATGAACGAGAATTGAATCGAAAATATATGTTAAGGTGGGCATTCACGTTACAACGGTCGTACGGACTGTCGCAACGACAGTTCAAGTTGAAGACTTCAACGGACCTGCGACATGACCTTGGTCGTACAGTTCGCCTTAGGACCAAGGTTCGCCTTAGATTCACGATCAAACTTGTCGCATACAACCGTAGTTCGTGCGACAGTCCGTGCGACCGTCGTAACGTGAATGCCCACCTTTACGTATCATCAATCCAGTAGGGACATTTGCTCCAAGTTTCATATCAATTCTAATGACATCACCTATTAGTACAAGGCTGACAATGATTAAGAACACTGAATAACGCAAGATGGGTATAATAAATGAAATCACTTGTAGAAATTAAAAAAATCATTATATATAAAACAAACATAGCAGGAAAAGGTTCTGTTTCCTTTGTAGATAAATACTAATATAAAGTACAAGAAGTCGAGTACCAGAGCAATGAACCTTTAAGGGGTAATTTATCCATATATTAACGCTGCTAACTAACTATACCGCTGCTTCGCAAGAAAAATTGCTCAATTCAAAATATATCGATAATATTAAAAAAACAGATAAAATTGAAGACTGTGCTTCTATTTTTATTATTTTAATTTTATTCTGAAAAAAGGTAATATGTAATTAATTACCTTTTATTTATGAATTTACAGGAGTAAATTCAGCAATTTTAAATTGTGTTATTATTCAAATGAGACAGCGATATTTATTAAAAACCTGCTCTCAGTTAATATAATACGTTATTTTGTAATTTCTACATTCTCATGTCTTACGAATTATAAATTGTTCATAAGAGTAAACGTTTAAACCATTCGAAAACATTTTTCATGGTTACTCACGTTGTGGTAGTAGCCGGTGAAGACCGCCTCCTGCAGCGGGCGCACGTACTCCCGCAGGATGTACAGCCACTGCTTGTCCAGCCCCACCTGCGTCATGTGGATGTCGCGCGTGGGCACCGCCTCGTATCCACTCTCCAGACGCTTGTCCTGGATGAAATATATTTTTATAGTATACTTAACGGGTACTCACGATAAGCGGTTTATGAATTCTTATAGAATTCTTTTTGCTGATATTTCGACCCAGTTGCATGGATCCTGGTCAGGACCAAACTGTATCGATTTCGTGATAATATTAGGCTAAAATCATAAATATTTTTATAGCTAAAAATTACTATGATAATAAAAAACACGACTGCTAATACTAACACTTGCAGTTGATTATTTTTTTTGTTATTCATTTAAGGTAGCACTTTTTAGGAGTTTGAATCAAAATAGTAACTTAAAGTTATAATAAATATATTTTTGTAATGTTCTTTTTACTTATTTTCATCTGATATAATATTAATATAATTGAAAAACGTCCCCCCCTCTTTTCTTCTCCAATGACACCAATTTACTCGGAAACATGACCCTCCTTCTGACACAGTTGGGTATCATTTGTAACAACACTTTTAATTTTATTTTTAAACATAGCGGCTGCGGTCAGAGAAAAAGGGGCGGGACGATTTTCATTAATTATCATAATAATACAGAGTATCAAAAGAAAGCTAGCAAATAGACCGTTATAAACATATCAAACATTATAATACTTTATATCACTGTTTTTACCAAATAAAAAAAGTTTGACTAACTGAAACTGCACTGAAAAGAAAAAGATAAGTTTTGTAGTTGTCAAACCCATCATTTTGTTGCATCTAAAATTTTCTAAAATATAAAAGCTTGTCGCGAGAATAGTTCAGGAAACCACAGACCTGGATCAAAATTTATTGTAGACAATCTATGGTATCTTCCATTTTTTTCAGGCGGCCATCTTGAATTTGTTTCTTTCATATTGTGCTGTATTGTACACATTAAACCCTTTCACTAGATACCCATATAGGGTGGGTTGTACAAAAATATGTAGTCCGCCATTTTGTGGCGTCGGCCATTTTGGATTAACAACAATATTGATTCTATGTAATTGCATTGTCATCAGAACTATATACGTATTCCAAATTTCAGTTCGATCGGACACTGAGAAGTGGGTTAAATTCAGGTTGCAAGATTTGACCTAAACACACATACTTACATCCTTACAAACTTACCCACAAACATTGTAAGTTAAATAAAAGCTTTTAATAAAAAGAAAATTCCATTGATTCGTTAAGCAATCGGATTTCTTAATAATTCTACAATGTTACTTGTACGTGACATTAGCTACTCACATTGTTGGTACCGTCGCTCCACTGGCCGTGCGCCTCCATCACCGCGATCCACTCCTTGCAGAAGCGCAGCGACATCACCGGGAACCAGTACACGTCGGGGCACGGCTGCAACCAACAAAAATTGCATATTATATACTTTGTGTCACTTATTTTTATGTATAAAACATATTTTTTGCCAAATACGTAAGTTAGCTTTCCTGCGTCGATAGAAAGCGCTCACGCTATACGTTTTTTGTTCGATATAATACGAAGATATAAGAATACGAAGGAATCGTTCCAGTGATGGAAAGATTTTTCCTAAAACTTTTTTTTAATTTAAACATTTACTATATGAGTTAATCGATCATTCATACTTAAGCTTAAATTATAACAATCGACAATTGATAGCACGTAGCCCTACAGAGGCTACAGGCTGCTGAATTGAAAATATAGAATATAAACAATAAACATTGAAAAGAAAACTGGTTGTTTAGTTTAAAGTGCATAAAGGTTCATTCAATAATTCAAGTCACTGATCAAAAATATACGAATATGCGTCCACGTCCTCACCATGAGATGCTCGCGTCCTTCAGCGAAGTTATCGTAGTACTGCGGGTGGAGGTAGCGGCGCTCCCACTCGGCGGGGTTGTCCAGCACCTGGTACACGTCCGGGTGCGTGCGGCTCGTGTCGAAGCTCTCCGGGTTGATGAGGTGCCCCAGCTGTTGCTCGTTGCTCACGTGCATCATTATGCCCTGGGAACGAAGACCGGTTTGAGATTACTTGTCAATTTCTTTGAACGAAATTGAATGAATGGAGAGATATCATCTCTTAAGGTTTACCATGAAACACACGGTAGAAGATTAGACAATTTATTTTTTATAAAATAACTTGATGAGCAAATTAGTCCAGAAGGAATGGTGGCAGACTCTTTCGTAGATCGATCGACTCCTATTTCTACATAATCGGCATCTATTTCTGCATATGTTACAAATAAGTTCAGCTTCTATATTTTGATTTGAAGGGTTTAATGAAGGAGCGATTCTTATACGAGAAGCAAAAATTTAGTCATCCAATCCTATGAGGAGTTGAATACGAATGTCCATAAGTCCAGCTGCCACTCCGTCAAGTTATAGAAATAATTGTCCATAGACGATGGTGACTGCTTTCCATCAGGTGGCCCGTCTGCCTTATCGTTTGGCCTAACTATATAAAAAATTGAAGTCGTGATGGTTGTATATGAAGCCAAAACATCCTTTGGTGAAAATTAGAATGGATAGACAGGTTGTATAACCGACGCCAAGGACAGACAAAATGTCAGATCATCATTAAATGACGATAGAGAAGAACGGAAAAACTACGAGGCACTTATACCGGAGCGCATAAGTTTCTTCGTAATTTGACAGTATCAGGTGATGAAATGAAATGAAATGTCTTTATTTTGCATAGGCCTTCGGGGGCGCTTACAAATTGTCAGTTACATTTATATATTTTTTTTTACACTACCACCGGATCGGAACACGACCTCAACTGAGAAGATCCGGCAAGAGACTCAGTAGGTTTGTCTTTTTTCTTTGTATATCTTTTTTAATTTATTTGCCATCTTGTTTTTACATGGGTAACAAAAGTTAGCTCCAGTATCCTGCCCTACATTTGGCCTAACAAGGAGCACTTTGGTCAGAATCAAAGAAGTATTCGTAGAAGACGCTTAGAACTTTTAAATCATACGAGTTATGTTATGATAGAAAAAATACTTAAAACTGGTTTCTACTAGTAGTGAAATAAAACATCCCCGGAAGAACAGGGATTGCCAAATCCTTTCGCCTTGCTTTGAGGAGAAGAGTGCAAAAAGCTTCAACTTTAAATCACATCTCGTCAACCTATTACTGCCTATCTACCTTACTATCAGTGGGTCAGTCTTAAAGAATGAGAGAGTTTTAGCCTAAGCGCTGGCCAAGTACGAATTGGTAGACTTTGCACACATTTTAGAACCTGTTTTTAGAAACCTTAGGTTCCTTACGATCTATTCATTCACCATAAAGCAGTGTGATAACTAATTTCTAATATGCACATTATCTAAGAAAATTAGTGGTTCGTAAGCGGACTTAGAACCTCAGATGCTTGGTCAAAAGGCCAAATTTCAACAATTATTCTACCAATGCTTCACATATTTCACAATCTGCTAATCTTGTACTTATCTACTCACACCTCTATTTCTCTACTCTGGACAAAATTCTCGAATATTCTCGACAAGACCTCGGCAGTACAGAATCCTTTGTTGAATGATGCCTTGAATTATAACAAGAGAAGGCTAGTTCGCAAGTAGAACGGATCAATCAACGTTACTTAACCAATTTACAGCATCGGAGGCGATCGCGAAAGATCTGGACGGAATTGATTCACAAAGAAGGGTCCGAGCGCGCGATCTGAATTGCACTTTAACGATCCTACGCCTTATAATTTATATACTATCCTTTACTAAACTTTGTACTATATTCATATGCCTCAGATACTTCGATCGGAACATTATTTCCTATTATAGGTTTAATATCTCCGAAACCACAAAAGAGAAATCGAATTCTTGATTTAATATATTATTTGCATGATGTCATAAAACTCATTTATTAAGAAAAATAAACGATTGATCTAAACAGGGCCACTGTATCACTGCCAAAATAAAATACTATTTCAAAACTGTAAAGGTATTACAAATTAATTATCACTGTTTGACGATAACAAAAAAAAACACATTCCTGAGAGTTCACATAAACTAACGTTTTCAAAGATGTACTAAATCTTCCAATTCGCTCTTGTCCAGATCGGTAGACTATCGTCTGAAACTCTCTCCTTCTGATAGCAGACACGTGTGCCCAGCAAATGGACTAGCATAATTTAACGATACTCATATATCGTTATATCAATGTAATCTGTGTGAAAATACTACTTTTTTTCTCACCACCCATTAAAACATGGAACTCCAAATAACCCATGGTCTCCTATACGCTAAGTTTGCTGAAGACTGCCATAGACAATAGACTTTGTCGAAAAAGTTACTACCTATGTTCAGCATTACAAGAAAAGACATTTCCTACTGGAAGTCATGACATTGTACGTCATTGTTGGTTTTTAACGCAAATAAGTAGGAAACCATCAAAAATTTCCGTCCTATTTTACATATCACTATCTTGGGTGCTTGTGATGGCAACTAATCTTCATCGTAATAACATCAACCCCATAAAACTGGATTCGATAAAGGACACCATAAATCTAGGATCGAATCGAAACGTATTACATTTCTGTAATGCTTTTGTATTGGTCCAAAAGTCAAAAGGCATCATGCACCTTTGACACGAGGTTGAGTCCAACATAATTTTCCGTATAATACAAACATAGAACAACAATAATAGAAAAGTGGTAAATAAATAATACAAGAATACTAAATAGTGATTGATCGCCTCCTCTCCAGCGCCGGAAACACTCACTCTGCACTGGCCTGAGGGAGCAATATTCGCACAGTGCAAGCCACATCTGCATATCACCACTTAAGTATACGCATATGTTACCTATTATAATTTCAACGCGTCTAAATTATATCCTACTTCAATTCACTCGTCGGTCCAATATAATTCGCTAATGACACTATATGTCCCAAGAAACTCCCAACTACATATAGAACATGGTTTCCATCTGAAGTCAATCTCAGATGCACTGCCACTACCGAGGACAACGGTCGTCTCATATAAAAGTGTGCCGGTAACCACACCCTTCAATCGAAACGCAAGAACTGCTTCACGCTAGAAATAGGTGTGCCGGTGGTACTTATCTGTGCTGGTGGTACACTGGTTCTACCATCGTATCCGTGACAAACTTTAGATAATCGGCCTTATCCGGATTTGTTGCAGCATGCACTTCTCACTTTATAAATAAAATCTCACCAAGTCTCGAAGGCTGGCGCAGAAGGCCATGTCGGGGTCGTGGTCGTCCTTCGAGTAGGTGATGCCCTTGGCCGCCGGGGAGCGCAGCACGCTCGCCTTCACCAGGTAGCAGTTGGTGATGAACGGCACGTTCCATGTTCCCCTGGAAAAGCAACAAAGAACACGATGTAAAGAAAATGAATACATACAGGAATTAGTTTGTGAGGATGTATGTATGTATGTTACTTTTTCATGCAAAAATTACCGGTCGGATTATTCTGAAATTTAGCACACAGATAATGTACGATCTATATTAACACATAGGGTACTCAGTACCGTTGAAAGCGAGGCAAGCTGCAGTAATACCCTAATCATTTACTGTTTATAGACCTGAAACTGTTTTCTTTTTTTCTAAGAACTTTTAAATAAATCGTGAGTTATTTTATGTCTTTCTTTATGCATTATGCCATTCATTCTATTCTTGTTTTAGTTTTCTACGAATACATAATACCTACATATAATTTACCCCAACTCACTTCAATTTAAACAAAAAATCAAACCATCAAGCAAAATATTTTACATCCAAGGCGAACGGTTGAAGTTTTAACATGGGTACATGTGATAAGAAAAATAAACAAAATATGGATCACCAACGAATCATCGTTAGTGAGATAACCTTGGATACCCTTTCAGTGCACTAATAACCTAACAATCAAACTCTAATATTACGCGACAAGAAGGCAAACCACAAAGTTTTTTAAAACGCATGTAAGCTATTTAAAAATCCATTTTATAAATTAAGCTATCAATTTAATACCTCTGCGAAAACTGTTGAATTTGCTCTTTCAAGCTAAGTCGTTCTATTAACATTAAAATGCTTTAAGATTTACCAACCAACTTTCGTAAAAAATACCATAGCATTCTTTCAAATACAGATGACTAACATATATACTTTCGTTGACTCTATAGATTCAGTAATTTCGATCTAAATATAATAATCATAACAGGAAATTAGGTGAAGATTTTATTGAGATAAATGAAGCTAAACAAAACAATAGATTGGCAAACAAAATAGAAATGTTACTACACATTTTAAAGGTTCTTTAGGTTCAGAATGTACTTTAAATCACTTTCCAATTTTACTTGAAACTTCAACATTGAAAAGTTCAACAATGTCGTTAAACAAATAGACAGACTTCCGTTACAATATCAAACATTTCCATCCATTACAATACATTACCTTGCTTCTAGAGTATAACAGCGATCAGAGCGTCGTCTTGGCCCCTCTACGAACTATATAAACAAATTGTCCGTCTAAAAATAAATGGTGGGCCGATCGCACAGATTGGAGCTTCCGCAGCCTTGAACCGCCGTAAGAGCCGCCTCGTACACAATGCACCACTGCACTTCAGGCTCGACCTAATGGCACCGTGTCACACGAAAATCGCGGAACGTCCCGATTTTATTGTTGCTTTTTGATTTGAGTTGCGTTTGATTGTCGTATATGACGATTTTTTATGTTACTTAACAAATAATGTAACGTTCGATATAATTAATGAAATTTAATGGAAAATCTATTAATTGGTCAATACAGGTTTAGTAAATTGCAAGTTATTTAATTTTTTATGTATTTTTCTTATTTTTATAATAATGTTCATGTTAAAATCAAAAAGTTGTTTATTCCTTATTTTTTTATCAGGGGTGTTTTTATTTTTTTTTTCAAAATAAATTTTCTTAATATTTTTTTTAATTTTTACAAGATATACATAATTAATTATTAAATATTTTGTATTACACATTGTTTATTTTTCTTAAAGTAATTCATTATTGTGATTAGAACGATATTAAAAATAAAACATAAGGCTATAAACACAAAAATAGCAACAAATCCAACAGTCCTACGTAACATTGCCACCCTACATCAGTAACGTAAACAATATAACGTTTCAAATGTATACGAAGACACTATTCATGCTAAATCTATAATTTTTACAAATACAAGAAGGACAAGAAATATCTATGACACTTGTGCAAACGGCTATAAGTTCGATAGATAGTTACTCCACTACATATTATAAAACAAAGTTGCCCGTTGCAATGTTTCCCGCTGTATGTCCCTATGTATGCTTAAATCTTTAAAACTACGCTACGGATTTTAATGCAGTTTTTAATACATAGAGTGATTCAAGTATAATAGATTCATAATATGGTGGAGGAACTCTAATAATTTTGGATTTTTGACTGTGAGGCGAAACGAAATTCGCCGGGTCAACTAGTTATGTATAAATACAAAAACGAACTGGGTATAATAACAGGAATACGATGTACGCATATAAAAATATCGACGACGCTGGCATATCATAAACTATAATTATGTTTTATAATACTTAACGGGTACTCACGATATGCGGTTTATGAATTCTTATAGAATTCTTTTTGCCGATATTTCGACCCAGTTGCATGGATCGTGGTCACGGCCAAACTGCGGTAGCGGGGAGAAACCGTTGACAAGCACTAGTGGTAAATTAACCTATCTACCCTACGTCTAGTTCGTTTTTCTTTTTTAGGTTGTTTAGGTTTAGGTAGGAAATATCGGCAAAAAGAATTCTATAAGAATTCATAAACCGCATATCGTGAGTACCCGTTAAGTATTATAAAGTAACGTTTTTTATGAACATCAATTGCAAACATTAGGCAAGAGCAGATGAAAGTGGATCGTGATAAGCATTCGTAAAAATTGAGTCGGAGAGCATATGAGATACATTACTAGAATGCATCTTATATACTGAATAACTTATCTTAACTCTCATCAACCCATTTTTGTCACATTGCTAGGCACGGGTCTTCTCTAAGATTGAGAGTGTTTAGGCCATACTCAACCGCGCTGCCCTACCTGGATACATATTGTATATTGGTATTATATAATACATATTATTGTAAAGCATACTGCGTCAAACGTCTGCTCGGGTGTCCTCTGGAAGTTTCGTTGACCCGTGAGATCCCTCGCTTGTGTGCACAGTTCATACATAAACAGTAAGGCCGTTGAATTAGCCCAACGCTAAATATATAAACGGTTTTATATAAGAATTAACTGGGCATCAGTGTTGAAGTTGATCGAAGTTGTCAACCAAGAGGCTGAAAGATTAAATCTCATTTTTACCCGCTTCTAGTAGCAAACGAATATGCAGTCCGCATGATGGTAAGTGCATGCATGCATATTCATTACCGCTCATAGAGATCTGTAAGCAATTTCTCCCGAGGCCTAGATGGTCGCTTCATACAAAAGTGAGCCGGCAACTGTCATTTAAATAAGACTTATCTCATGATTCACAACTTCTTTAAGGCGGACCAATTGACTTTCCCAATAATTCAATCAAGCAGACACCTATACCCGTTTCCTTGAGCACAAATCCTACACATCTCTACTCTGCAAATCTATCACTGAACCTACTGGCCCATGCATTGCCTATGAAGGAAGCCGCGAGGGGACACGAGGGCCCCGCGATCGCTCAATTGCGACACAGTGTCAGCGCGGCCGGCATTCGCAACGGGAGCGCCCTCGCATGCGGACTGCACGCCGCCCGCACAAATGTTGCTGAAAAACGCCCTCATCACCGCACTGCTACTGCTACTGGTGTTGGAGGGCGACGCGCGCAGGGGACGCACCAGGTCGCGCACCAAGTCCAAGGTGAGAGCAGCTACGCCACATAACCCTGCGTCTCGGGTACCTTTTGAAGGTTTCCCCCTCGAGAACAAAAAAAAGCTACGCGAACTGATATGTATTAGTTTTGGCAATAATACTGATTGTCTTTGTGTAAATGTGCCAGTTGAATACATCTATGAATAGTAAACCATTCATAGATGTATTCAACCTAAAGGTTAGGTTAGGTTAGGATAGGTTAGTGGATTGCTACTTTTTTTTAAGTGCGTAGTTTTGCATAATTATTAAAGCGAGTTTTCATAAATTTTTAATTTACTAATATTACAATAGCGAAAGTTTGTGGATATTAATATATGCTACTTACTTTTCAACTTTCTTACTCATTTCAAAACTATTAGTCCAATTTCGGCAAAATGAGTAGACTAATTTATGGCTAGATAAACGCAGATTCTAATTACCGTGGTAAAAGTAACCGAAGCGAACGGTGAACGCGAAAATAAACTATTACATACATAACTAAAAAACTTCGGAGGATTGAAATTCGAATCTCAGACCTATACTGTCTAAGAATATTTATTGTTAACTATCACATCTACGTGTAGAAATCATATTATTTACTTCATTTATGGTTATCGATTTAAATATATTGTCTCGTGGCTCCAGGTTCAGATCGGGCTGCCCATCACCGGCAAGTACCGGGATCCGGAGTCCGACCAGTACTACAACAATAACGATGTGAGTTCTTTACATTTTTAATATGTAACTTTGATTAATATATTTTTTTTCAGTATTACAATGAAATTTGTTTAGTTTGTTTACATTTTATTATTTTACTAATATTTTTGTTAGCACTGCAGTAAATAGTTAGTGCACAGTAATCAATTAATCCTTTGTAATTATTAACTATGACACTAATTTACAAATTCAACAAAATATTAACGATAACAACTAATACTCTTAATTAAACATCACTAAATTTATAAACAAATGCTGTTAGATATGTTATTAAATCAAGGTTTTGTTGCTAAATTTAAAAATGCAAATATTAATTATTATCAATACAAATAAATTGAATAATTTTGGCACGCTGGGAAATTAATTAACTTGACTTACAATTAATCACAAATCTATATTTCTATGTAACCTTTAATGAAATTAGTCTTTTACCACGAGAAAAAATGCAAAAAATGTAAAAAGTATAATAAAATGCAAAAAATGTAAAAAATGCAAAAAATGTATAATAATTGTAATGATTATTTTATTTTGTAAAAGATACCTATTACAAAATAAAATAATCATTACAATTATTATAAACAAAGTACTGAAATCAATAAGGGACACTTGTAACGATAATGCAAATACCGAATTGATTACGAGCGAAGATGGGTGGTACTTGTAGCGATTCTAAATTGTAACACAAAGGGTATCGGTGTCCCTATTATTCGCCGGGCAATTTTGCCATTAAGGAACAGAGGGGTCGGATGTGGCGGATCACAATTGGTGTTAGTGGCCAAGTACCGCTGAATAAGGAGTGCAAAGTGCAGATCATTCCGGTGGTAGCCTACCGCACGCCACCACATCCGACCGGATTGTACCGCGGTTCGTGAATTTGCTGTAAGTTCTACTTTTTAACGTCAAGTTAACGTCGTTCGAATTAAATGTTATCAATGATAACATTTAATTCGAAGCTTAAAAGATTCGTAACGCGAACCTTGTTTATATAATTATTAACTAATTATATAAAATTAATCAGATAAAATAAAAAGATTATTTTTCAATAAAAATAATTGATTTTAATTGGGAATTTCAATTGCATTTTTTACTATTAATATCTAATATTATACAAAAAGTACTTAGAACTGCCAAAATTTAGTAACTTAATGAGTGTCATTTAAATGTTAATTTAATATCAAACTAAATATGGACGATTTAAATAAAGAACACAGTAGTTTGTAAAAAAATGGGACAATTGTGAAACACCTATCAATATTTTAAACATATTATTTAATTAACAATCCTAAAACATTATATAGTCCCAAATGTCTTTACAAGATTTCACACAAAACGATGTTCTGTGTAATCAAGTCGATAAAGTGATAACATTATTAATAGTAAACAAGTTACATTGACATTAGAATAGTGTTGTAGTTGAACTGCAAAATTAACCCTGTACCTGACACCCTAACAAGATGTATCTTAGTGCAGTTTCCAGTTATTGCATGGTTAAGCAGGCACGAGCCGCGCGGGGAGCGGCCAACTAACACCACGTGGACTGTCCCTAACATTATTAACTTGCAGCTAGACTTGCATCGCCACACGTGAGAATTAACCTAGCGCTAAGTTAGCTTAAGTTAGCTAAGTTAGCTTAAGTTGGGCCCTTACACCCTTTAGAGGTGTTCTGATTCCGAATGGCACTACGTGATAGTGCCATTCGGAATCAGAACACGCCAGCTAGACTTGCATCGCCACACGTGTGAATTAACCTAGCGCTAAGTTAGCTTAAGTTAGCTAAGTTAGCTTAAGTTGGGCCCTTACACCCTTTGGGGTGATCTGATTCCGAATGGCACTATCACGTACTTAATATTTATAGGGCCCTTAGATTAAAACGTGGTGGTCGTATGGTCATATACTAATCCACTAACGTTTATTTGCTGTCCTGATACTCAAATGGAGCCAGAATTTTACTTGGAAATGGTGAGAGAAATGTTTAACGCAACAAAGAAGCGTACATCATGTTGCTGTTTTAAGCATGAGACTGTACGCAATGGTTTCGAAACACATCTAATCCATTAACGAATCATACGTAAACGTTATCTTCTACTTAAACGTTTGCTGTTTGATGCATATTGATGGTTTCTCATGCAACTTTGATCGCCACTCGCACCTTTTCTGAGACTCAGAACAAGCGTCTATAAGGAATTGACGAGACACTTGCTGATACGATAAGGCTAAAGTGCAGTTCATGAGCGGCCAACTCCAGTAAATAAGACGAAGTCTAAATCTCAGAGTATTAAATAATCACAGAGTACGTCCATACCACCAACACTGGTACAAATAGCAGGTAGTACTTTGTGCATGTGCTGAAAGTGTTTACAGCTACCTAAGATGTTGGCGGTGCCAACCACGGGTCTTCTCTCAGAATGAGAGAGTTTTAGGCCATAGTCCACCACGCCAAGTGAGAATTGGTGGACTTCACACACTACAAGAACTTTTTTTTTAAAGAACTCTCGGGTGTGCAGGTTTCCTCACGGTGTTTTCCTTCACCGAAAAGCAGTGAAAATTAATTTCTAATACGCTCATAATTTAGAAAAACCAGTGGTGCGTGTCTGGACTTGAACCTCGGACCTCCAGATCGAGAGGGCAATATACTTTACTATTATTATAAAGGCAAAAGTTTATGACGAAGTATGTGTGTCTGTTTACTCTTTCCCGCAAAACAACTGGTCGGTTTTCTCTCTTTGGCACACAAATAGTTTAAAATCTAACAAAAAAGAAATAAATAGTTTATTCGTAATGCGTACAAACTCATACTGTTTAAGGACACAGTAAGAGTGGTATACATCACGAAACGGGTCCTTCTCAGTATAATGCTGGTCGATAGTTTTCAGCCAGCGCTGGTCTTCCGAAAGATTAAAATTAAGATTAAGATCTGGATTACCATTATATATGATACTTATTACCGTAGTAAACATGAGCGTCGAATAAACATTTTTTTACAGAAGATTTCACTAGAATTGACATATATGCTTTAAAATATTGACACGAGTTGAACTGCTATAATAGCAATTATAAGTAAACTGTGCATAGATATTTGCCTACTATTTGTACCTGAGTGGATTCGCTCTGTGCATTATAATTCTGAGATTTAAACCGTTCGAGGAAGCCCTTTAGAACTGCTCAAAAACACTGCGCTGTTTTTTCCGACTGCCGTCTGTATCTTGACGGTCCAATAATACTAATATAATGACTAACTGATACCTATCAAGAGCCGGAACACACAGGTAAGTCCAGGTAAGTAAGTGCAAGTATACGAGCACTGCTTTGCGATTAACAAATAATAATATAGATATCTGCATAGCGAATTGTATTACCAATATACGTTGATGTATTACACGTGCATACAGCTAAACATGCTGCAAATTCTTATACTATTATTTCAAATAATATCATACCCGTAGACTCTGAGTTGTAGAACTTAAAAATACAATTATAGTAGTAGTGCTTAAAATACAATTATATGAATTGTTAAAATAATGTAAATATAAAGAAATATGTATTTTAAGATATATTTTTTCTTATTCAAGAAGAGTACTAGAATGGCAATTAAAATATTATAAATTACGGGTGGGGTTTGAAAAAAATTGTCGACAGCTCCCCCAAAATGAAAGCTACGACTCCCATTAACAATAAACGTTCTTGTATTCTGCACGTTTACGTTTCCGAGGACACAATAAAACCATACTAAGGGTACAATTCTTATAACATTTGCTGTATATTTCGCTGTATGCATTCGATGCGTGCCCTCGTCATCTACTACATGCTAACAAATGCGATTGGGTCACAGGGAGCGAAAATACTACTGGCGTCGCACTTCGACCTGGAGTATGTCCTGGGTCACAAGATTGCGTTTCTTTGCATCGCTAAGGGCTCGCCGCGCCCGCACATCACTTGGTTCAAGGACGGGGTCGAGATATTCGCTCATCACTACTTGCACGTCAGTATGATTTACTAATACTTACTGCGACCCATTGTCTATAAGCAACTACAGAATAAGGGTTCCTACTGAAGTCTATTACAGATTCGTTGTACCTCTAGAGAACAAGAACAGATGCTTGCTCAAAATATAAGATAAAAAGATCTATCATAAGTCAATTTTGATTTAATCTTAACTAAATCTAAGGTCAAGGTGCTTATGACGTAGTCAATGATGGTTGTATTTAAAAATACAGTACAGTATTTATAATTCATAATTTTCATGATTTAGATAAAGAGAAACGGTAAGAAATCCCAACATTCGAAAACACTGCAAATGCTTACAGCTCATAGGGTGTATACCCTACACTTAACTACTTTTTTAAAATGTATTTTGCAATATCGCAAGTTTATCAAATCCATTTATCCGTATGAATTTTTTTTACGAACTACTTTACGCACTTTACTACACCAACTAGATACATTTCTTTCATAACCCCGTGCAACCAAAAAACATATTATTATCTCTAAACCAAAATCACATAAAAACCCCTTTCAGATCCACGAGTGGCCGATCGGTGAAGACCGGGTGAAGTCCAAGATCGAGATCGACCCCGCGACGCAGATGGACGCCGGCGTGTACGAGTGCACCGCCGACAACATGTACTCCATCGACCGTCGCTCCTTCAAGACCGATTTCTCCATCGCCTTCGATTAAACACCTTACCCTACAACTCATCTTCCCTAACCTAAACTAACCTCACCTTCCTTTGTTTTCCTAACTTCACCCTATCCTAACATTCCTAACCTAACCTTCACCGTTAGTACGAGGTGATCATATTTCCTCAAAATCAGCATTGTTCTTTTTTACGCACGCTTACAATTTAGTTGTCGGACGTATCTTGCAATATACTTAGAAATGATGAAAGAAAATAATACAACGCTTGTTTTGAAGAAACTTAATAAGCTCGTACTAAGGATAGTCGTATTATATTAATTCATATGATAGTGATTGAGATAATCCTGCAGTCATTGAAACCAATATATAATATGATCCCTTAGACATATATTAAATGACTAGTTTTGTAATCTATGCTGTTTTTCATATTAAAATAAAATACCGTTATGCTAAAAAGATAAACTAATGCAATTTTTAGACAGTTCATCTACCGCCATTTTATAGCATAAATGATAATTTGAGAACATTTGTTTTGTAATATAAGAATGTAATGTAGTATAGTGTACATAATAACTGTATTATGGAAACAGTGCGAGTGTTATAATTTAGCGAGCGAATTTGATTGCATAATGACCCAAAATTGCGAAGCGAATTTTATTGAATGATGTGATATTTGTAAGTATATTTATGTTATAAAAACATGAAGTTATTTCGATTTAAGCAAGTTTACACAGGTAAGAATCAGGGATCCTCTTTTCAACAGTGAGAATTTAGCTTGTAATTGAGATGAACCCAGCAGGTTGGTGAAAAATAAGAGTGCGTGTGATATAGGAAATGAGAAGTGAAAGCCTGTTGAAATAAGATGAGATACATTATGGTGCGTAGTTTAAACACGCCAAGTGGAAAAGAGGGGATTGGAGGTCAGTTGATTTATGTAGCTATGAAAATGAGGTTGAGGAAAGAGTAGATACGGGTAGTTTTAAAATTTTCAACGCGGTAGAACATAAGAAGCCCTCGAAAATATAACACTCGCACAAGCGAAAAATTTTTCATAACGAAACAGCAAAGATGTAACAGTATTTTTATATATTTTATAAAGTGATATGCTACAGAATATACTAGGGACTTTTGCGCAAGGTAATCACTCAATCACCTTAACAGTACAATGTAATGTTTAGGTAATATATTAATATTACCTAAACATTACATTATATTAATATTACCTAAACATTACATTGTACTGTTAAGGTGATTGAGTGATTACCTTGCGCAAAAGTCCCTAGTATATTCTGTAGCATTGAGCTAATGCTCAAGTATTAGTGTTTAGTATGACCGTAAACAAAAAACAAATTATCTATTAATGTTAGTTTTAGACATGAATGTTATGACTGGTTATGTGACGCGATTGTCCGAACTAATCGGCCGCTTGTAAATCAGCTTACAAAGATTTTTTCAAAAATCATTATTATTCGTTAATTCGTGATGACTACCTATTTCAAACGAAGTTAAGTGTGGTCCAAAACGGGTTGTGGTATCAGTGGGTTCAGACAAAGTTACCAGATTAGAGTTAGGATAACTTGTAGGCCATATGTAGTACCGTAGCAACATAGTGTAGTGTAGATTAGATTAGTATTAGTTAGTCTGAGCCCATTAAAGTTCTAAAGTGCCACCTTACTCAAAAGTCTTCGGTATAGATTAATATCATGTAATAATTTATATAGATACCTGATAATGTAGTAATGTAGCAATTTTAAATGAAGTTATTATTTAAATTTACAGATTTTTCGATTTTGTTAAAAATCAAAAACAAAAAATGTTAGGGCTTTGCGTGCGTTTTAACGTCCAAACAAAAGTTTGAAATGTATGAAATTATTCAGGCATCGATAATAAATTGACAAGTAATGAAATGAAATGAAATGTCTTTATTTTGTATAGGCCTACGGGGGCACTTACAAATTGTCATTTACATTTTTTTTCTTACACTACCACCGGATACCTACCTAACTTGTTCTCTAGTTATTACTAGATGTATAAATTCTGTTTTTCCTACTTCGCTAAAACTTTGTCTTTAGCTTAGGTTGTATATCAGAGTCGAAATAATCTTTATATTTTGTTCACATTAATATATTTGCATGCGATTAGTTTAAAATAACGTTAATGTCTTAAGCGTCTGTCTAGAGCATTTTTTTACATTCGAAAGCATTTTCAGTACTTTTAGAAATCAATCATTCACGCGTAGTACATTTGCTTTTAATTAAAAATCAACGTTAAAATTGTTACCTAAAGAGAAATATTAATTTTGTTTGGAATTAATATTGTTGTGTTCTATATTTATACAAAGCAAATTTTAATTACAAAATGTTTGTAGTATCATGTTATAAAATATTCCTATTCTCAAAATTTTGAATCATTATTAAGGTGCGGGCGTCACGTGATTTAACATAGATGTTACATGAAAATAAATGTTATAAAGATTTTATAGCTGTCTTTCAATACTTAATACCATCCAAACAAGACGACTTTTAGATAATACTGGATTTCGCGCAGTGATTTTAATTCAATTATAATATTTTATTGATAAAACAACTCGCTTTAAACGCAGCTTTGCCTTGGTAATTAATTATCTCTGTCCTTAGGTCTAGGGGACCAGGATTGTATGAAAATATAAATTGTACTTATAACATTTTTTAAATTATTAGGTGTCTTTGTCTGTTTTCTAGATAATTGCCGAAAACGCTAGTCAGATCTTTACAGGATTTCACTAGCAGACAATTTATAAGGTGTGAATGAGGTTACTCCTATTTAAGAAAAATATGAGGATTCCGCATTAAAACAATAGTTTTGATTTTTGAAGTGAAACTTCTTTATCGGGGTTGGAAAAGTGAAACTTCTTTATCGGAGTTGGAAAAAATATTTGTGTAACATTTTTTCGTTACGCGCCATCTTTTTCTGTTACGCGCCATCTTTTTTTTCCGTTACGCGCCATCTTTTTCTTATCCCTACCACGCGTGATATTAGATAGATTATTATAGATTAGATTATTAGATAAAGTTTAATAAAAGGCTTTTATTAAACTTTATCTAATTTAACTTTATTTAACCAATTTCTGTAAAGTTGCATGTAGTAAATTATTTTTTGAAAAATAACGTCATAAAGAAGTTTCACTTCTTACGAGTATACGCTAGTACACGCACACATTTTTTTTTATGAGAGCAGTACCCGAGGGTCACAAGTTGCAACGCTGAAAGTAAATTCGCCCTGTGCTGGAAGCAGCATGTGATCTAAAATATCTATGATACTTTACTGGACATTATTGGGTACAACCCATTATTGACTCACTGCTGGGCACGGGTCTTCTCTCAGAATGAGAGAGCTTTAGGCCATAGTCCACCGCGCTAACCAAGTGCGAATTGGTGGACTTCAAACACCTCCGAGCACTTTTTTTTTAAAGACCTCTCGGGTGTATGTATATTTTCTCACGATGTTTTCCTTCGCCGAAAAGCAGTGATAATTAATTTCAAGTACGCACATAAATCAGTGGTGCGTGTCTGGGTTTGAACCTCGGACCTCCAGATTGAGAGGGCAAGTTTCAACCATTAGGCTATCACTACTCTTACTGGACATTATAGAGGAGCGAAATTATTTAAGGCCTCGCGTAACACTTATCAATAATTTTCAAACAACAAAAAATCGGCTAACAAACAAAGAGCAAATTGTACTAAAGCACTACTATACCACTGGGCAAAATGTTCGTTGCGAAGACGAAGCGGTGAAACACAATCCATAACATATAATTTCTATGAATTTTGATTTGAATTTCTTGATTTAATTTTTAAAGTGCATTAGCATGTCTATGTATAGCAGTGGACCACTAAATGTTATGCATATAATAATCAGAGTAACCATTCCCATAAAGATTTAATCCCCACTCCCGCCTAAGACTAGACTTGCATATATTATACTAGCTTACCCTCGTGGCTCCGCCCATTTTGATTATGTCTACGGTGGTGAGTATGCCATAATAGTTTTTTTAAAATGATGCTTAAAACATACATAAAATCACCTAAAACACATTACGCTCACTATCATGCATTTGACACAAACACATTTATTAAAACTTTCATTGTCACTATGGAAACACAAAATATCATAAATATCTGATGTCTCTGTCAAAATACCCAGTATTTCTTTTTAACATACCTTAGTCAATTAAACCTCTTTCTACCTTTCGGGTGTATTTAAATTAACTTTAAAATTAGTAACATTCCATTAAAGTTGAGAAATAATTGTGCTACTTTGGACAATATCAAGTTTAGTTTTTGAGTTGAATTACGGTCAATTTCCGACCGTTGCGACGGGTAACTAGTAATATTAATAAGGTCACTTACAACATCAGTGCTTTGATATACATTGCCTTATATTGTTTTCCTAATTTTAACTCTTTGTTCTGCAGATACTCGTACACGAAAATTAAAGACCCAATCCTCTTATTCATCGGGGATTATAAATCAGAAGCATCTAACAGAAAACCGTTGTATAACGGTTTCCTGTTAGATGCTTGTAATACTTAATCAAAGCATATTATTGCCATATCCAATTTATATACTTATAAACATTAACACTGTTATTATTAATTTCGCCTTTATAATATTAGTATGAATGATATGTGGTATACTGCAATTTCTCCAAAATATTTAAAATACACTGAATTATCGAAGATGATAGAATCCTCTGTGATTTCGACACCTATTTCTGTCTTATAGAAGAGGCGCCGCTGTGTTTGTTTGTGTGTTGGTTTGAAGGATGTAGTAAGTGCGACATAGCATGCCAGGTTATACTTAGCTAACTCTATCCTCTATAGCAGGGTTTCGCAAAGTTAGGTACGCAACCCCTAGGGGTTCGCCATTCGAGTGCAGGGAGTTTGCGATATGATTTACGTAATAAAAATACAAAATTATTCCTAAAATTGACTCCATTAGTGACAACAAACAAGCACACCCATCACATTAATAGTTGTAAAAATACATTTCTTTTGGCACTTTATTGTTAACTTTTATTGAAATAAAAACATTATTTTCCTCAGCAGTCAATTTTGAGGATTTATTTGGGGGGGGGGGAGGAGATTTAATTGGTTAGTTATTGGTTGAGAGGGGAATAATTAGTTAACGGGGTTCGCTGTCATTTGGTAATTTTAACTGGGGCACATGGAGTCAAAAGTTTGAGAAACTATGCTCTATAGCACCGCGTATGTAGCCAGCCACAGGTGGCCGTCCACTGTTATTTGGGATTTATTAGAGATGTCCATGGACGGCTATGGCCACTTATTATCTGATGGATATATGATAATTTTCAGTTCTCATATATTAAAAAAAATCACAAAAAGCGTTAAAAATACTCATTACTACATAGTATAAAACGAAGTAGCTTCCCGCTGTCTGTCCCTATGTATGCTTAGATCTCTAAAACTATGTTACGGATTTTAATGCAGTTTTTTAATAGATACAGTGATTCAAAAGGAAGTGTTTTATGTATAATACATGCATAATATAATGGAAAAGAAGTGAAAACGTAGTGCTGCAACTACACCGTACTTAATAGTCTATTCTTATCATTTGCTTTTCATTCTCAAAAGATAAGAACAAGCAAAAAGTGTCATTTACCTTTTCCTTGGCGCTCTCTCTCTCTTTCTTTATTATCGTTTGGTGTTGCATTACTATTTAATTTAAGCAGCAATATAAGGTAATCAATTTCAAACAACTTTGGTTATTGGGGTAAGAGGTCTGCTTACTTTCGCTGGCAAGGAAGACGGAGATAAATCACTACATAGCACAAAAACAACAAAAAGCCGTTCATTATAATACTTAACGGGTACTCACGATATGCGGTTTATGAATTCTTATAGAATTCTTTTTGTCGATTCTATAAGAATTCATAAACCGCATATCGTGAGTACCCGTTAAGTATTATAATGTATCAATTCCGCGATAATACTAGTCTAAAATCATAAAAAGCCGTTAAATAAAAACAAAAGCCCAACTCACTTAACAACCCCGTAGACGATGTTCATGTAGTCGACGGAGCGCGCGTAGAAGCCGGCCGCGTTGACCGCGCCCCAGAAGTTGGACCAGGCGGCGCCGGGGCGCGCCAGCAGCGGGGCCACCACGTCGTACCCGGTGGCCACCAGGTGCCGCAGCGCCGGGGCCTCCAGCCGGGACACGCTGTCCACGGAGAACAGGTAGTCGCACACGCTGTTCGCGCAACGCTCCCTGGAACACGTTCGCTATCATCGAATGCAGAGCAGTGATAGCCTAATGGTTGAAACTTGCCCTTTCGATCGGGAGGTCCGAGGTTCAAACCCAGGCACGCACCAATGATTTATGTGCGTATTAGAAATTAATTATCACTGCTTTTCGGTGAAGGAAAACATCGTGAGGAAACCTACACACCCGAGAGTTCTTAAAAAAAAAAAAGAAAGTTCTCGGAGGTGTGTGAAGTCCACCAATTCGCACTTGGCCAGCGCGGTGGACTATGGCCTAAACTCTCTCATTCTGAGAGAAGACCCGTGCCCAGCAGTGGGCCAATAATGGGTTGATGCGATGATCGAATGCTTGTCGGTGAAAACGCGAGGACACTTACACAGCTAGGAATATTTTAAAGTTAATCACTAAGATTCGTGGAATTAGACAGTACTTTATGAAAAATGTTTTCAAAGGTGTGCGAAGTCTACTAATTCGCAGTTGGCCAGCGCAGTGGTCTAAAACGCTTAAAACTCTGTCACTCTGAGAGAAGACTACTAATATAACGCCTTAGTGCTTATGAGGCTGCCACGTTACTGCAGTGCATCGGGGATGTTTGCTTAAGCTGATTTCTAGGCAATTCTACACAAGAGAACCGCATCTCTAATGCAACGCTTGAAAAGCAGCACCAATGGTCTCTTAAGCGTCGTTAGTGCTAAAATAAACAGCCCTATAATATGCCACTGGAACTCGTTGCACGTCGCTTCTATAAGTATGTCGCACAGAAAATTGTGTATAAAATTATAATTTGTTCTTTTGTATGTCAAGGCTCTCTCTATATATTTTATTTTACTAACATATTTTTAGGTATACTGTAATTATTACTTGCCCACAACAATTAGGCGCATAAAACAAAAGTGTTTCAATACCCCGCATCTCGCTTCTTACCCCGCGCATCCCCTAGTGACGTGCCGTCGTGTATCGTCTAGGTGTTTACGTTAGCCACCACGTGTTTAATGTTATTTCGTTATAATGTTAGCTTAATGAGTGATTGTTGAATTTTTAAAGTTATTATTAAATTAGTTGATTATTCGTCAATAAAGCTCAAAATGGGTAGGGAAAAGACTATTCGTGGAGGAGAAAGGACTCTTACATTCAAAATATGCATTTTTTTTAACAAGAGAAGAGTATTGGGCTCAGTATTCCTGTCTCCCAAGTCGAAAATCGAATGTGTGCTGCAACAGGCATCAGTCTCTTACACACATAAAAAAAGAAAGAAAATATTTTATGTCTGCCAATATATTAAACACATGAAAGTGCTTTAATAAATACTCGACTATTGAAAATACACCACTATGGTGTATGTTTTAATAATGGTATACCCACATTGCATTGCATTAATAATAATAATGAAATAAGTGTATTTTATTATTATTATTATTAATGCAATGTGTAAGTTCCACGGCAAACCCTGAATAGAACAACAATTCTATATGTATGTCTGTAATATTCAGGTGTATGATCAAGATGGAAATAACTTCTATTTCCATAAAGCTAAATAGTCGCCAGCACGCACAGCAACCACGTATCATACTAATATTATTTATTTTAATATTATTATGATTTTATTTATATTTCGTGAAGGATTTCATGGAAAGATTTACATTTACCATGCGCGAGAACAAAATATGAATATAGAAGCAACGCTAATTAGGTATTTTTGTCTGCCAACAATATAAAAAAACACCCCACAGTTCAAATGCAATTATGATAGTGTCACAAAATTGAAATTTTGCATTAGATCCTCTATTTCTACTATTATAAATGTCAGTTTTTGTATCTGTGTTTCAGACAAAAACTATTGGCGAATTTCGGGGAAATTCTGCACACATCCTTTATAACCTAGAATCTAGGTCCTAGATTAACATACAGGGTACTTATTATCGCGAGTAAAAGTGACCAAATCGGGCGAGGCGGTAGAAATAACTATAGCGATCTCCTACAAGTTGTCAAGATATGGCACCACTAGGACGATCTTCCATAACTCGCCAAGAGATGGCGCTACTAGTTTTCTGAATCATGCTAACGAAGTATTCTCAGAATCCAGCATATTGTATCTGGGGTCACGGCAGTGTCCCCGCCAAGTTGAGCAAAAAAGCGGCACGATACCATACTTTTCTCGAAGCAATTCGGGCCATTTTCACCCCCTATAACTTCGTTCTGGATAAAAGTAGAAGCCCAAATTTTTTATATACAATTTCCGAACAAAGACTGGAGTACAGCCGCTCCCCAGGCATGATCAACTAGCCTGGCGAGATATCCTTTTGCCAAAATAACTACTCATATAATCATAAAGGTCCTTACATAGCAATGGTCCTGGCCTCGGCTTCGGAGATGAAATCATTGGGCTTGATCCTCTTCGCCGTCGCGTACTCCTTGGCGTGCGTGGCGAAGAACAGGTCCACCTCCTCCTCGTGGTACTCCACGTTGTTGCGCAGAAGGAGATGCACCTTCGACTTGGGGTAGTCGAGGTGGAGCAACTCCTGCAGGAACTCTTCCAGGAAGGGCGTGGCTTGCTCGATGAACACCGCCATCAGCACCGTCGGCAGCGAGTCCTCCTGGAAGCGGATTCGAATCCACATATATAGTAGGAACACTACGATATAGATCACACTGCTTGAAAATTACGGACACATTGTATTGTATATTTTTCGACAATGTTGTATTATCTGGTCGTAGGACCATCGTTGTTCGACTGGGGGGATACAACAGCCATATTTATTTTGACATAAAACAATTCTATGTTTCGGTGAAAGGGGTCCTCAGAAGTTGGAAAGTATCTGTGATTGACTTTAGATAATCTCTTGTGCTATATAAAGTTGCTTAGAGATGTCCATGAGCGGCAGAAACTTCTTACAGTCAGGCGGACGGCATGCTCGTCTCTACTTCAACCGACTAAGAAATACATATATAACATTTGTTTATCATATTCTATGTATAATAAAAGTATCAAATTACAGAATGTTATTTAATTACTTGCCATACCTATAAATTTCACCGACCTAAGAACACAAACAGCACACTTTCGATTCATTTTTAAATACATTTGTCTTGAGTGAATGGTATTGTAATTGTGAATGTGTCCATATAATCTATGTGTAATGTAGGTTTTTATTTGTGTGATTCTGGATGTGTAAGCTGTATGGAGTCAATCAACCTGTTCTTGGTTAACACAATAGAATTTTACCATATGTTTAAAACAATAATTTAAAAGATATAGGTGTGAAAGCTACCAGCTTGTGCTTCAGCCCCCGCAACTTACCCTCATTTTTGCTACTATTTCCCAGCAAGGAAAAGTAATCCTTAAACGATGAAAAATAATTGCATGCATTGCAAATAAGTTTTTTTTATCTGACTGAAGTAGCAAACGACCATGCAGTCCACCTGATGGTAAGTGGTCACTGCCGCCCACGGACACCTGGAACCAACTATACAGAACATGGAATCCATCTGAAGTCAATCACAGATGCGTTGTTACTTCCGAGGACTATGATAGTCGCCTCATGTGAAAGTGTGCCGGCAACCACAGCCTTCCATCGAAACGCAAGAGATGCTTCACGCTAGAAATAGGTGTGGGGGTGGTACTTCCCCGGTCAAACTACACTGGTTCTACCACCTTGAAAAAAGTGTTGTTTCATAAGTCGAACAAAGCCGCACAACCTTCCCCAGCTCATACCTTCAGCTCTATCCTCTTCTCCTCGCAGAGCGCGCAGCCGTGCTGGACGGACCAGGCCTTGGCGAGGTAGTTGGCCAGGTAGTTGAGGGTCAGCTTGGAGGGCCCGTTCCCGTGCAGCACCAGCGGCCGCTGCTTCGTCGCCACGTTCTCGATGAACGGCCACTCCTCCGTCGTGTTCACTCGCAACTCCACGTCCGCTGGACATCATTATTGTAATACTTTATTGCAGAAATATCATACATTTATAATACTAGCTGTACCCTGCGCGCGTTGCTATGCCATCACAAAAAAATACACCAGAAACATTCGCGAGCTCAAGAATAACAACTTTACTAAAGATGATCAAATGAATAGTTTATGATTCTATAAAGGACATACAGACAAACATTCATTTTTATAAAGAAGAAGAAAGAAGATCATACAACATCAACATTATTGTTGGACGATAAATAGAGTTTAATCATATTTCACCGAGTAAAGTACGTAAACACTAAGTTATTACAGAAACATATCTATAAATGTGTACATCATACACAATATATTACACGTTTTTATGATTTTTTTTATATATACCTAACGATAAGGTACACACACGCTTTCTACACTCATAGCCCCTCACTAGGATTTTCTCCTGTGTCGTGGGTAACATGGACACACACAAGACGAATACACAAACACCCGAACCCAGAACATGAATCTAAACTCATCATTCAGATACCAGTCTGACCGGGAATCGAACCCGGGACCTATTGCATGTCAGACCGGTATGGTAATCGCTCCGCCACGCGAGTCGTCATAACCTAACCTAACGATAAGATAGGACTATGTGAAAATAGTCACCGTCGCCTGTGGACATTTGCAACATTCGAGAGGCGCCGATGCATCGCCGGCTCTATAGGAGAGCTACATTCTTAAAAGAATCCCATGTGTCTATATTAGTGATGAAATGAATGTCATTATTTAAACATTATGTATAGGGAGGAGGAGGATGTAGATGACCATTTTTTTAGGTTGTCAATCTGGTTCGATTTCAATTTGGATAGATTTAGTGACCTTTTTTTTGTGAAGCATTGCAGTTCAACATTCGCAACAAGAAGAAGAATGCGCAAGAAGAATAAGAATGCGAATGGCATTCGCAAGAAGAATGCGAATATTTGAAATCATGCGAATATTCGTTACATCACTAGCCTGTATTATCTCCGTTGGACTATGGTTGACTGTACTTCAGGATTCCACATATGTAGGGAGATAAGCTCAATAAGGAATAAGATTTATAGGTTTACTGTCGGAAAATAGTACACAAAATATAGCTCTTATTTAAACCACACAGCTAATTACAATATATTTCATGCAATTTTTAAATTTCAGTAATATTAATTTTAAGTTTCAATAATATAAATATCGATATTTATATTGAATGAATACTAATTCTCTGCAAGCTGAGGCAAAGCATTTTATGTTTAGTTTGAATAATCCTTTTCTAAATTTATTGCAAAATAAAGCTTTTTCAAAGTGCACTAACGCAAGTAACAACTACTTATATGGAAAAGTTTCTGAACAGATATATATATAAGGTAGTGCATGAATAGCCGCAAGAAAAAACTTAGCAAACAATGAATCTGATAACAAAAAACTAATTTAGAAATGTGTGAAATGTTTATTGTTTTCGTCGACCCGTTATTGTCCCACTGCTGGGCACGGGTATTCTGTCAGAATGAGAGTGTTTAGGCCATAGTCCACCGCGCTGGCGTAGTGCGTGGTGCACCTGGTGGTGGTGTCCTGGCACATTGGTGGACAATGTGTATTCATTTGCCGCTTTTTAATTTCTAACAATCCTCGCTTATTTTCCATTCTTGTAACGGTACAGGCATGACTACAAGACGATTATATTGATATTTTTAACAAAATATTCAAAAACTTATAAATAACCGGCGCAAACAATGGAAAATTATTAGAGCGATGTGCCGTTATCTGAATTGAATAACTTCAATACGCTTGCTTTGTTTGCTTTTTAACGTCTCTTGGAGATTATTTTATCTTTTTATAATTATTATTATGATAGCGAGTGGCGACACAAAGTAGGTGAACTTATTTTTAAATATTGGTACTTTATGTAAGCAGCGATAGCATAATGGTTGGAATTCCGCGTATGAAGTTCCGATTTGAGTCCCAGACACGCAGCACATTTTAAATGATGTGCGTATACGAAATTACTTATCAATGCATTATTGTGAAGGAAAAATCATGACCCAACCAACACACGTGACGGTTCTATAGAAAAAGTTCTCAAAAGTCTATGAAGTTCTCGGTTGTAATATACCTTAATTCAACAAATAAATGATTGTATTGTAACATTAGCGTAAAGCTCTCTCATGCTAGACAAGACTGGCCAAACAGTGGGACAATAATGGGTTGACGAAAAATATTTTTTTTATGTGTTAGTTCAAGTATAGTCGGTTTTGTATAGATATAGTTCTGTAAATTATACAGTTCAATATTTTAACCCTTGGCGTCATTAACCCGAATGGAGGCCGATTATATTAGGCAACGCCCTAAAAGCAGAATGAAATGAAATGAAATGAAATGAAATGAAATGTCTTTATTTTGCATAGGCCTTCGGGGGCGCTTACAAATTGTTAGTTACATTTATATATATTTTTTACACTACCACCGGATCGGAACACGACCTCAACTGAGAAGATCCGGCAAGAAACTCAGTGGGTTTGTCTTTTTTCTTTGTATATCTTTTTTTATAATGCAACGTTTAGCTACTGTTACAGGGCAAAAAGTATGTGTGGAAGCGGCTTACTTTTTATTTCTTAAATTACTCGCTTTTTAAATTGTATTATGTAAGCAACATATATGGTTTCAAGATGGTTGCGAAATACCGTTATCGCTATTACCGTTCCTATTCCAATCTCGGATTACCACCTATTTCAGCCTTATATTATATTATCAGTAGTGTAGCATTGATTTATTTTATTTATCTATTTATTCTATTATTAGGAGTATTAGGGATTATCAGGGGGTATTTAGTCCTCCGTGGTAACAACGCATCCGTGGAGAATTCAGGTAGAATTCTAATTTTATCTGGGTCCTTACAGATGTCCATTTCGACTGCATGCTCGTTTATCATTCCAGTATTATATAAAAACACTCATAGACCCACGCTATATCTATGGTCGTCGGTATGAAAACAAAGAAAAAATATACAGTAAAAAAATGTAGCAAACCATTACAACAACTACAGCAAAGCGCAACGCGTAATAAATATTATAATATGACTTTTACCTTTTTTATCAGCTTCGACAACTTGTTTGTTGCATAGAATGAGAAATAAAGTTCAAATTAATCTTACTAATATTACAAAGGCGACAGTTTGTAACGAAGTATTTATGTTTCTTACGCTTTCATGCAAAAACTACTGGTCGGATTCCGCTGAAATCTGGTACACACATAGATTCTGATCTTGATTAACACATGGGATACTCATGACCGTGGTGTACGGGAGCATTGAGCGTTGCAGGGTTTTCACATCCATCTCTTACCCCCATAATAACAGACATTGGCGCATGAAGCGTCGCCTACGTTTTCGTCAAAGTAACAAATCTCTAGATTGCGCGCGTGGTGTTCCTGCGCGTACCTCAAAGATGGGATGGACAAAAACACACCAATAAGTCCATTTGAACTGGATATGAACCCAATATTGGGCAGACGAATGCTACCAGTGTACCCACAGTTCTGACAAAAGCCTTTGAAGGTATTTGTGGGTGTTTTATCCGGGGAGCGGAGAGGAACAAATCGCACATTTATTCAAAAATAGAAATAACTTGAAATTTACGCTTTGCGAAGTTTATAGCATAAAGCGCACGAACTAGATGATAAACTCGCAAAACAAAAATATATTTACAGGTGGAACCAGTGTAGTTCGACCGGTACCGGAAGGACCACCGCCACACCTATTTCTAAAGTGAAGCATTTTTTGCGTTTCGATGGAAGGGTGTGGTTGCCGGCACAGTTTTATATAAGGCGACCATCCTCGGGAGTAGCAACGCGTCCGTGATTGACTTCAGATAGAACCCGTGTTCTATTTGAAGTTGCTTACAGGTGTCCATGGGCGACAGTGGGCACTTACCATCAGGTGGACTGCATGTTCGTTTGCTACTTTAAGCAGATAAAAAAATGAGTTATTTCTTTTTATGAATAAAGGTACGAAATTATGTTTGCCCACGTGAAATTTGTTTACATAAAACAATGTTCAGACACTTACACAGAGCGCCGTTGAGATTCTGGAATATGGTAGCGTCGTGGTCGAGCTGTATCTTGAGGGTCTCCCGCAGCTCCTTGTCCAGGTAGACCTTGGTGTAGTAGAGCTGGTCGTCGTCGCGGTCGCCCACCGGCTTGTGGCTCACGATCTCGTGCAGCTCGCTCAGGTAACCTGCGTATACAAAACCACTTATTAACACCATCTTATTAATATTATAAATGCGACTCTTCGTTGATATTTGTTCTCTTTCACAGAAAAACTATTGGTCGGATTTCGATGAAATTTGGCGCATACTTAGCTTATGATATGAGATTATACCTGTAGTTCTGGGATCAGAATAGGGCTACGGTATCCCTGCCTGTCGTAAGAGGCGACTAAAATGAGCTTCCGGGGTTACAGGCGGTAAGAGTGGGAGCTCGAACCGAACGACATGTGTGGCCACATACTGACGTAAACACCAGGAGTACAATGTTCACTGGGAAGAGCCCGAAGGGGACATCGCGCTCGGAGGACTCCGGTTGTGTTCCATTGGAGATCGCGGAGTCCTCCACGCAGCGCTGAGGATAGCCATCGGGGGGGTTTTAGTGAGGTAAAAATTGACTTCAGATGAACCCCTTATCTACATAAAGTTGCTTACGAGCGGCAGTAAAGTGATAAATATAAGTAAATATACATATTGGTACATAACAGAAAACGCCGAATCTTATTACTCATATCTACTACATTCGCGAATAAAGAAATTTTGAGATAATGGTCCGAAAACGCAAATGCGGAAACATCAAGATTATACACCTAGTGCTAACCAAAACCAAATTTGATTGTTACGACTTCCGTATTGGAATCTCATATAGCTACAATATAATGCAATAACAATGTGTATTATTATATCACAAATGAGACAGATAACACTCTACGACGGAATCAATAACATCAATCGAAAATACAATGGATAAACGCATTGAGAGTTTATAAACTAACGATTACAAGATGTCCATTCTTATCCAGGTGACTGACATGTTGAATAATCTTTTAATGAGATAATTTTAATAAAACAATACTGTGATACGGGAAGAAGACATTGTTAAATCGCTCTTAAATTATTAATACTATTTATTTAATATATTATTACTTGACATTTTAGAATTTTACTAGTCAACCCGGCGAACTTCGTTCCGCCAGAGATTCAAAAATCTAAAATTATCAGTGTTTTTCCACTATTATACACTTATTATACATAAAAACATTCCACTTCAATCACTCTATCTATTAAAAAAAAACTGCATTAAAATCCGTAGCGTAGTTTTGGAGATCTAAGTATACATAGGGACAGTCAACGAGAAGCTACTTTTTTATACTATGTAGTGATTTGTCTGTCAATGTTATTCACGAAACATTAACTTGAAAAGTTATTGATCTACCCACGTTTTTAACGGCATCTGTACAAATTGTCAAATAGTGTGTGGAAACACTATCTAAGCCATGCCAGGTGCCAATGCCTGGTGATAGAACCAGTGTAGGTTGACGGGGGGCGGAGGGACCAATTTAGGCAGAATTCCTGTTCTGTATGGAGTTGTCCATGGGCGGCAAGAATTTCGTTGGTTTTGTTAGTGAGACATTTTACGTTGGTCTTGTTATTGTTCTTTATTTTTGGTACGTTATTAAAGAACAGAATAAAGAATAAAGAAGAAGAAGAAGAAGAAGAAGAATAAAGAAATAATGATCTTATTCGTGACACGTTTTTGAAAAATAGTGATTATTATTTTAAAAATCGTGTCGCGGTCTATTTTGAAAAAGTACTGTTAGCGGCACGCTGCTGTAAAGCTACACTCAACGGTGCGTTTCTTCACCCAATGTCTTTTTTATGAGATTGTAGTATCAAACACTTTTTGATGAGATTGTAGTATCAGAGCACGCACACCTAAAGGTCAGTGGTCACTGCCGCCCACGAACATCTCATAGTTATTATACTTAGGGGCCGTTCAAATATTACGTAAGCAGGTTTATTACGTTTATTACAATTATTCACCCCCCCCCCCCATACCCCTTGTCAGGAAAAAAGTAAGCAAAGCTCTAACCTCTAAAATGTATTTTTTGTACAGTATTACAAAAAAGCAAATAACTAGCGATGACGTAATTATCATCTAGACCTACCCCCCATGTCATCCAAAATAAGCAAAACAAAGACCCCCCCCCCCCCCCCAATAGTGCTTACGTAATACTTGAATGGCCATTATGGTTTTTTACAGATTAAAATGCCAAATGAACAGGCAGTCCACCTGACAATAAGTGGTTATTGCCGCCCATGGATAAAAATCCGTGAATCATGTAAACCGTATTACAAAAAATTTAAAATACTTACCTTTTCCGCTTTGTATATATTTGAAGTGGTGAAATTTGTAAAAAATAATCCGTCTATCTTCAATGAATACATAAAAAGTGAACGACATAAACATAAATTGTGCACAAAACAATCAAAAACTGCTCTATTCAAAATGAACATATTTGGCATGTCAATTCAAATATACAACAAGGTACCGCTTAACATACGGAGCATACATAATATAGCAGCATTTAATAGAAAATTTAAGGAATATTTAATCGATAGATGTTATTATTCCGTTAATGATTTTCTGCGTGACACAGGCTGACAGTATTTTTTTTGTATTATTTGACAATTTTTAATAATATTGATTGATTGATTCTAATGTTAAATTTTATTACTGATATACAATTAATTAATTTATATAGATATTTTGACATTTTGTAATTTTTTTGACATATTTTATATTGTAGTTTGTCTTTAATATTACCATTTAAATGATATTTACATGCCTAATAGGTAAATAAGAGAACTTAAAAAATTATGTAACATAAAATTGTACCTTATTTTGGCAAATAAAGATGATTATGATTATGGATATTACATTTACATGTAACCCACCTATAAAGCCTCCAGAGTTGAGGTAGGGGTTAGCGGCGGCGGCGGCGGGGTACTGCGCGGCGAGCTTCGCGTCCGGCCAGCAGAACTGCTCGGCGGCGAACAGCACGCGCGCGCCCGTAGCGCGGAAACGGGAGACGATCTCCTCCACCCCCGATAGGAATAGCACGTCGTAGCTGCAAGAGGATGTTAGGCTTTAGTGACATGGATACAACACATATCGACATATAACGTAGTATTCATGTACATAACTGCAAGAAATAAATAATAGTTAAAAAAAAACTAAAAAACACGCTTTTTATAGAAAACCGAACTAAAAAATAGAAAATAAATTTAAATGAATTTAAATTAAGAAAATAGTGTTAAAAATTTCAATGAATATAAATTAATAATAGTGTGAATAAAAAAAAAATATTTTATTTTTAAAAAGCGTGGGGGGCTTTTTAAGATATTATCGAAATGATAACCACTCTACTCATATCTGTCAATAAAATATCTATAACCATTGACACCATGCGACCCAGCGTGTTTTTTAGTTTTTCTAACTATTGTTTATTTTCTACTTTTTAGTCAAATTAAAAAATGGAATAATTTTATCAAATTAGTGTATTGTCATCGGTCCTCAATAAATCTACAAAGTTTGAACGAAATCTAGCCGTTTAAAGTGGGTCAAAATCGCGCCCAAAGAAGTCGGTTACAAACATACAAACAAACATACAGGTGAAGCTAATAAAAAGCTAAAAAAGCTAATAAAAATACTAAGCTTTTACATGACCACTCAAGTCGAAAATTGATGATTTATATGCAACATCACTAAAGGCAAAATAAAACTATACTTTTGGATTCAACATCACTTAAAAGTGACCTATATTTTCGAAATGAATGTTTTTTTAGTATTATTTTTAAGTTATATTAAAAAAAGATTTTATAATCATGTGAAACTTAAAAATCACATTGCTAAATTACTAAAACATTAAACATGAACGCTTAAAAAAGCTTGACTACCTGCAGTTTCAGTTCATTGTAATTTTAAAAGCGTGTAGAAAATAATTGATTCCCAAAGTGATAGACAAAATAGGAATTTTATACAATTTTAGAATCTCTAGCATTTCAATGTCTGTCAACGTTAATTATTTTGTTCATTTAAAAATATCAATATTTTTTTTACTTCACAAGCAGATTTAAATTGTACTTCTGTTCATTATTTATAATGATTCAGAATTAGTGTCTTTGAAAAATGTGCCACTAAAAATCAGGGGTCTACACTTTGGGTACAAATAGATTAAGTTTAACAATAAGTGACAAAGCTGAACTCCATTACATATTAAAAAACAACATTACAGAACTTACAAAAAATAAATATAATTTATTCAACAGAGATAAGCCAGTCAAAAGTCATGTGTGTCAAGCAAACAAATCGTTATCATAAAAGCCCAGTATAAAACTAAAACCAACAGGTTTTAAACATGAGTAGAATTTGATTCCGGAATATCTAGCGCCGGCTAGGTAACCTTTGAATAATATGCACCTTAGTCCCTTTCCTATCAATTTTATGCTTGTAAAAAAGAACGCACAATAGATATTTCTGCGTTTTTTTTGAGCAGTAAATGCATCCGAAGAGTGTTATCTTCTCGTAGACAGTAGAAAAGTTTATAAATCGGTCAAAACTTTCCAAAAAATGCAGTACATTCGCTAGATTACGCGGTCATTGTAACTTAAATATAGTTAATCTGATTTACAACCATAAAATGCATTAATGATGTTTTTACAAAAATATATATTAATTTAACCATACGTGTTGCCATTGCATCATCAATGAGGTGACATAGAGACTTGAAAATACATTAAAACGCGTTGATCACAAAATTATTATTTTGGAAGCACTGCGTTTTCCTCTACGACAATAATAACGACAATAATAACTATTCGTATGCCGAAATATTTCAAAATAATGAGATTATCAGCATGAAAACCAACCATCGCAACACTTGTTGCTTAATAATAAGTTTGCATACCTTACTAGGTGAAATATGATTGAACTACATTAATATAAAACATCCTATATAACACCATATTTACGCAATAAAGAATTATGATTATGATAATGATTCTGCCAACAATAACTATAGTTACTAAACCAACCTGTCAGTGAACATAACAATCTTGTCTTTGTCACTATTCTTCATCATCTCATCCAGTTTCTTCTTGAGCAGGTTGATCTTCTGTCCGCCGCCCGCGTAGTTCATGTCGCCTCCTTTCCACTGCTCCCCGCGACCGAGCACCTCCACGTCGATGCCGTACACCCTCGCCGAGCGCAGGTACCGCTCCAGGCCATGATTGTCTTCGGTGGCAACCGTCAGCACCGTCACGTCATCTGAAAGACACCAGAGTAAGCTCAGGCTATGGTTCCCATACAAGTATCATAGTACTCGTTATGTCTAATTTTGAAAAACCTTTTGAAGTCAGTTATCAAATTTGCTAAAAAAATATTGTAACATATAGATTACCCTTTTTGTTTAGAAAGTCAATTAATAAAAATAAATAACTGATACAGAAATAGAATTTATTTATAGACCATTTTATTTAAATCTGAAAATGATGTATATTGCAATATTTCATATCAACATTATACTCTTCATGTATTACTGTTAATCAAAACACAAGCACGCTCAGAGGAAATGATCAAATATTAATAAACAATGGCTATACCACTCATTAAACTGGATTCATTGGTGAGTCACCACTCATGAACACATTTGCAGGAGCACATTACGTACACTGTTCAATTGACTCTAACTGAGAACTCATAACAGTTATAAATGAGAAGTATCAAATACTTGTGGCATATTGTGTGATACTTTTTCACAGAAATTATTCCTAGGTTATACCAATAGTTTTCACACGGTGGTTGATATTTTGACTATGAGCAAAAACTATGAATTTCCATGTTTTTCAATACTTTTCATAAATTAAACATAAGGACATTATTAGCTAACAAAATAAACATTTAAAGTTATTGTTTAAAAAATTGTAAACTTTTTGACTTGTGTGACCCATTTACTAAGAGCCCACTGGCCTTCTGTCTGTCTGTCATAATAATATTCATTAATGGGCATAATATTCTGTTTATATTATAGTGCCACAGTCATTAGATTAATATTCATAATAAGTAATACTTTGGTGTCGAACTTGATTTATTTCACTTACATTATGAAATTGAAGATTTTTTTACTTTATGGAGTACTATAGCTTTTATTAAAAAAATATAAATAAAACAATTCTTATTAAAAGTGAAACCATGAATTCACAGTTAAAAGTTCCTTTAGAACTCCCCTATATTGTCGATCAATTGACATGCTTAGCTCAGCCCAACTTCTATTAATACAAGCATGTAATGGAATCTTGTGTATAATCTATCCCACAATACCCAGAATCTGTTTTTAAGATAACGGTACTGACCTAACAACAGTTATATTTTAACCATGCAAGATAAATTATCTAAACTGTACTAGTAGGTACTTAAAAGTTTATTTAATACTCATCTTTTTTGGTATTTTGGACTCACAATATCTACTAATATTTTGAGAGATAATCTCTATAGCAACCACACTTATTCTAATATTTCTCTCACTTTAATCTTTTAATAAAGATTTACAGATTTCAAATGAATTTCAATTGTTTCTTCTCTGGAACAAAACTAATCTTACATTAATTTTTAACAAATTTTATGGTAAAAAAATATTTATCACTTCCCTGAAATTAATTGCCAAAAACTCCCGAAATTTAGACCTTTAGACTTAGAATACCCCTTAAAAGTCACAATAATTTAACCAATACCGAGATTATCTAAAATTGTAATTTTATATCCTTATGCCTAAATTATGTATATGACATACATAAACAGGTAATAAAGTACACAAATTTATATTTAGCTAAGTAATAAATCATTTTGTTGTTCTACACCATGGTATATATTAAAATAAATTTTTGAGCAAGCATAAATCACAAGACAATTTTTGAGGGCACCTGTGCTGGGTCAGTAACCCATTTTACTAGCTGCCCTGCTCATCATCAGTACTAAATAATCTATACAAGTAACCCTATGTTAGGTATTGTATGTAGTCACATGCAGAGACACATCACACAAGCTTTTCTTATTGGAATCTATGTCTCGGATATATGAAGCAGTCTATTGATCATTTTTCAGCTCAGTTTTCATGCAGTGACTCATAGATATGAGTTAATATTCAAGGTTCTGCAACTACAGCTTTATAGAAAAGGCATTGAGTTATAACAAGAGTTGCATGATGCACCTCATATATTACTTTACACAGTGCAACTTAAATGATGTGTATAAGAAAAAGCTAATAAACACACAATTTTTTAGATATTACCAAAAATAGTACTTAGTTTATTTCTTTTTAAAAAAATTATAAAAAATTGTGCCTATATATTTATTTACACACATTATATAAAAACTATTTATAAACCAAATTCAAATCATCTTAATGTTAAAATTTGATTAAATTTTCATTACAAATAATAGTAGTTTGTGCAGTTTATGATCTGAAACTTGTATTGTAATAAATAACGATTTAGTATTGTAGTAATACCGGCTACTTAACCTAGATCGGTAAACAATGAAAACATAGATATAACTTCGCAAGTTGCGAGAAAGCACACGTCAACAATTTTGCTACTGAAGCTTTAAACCGAAAATGAGTAGTCGCATGCCGCCAGCATAGCATCACTTAAACGTCGGTAACCTACCTTGGGCTCGCGCGACGTACAGGAACACCGAGCAGAGCAGCAGCAGAACGCTCATGATCCTTCTAGATTTATCGGGCGCAGACATGGCGCGCGGTCAGCGGACGGACTCGAATGAGCCCGAACGTCGTAAAGTTTATAGTCGATTTAACGGGCGCAGAGGAACGTTAACGTTTAATATCGCCCCACATTCGGTGTCGCTTCCTAACAGATAAAATTGGAACGTCACGACTGATAGCCCGGCTTCCTCCCGCGAGATGCGTCAACTACCGAAACTTTAATTGGGAGCGTGCACCCAAGTCGCCCGCGCTCGATCTAATACTTCATTTACAAGTTCCCTACGCTACAGCTAAATGGCTCGTAAACTTGTAACGCCCACTGCATTATTGTTTTGACCAGTTCAATAACCAGGCTTATTGTAAACAAACTTCTTCGAATCAATTGTTCAGTTTAACGTTACAACGACACGAATACCGATGTTTTACATATCACTGTTTATTATTCCATTTATTAAAGTGCTTTTTAAACGAGCAAAAGCCAATTTAGAACTTTTATATCAATAGAGTTGCAGCTTTATTGTATTGCCTGACGTTTCTGTCACGTCAATTGAATGAATCGCTGATCTGTCAGACGCCAAAGGTGTTTCCACTACATAATTTTATTTTACCAATATTCTCTTAGAATAACTTCTTAGACACACTTACTTCAAATTGATTATAATACGTATTTAATAACTACGGTTTTGTTTAATTATAATAAATTTGTAATTGCGACATATATTCATCAATAAATAACATGAATAATTATTCTTTTGTCCATTTTAATTACAATTTAGCGATAATACTTATGTACGTATTAGGAATATATTTTGGAGATAAGTACGCTAACGTGACATGCTACACATGCTATATCCAGTTAAGTGACATTAAGCTGAATCAATATCCGTTACTGGTAGCTGTTAATAATCAATTTTCACGATAATTTTAAAACTTTGGAAGTCAAGTTGTGCAATCACTCAACATTATGTAACAAAAGTGAATTATGCCAATCACAAATACTGTCTTTCAAAGCAGCTATACCTACTTTTTGTTGCATAACTTACAATTGGTGACAAATTGATTTTGGTTTCAAGTGAAATGGATTATATTTAAAATAAAAAAATGCTTACTACAATTATATAACTAATAGTGTTGTACAAATATTGAGAACAAGAAAAGAATTTAAATAATTGCATACAATTTTGCCTAATAAGGTGTTCGAAAATAAAGTACTGGTAACATTACAAAAAAGCACACTCCGCAAATGTCGTAAACTTTAAAGTTGTAAATTCAAAAGATTTTTATGAATGATATTGAAATTTAAATAATATTGCATTTGTTAAGTTTATATAACGTACTTAAATGAGCATTTTTTTTTTATTTTTTCAATGAATTTACTGTTTTTAAATTTATAGATATTACTTATTATTATAATCATATTTTGTAAACATTAAAAATTTAACATTTTGAATTGTTCCATAATTTTGCTGTGTAAGTACATATACGCATATTAATTGCAATTATAAAACAAACACTTTTTTCCTAAAAAATATTATAGGAGCAGCGTCATCTACTTAATAAATTGGTCTCGATCACAAAAATATACATGAATAATAATCGAACCACAATATTTAAATATCTTAAAGCTAGATAGTTAAATATATTTCAACATATGGGGGTATCAAAAAAATTACTAGTTCTCTTGAGACATTTTTGCGTGCACCTACCTAAGGTAGGTAAGTGATACAACTAAGGCCTAAATAATTTGAAACATCTGGATCTTCACAATTTATTCGAAAAGATGATAAATAAAAGCAGGCATTATTCTATGGTTTATAATTTACAAATAAATAAGAGAAATAAATAGGTAGGTAGGTATATTATTTTATCAGAAATCACTTAAAACTTTTTCCGGAACCTTAGCGTATTTAAAGCATAGTGATAAATTTTAGAAATCAATATTTCTATATCACTGTGGCTATTAAATTGTTACTCTGACATCAATATGTCAGAGTAACAATTAATTAAAACAATATATTTCTTAGTCTTAAATCAAGTGTTTCCGTGAGATCCTTATACAACGTTTAAAGTTATTTTACTAAACACCATGCCATAACTACTACTTAGTCAGACTTCAACTCGCATAATAACAGAAAATAAATAATAATTTATAAGCTTAAAATATATAAATAGATTAACAAATAAAATTTATTTGAATAGGTAAAAAAGTGAAAAAAAGTAGGCTTTATTTAGTACAATAAGTATTCTTCACTCATAGGTAGGTACCTATTCACAGTTGCCTTTTTGATGAGTTATACCTACTATGAACCGTAAAAAGGATTTTAAACAAAACTTCAAAGAATAACGTATTAAAATTCTATGGAATTTACGACAAATTAATAACGCGCATTGAAAACACCCATCCGAACCAAAAACCGGCTATAAATGTAGCTGTAAGCACGAGTCTATGAGTAGGTATGTGTAATATTTTTTTTGTAAAACATATTTTAATCGCCTTTTCAGCATAACAGGCCTTATTTCAGCATAGGCCTTAGGTATTTGTATCAACTACCTTATGTAGGTGTGATGACGTGAAAATATCTAAATATTCGATTTTATTTTCGACTTTTTACAAATATAACTATTAATTTAGACACAAAACACACAACATTCAAAAATATTCAACACAGCAGCATCATATACAAAATGGCTTAGCTAGTTTTTATGAGTTGAGCCTCACCTTTCTTGAAAAGGTTGTGTTCCTTACAGCCTTCTTCTTTGTCTTTGGCGCAAAATTCCTCAGCGGTGCAAGTCGCGAGTATACCCACGGTAAGAGCCCAGTGGAGGAGACGGTTGGACTTCAGAAACATGTTCATGGTTGGACTGGCTCCCCGCGACTGCACCTCAGCAACAGCCCAGCCTAACAGATTGATTTTCGCTAAGAGAGAGCTACGAGCCCTGTTACGTTTTCAGAGAAAAAACGAATTCACCGTGAAATGAAAGTGGCCGCGCCGACCGCTACTTTTCGGAGTTCCATGTTTTAACGGCGACTTGTTATAAAAAGACTAGGTATTACACTAAATTCATTATAATCACCAGACTAATCATTTGTTTCTGTAAACAGTTTTTAAGGCTAGCTCCTCATCACTCCATTATAGGTACATGTACCTACCTGATGCTAATTGATGTCGTGGAAATAGATAAAAATTAAGACGTGACAGATAAGCAGTCTACACGGACGAAAACTGACCTCTTTTTTTTAAGAATATTGGTAGTAATAAGTCAATTTAGCTAAAAATTATGATATCCTTCTTTACACAGGGCATATAGAATTCTATTACACATAAAATTGTAACTAACACTTCTAAGAGCCTATGACTGCTCTTATGTTTCATCTAACATAATATAAAATTTAAAAATATAACTTGAATTTACGAAATAGCTGAAACCACAGCTGAAGCTGAAATAGAGATTGGTTTCAGCAATTTGATAATATTTATGTTTTATGGAGATGAAAGTTCCGCGAGTGGTTATCATATTTAGGCAACAATACCTAGTAGAGGTCGCCCGTGACAAAGAGGATCGTGACCTAAAGAAGAGAGGAGAGCTAAAGCAGACCTAAATCTTGCATTTAGAAGGCAGAGGCTCTATTTGCATCCCTGTAGTACCTTCTGAAGGTTTCCCCTTCGAGAACAAAAAAGGGGATCTACTTGAGTGTTTCCTGCGTTGGAAGTTATAAAACTGATGGATATCCATCCATCCATCCATCCATCGGATTTTGTTACATTATATTAAGCAACAAAAATAGATAATTACACACAAAATTTCTATGCGCTGGAACAAATACCTAATAAATAATTATTAAATTTCGAAGTCCGTAATTTATTTCGTTTTCTGAGCTCAGTCTCAATCCTGAATACTAAAATATAACATTCAATTTTTGTCACTCACAGAACTCTGTGAAACCTGATTAACTGTGATTGTGTGATTGAGAACACATTTGAAACTGGCTACTTTTGAAGACCCTTTTATAAGCTCCACTTGTAATTTGTAATTATCTGGATAAAAATGGAGGCAACTAGGTATGCCAGTTACGTTGGCGATGGAGCAAACACGATAGCTGAAGATATTTTAATTATATTCATAATTACTGGTTTTCCTTCCTGTTAGCGATAATGTTCACCCAAACGATGTCTATTCATCGCATAGATTAAAAATATCATAAAATAAATAAATAATCATCCAAGGATTAAGCATAAGTAGCAAATTAAAAACATTTAAATATGTATTTTTTTCTGTCAGTCTGATTGTCCGTGTTCTAAATTCGCATCAAATAAACTAATGCATACAAGTGCATATATTGAGGTAACATTTATTATATATTTATTTCTTAAAATTCATCGACGCAACAATTTAATGTTGTTACTTTTAAATGCGTGTGATACCATGAGGCACTTCTGGTATAGATAAAAAGTCAGTAATACAGTTGAACCATCCGGTGAAATACGAAATGAATCGTAGTAAATTTTGTAATTATTACTTGATTAAATTGGCTCCACTACCTATGTGAGTCCTCTTCCTCTTCCTTACGCATTCCTGTTAATAAAAAAATAAGTAGTAAATGCAATCTACAGCTATAATAGTCCATTGAGTAGAAGTCAAAAGTGGTAGAACCAGTGTAGTTCGACCGGGGAAGTACCACCGCCGCACCTATTTCTAGTGTGAAGCATTTCACATAACAGTTTCACATGAGGCGACCATCATAGTCCTCGAAAGTAGCAACGCGTAGATCTGAAATTGACTTCAAATAGAGGCCATGTTCTATATGAAATTGATTACAGATGCATGCTTGTTTGCTACTTCAGTCATATTAAAAAATAACACCCATGTTTTGAGACATTGTGATTTATCGAAACCAAGCTGAAAGGTACAATGAAACATACCTTCACAAATCGAAAGATTTACTTAATTCGATTTCTGCTTACTAAAATTTTATGTTGCCGAAATAAATCCTTAGGCCGATATATTCTTCAAACTTCATTTTGTTTGTACCATAATATCTTTACGTACAAAGATTACCTATAGGTACAAACGCTTAAACTTTAATTAAAGGATTTTGATTGATTTCTATTTTGAAACTGGTTTAAAAGCGGACCTGGGCAGAGATTGAACGTAGAACCCGCAATACAATACAATCAAATAAGTAAGATAATGCCTATATGCACAATTATAATTATAATTATTATCATTAAGCTAGACAAGTTTTAAAAGTTTCAGATCCCTAAAAATCACATTTTTTAATAATATGCCAATACAAACATACTAAAAGGTTTGTAGTTACACATACTACAACTACTACCTACTATGAACAACATGTGTATAATTGTCGACTATGTTACGCCTTAGTCAGCATGACAGACTGCGCGTGCACGGACACCGATTATTGAATGATGATCGGAATCATGCACTGTGATCGATTTTAACTACCGATACATCAAATGTCACTAAGAAGCGCAATATCAACAATCTATACAACCAAATAAGAATAATTGGAGTTAGTGAAAGCAGACAGTTAGTGGGCCGACCGTCACGGCCGACTGACCTCCGATCTATCCAAAAGAATTATTGCATTCACACTACCCTCTTACTAAAAACGTGACCGATCGCTTTGAATACATTCGTAAACAAAAAGTACCTAGAACATTTTTACTTATTTTCTTATAAAAACTCAAAGATATCTCTATACTCAGTCGTAGTATAAAAATGCTAATAGAAAATTATGAATAGAAAAACTATCTCATTTCATGGCCAGGGACTCCCCTTGCTAAACAAAAATGCAGCAACCTTAATTATGATGCACCCGGCACGAAATCCAAAAAAATGAAGTTTCCCTACACACTAATTTATTTCCTGTCCCATTTAATGCAAGAGTAATTAAGCAATCTTAAAAAGAGACGGTGGCTAAACAGAATTTATTTATTATGTTCGCTAGGTATTAAATGTCTTATCCCCGTAGTTCCGGGATCAGAATAGGGCTACGGTATGCTTGTCGTAAGAGGCGACTAAAAGGGGTTTCCGGGGTTGCGTGCGGTAAGAGTGGGAGCTCGAACCGTCCAGCCAAGCGACCCCATTTAGGACGACGGCGTGTGTGGTCGTATGCCGCCGTAAATAATATAAGGTGCGGTAAGCGTATTCGCTCACAAGAGAGGAGCCCGAAAGGGGCATCACATTCAGAGGACTCCGATGTTACATAGGAAGACGCTGCTTCCGACCTGAACCTTGCCTCTATGACATTTACGGGAACCGGGGCAGAGGTACTATTCACGATCGACACCAAACGGTGCAGCAACAAAAACTTTAAAAATAATAGTTTCTTTCTTTCTTTAAAAGTAATTGGAAAGGATAATATTAACTCCTAAACCGTAAAAGCCTAATGATTGAAACAATGCAACTCGACCTCTCAATAAACAGTGACAGCCTTCGATATCAATAAATCTTTGATATCGAAGACTCGAAACCCAGACACGCTTCACATTCGAGTATATTGCTAAAATTATGTGCGTAACAAAAATAATTATTACTGCATTTACGATGAAAGGAAATTGGATTGGTAAGCATACCTAGACACCGGAGAGTTCTCTAAAAAAAGGTCTCAACGGTGTGTGAAATTTATGAATTTGTACTTGGTCAGCGCGGTGGTCTACGCCTTAAATCTATTACGTTCTGAGATGAGACTTGTGCCCAGCAGTGGGATGATAATGGGTTGGCATCATGACTCCTTTACGCTTAGCTTCCCTGCTAAAAAATATTGGTCAATTTTACAAGCGATTTACTTCTATAAGACATTTCATAAATGTATAAACTTCATCAATATTCATCAAGGGAATTGTGTCGACCGATGACAGCGAAACAGGGACGCACATGTACAGCTTCTCGTGCTGAGTAAATTGGAATCCAATTAACCTAATGCGATTTGGAACATGCGGCAGAGAGCACAGACCAGTAGCCGAACGGAGGCCGTGTGATTGTGACTCTGCCAAAGAAATCCTGAACCATGCCCAAGGACGACGCAGAAACCACCGCCCTTAAAACTGAACTGACGGATATCATCAACAAAATAAAGGTAAGTAAAACCATGCGTGCTTTGCGAAGGGACACTATGGTTAAACCTAGTTTTATTTCACTGGTTGTCGGTGTCTACATGACTGGCGAGGTGTACATACAAGGCCACTGTGTGGTATCGTCAAGGTTTATCTCGTTGTCCATGAAATGCAATGACTTACCTTCGGACTGCGTGCTTTTAAGTGTGATGAAAATCTTGAAGTATATTGCGCACGCACCTAAATCTCATTATAAATAATCATACTCATTGGAAAATGATATTTTAAAGTAAAAACTGAGAAGAGTAATCAAATCTGATAAAATTTGCCAAAAAATCTTGCAAAAATGAAGACTGGACAAACTTTGCTGCATTGTTGATATGATCAGCAGATCGCTGGTGCAGTTTATCAAATATTCGTACTATTCTATACGGTCACAAAAACCGTTTGTTTCTCTTCATCCTGCATTAAAGCAACCTTGTCGATTGAAATTGTCTTCGTAAGTAGTTTATTTGTTTGCAAATTTACAGTCAGAACAGGAGAAAGTAGCAGACGCGAAATTAGCTGAAAAATGTGCGGAGATGGGGGACATTCCGAAGATCCGTTTCATCCAAAAGAAGACCCTTAAGGGTCACATCAATAAGGTCAACTCCGTTCACTACAGCGGGGACTCCAGGTATGCTTCTAACCAGGTTTATCGAAAATTTAAGTGTATTCATAGCGTAGTCCACTTCTGCACGCTCCATCGACATAGCTTTCCACTCAAACCCTCACACTCAACACAAACAAGATTTTCATTACACATGTTAGTCACACGAGAAATATCATTTAACATTAAAGTCTTACATTTCTGAATTTACTTATCATCTCGAAAAATAGGAGTTACTGTACTTCGCGCTTAGCTGTGCGTACTGGTGGCCGTAGTAAATGATTAAGTAGAAAATCATCTAATAATAGCCTTTCGCCGCTTCATAGGACTAGGTACTTAGAGAAGTTGTAAATTTTCTACACACTGCACTTAAATTTTTAAACATTCTCTTTGTACATTAATATATCGTATCTTACTGTGTGATTTTACATTGGCGTGAATATAATTGGTTATTTGCAATGCTATAACATTTAAAAATATGAATTCATATACTTATATTTAAATATTTGTATACTTATTTAAGCTATGCGACTTTTTAATATTGATCTAATTTAACTTTTTTCGTATTAGTTTCCTTATCAGTATTATTTTTATTCTAGCAGGATTTCTACATAAATGAACATACCCAAACCACGCGACTTATTTTTGAAACGTTTTGACCCCCTCCCGCCCCTTCGTGACGATTTCTGCTTTCCGGCACGAGTATCCGAGAGGTGTTTGCGTGTACAACGTAATACGTAGTATATAAATAGCCTCCCCCTTCCGCTGTAGATGTCATGTATACATATATAAATACATTTTTAATCATTTTTTGCAAACAGAAAGATAAAAATAATATATTTTTTTTTTATACTTTAACCTAACGATAAGGCAGACGGGCTACCTGATGGAAAGTAGTCACCGTCGCCGGACAATCACAACACCAGAGGAGTCGCCAATGCATCGTTCTTGAAGAACAGCTTTTCGTAGCGCTCCGGGAATACCTCCGGATGAAGCTCATTCCACAACTTGCACGTCCGTGGCAACAACGAGCGTACATACCGAACCGTGGAGGACCGCCACAAGTCCCTTTGATGTGAATAGAACTTCATCCTTCGGCGAGTAAGAAAAGGGAGAATATGTCCTTCCGCAGGCTTAAAGATTCTAACCGATCGGTGATTCTTGGGTCGTTAAGGATTTGGATCGCGCGTTTCTACACGGCGTCAAGTGGGTTAAGTTGGTATTGGGGCGCCCCTGCGGCGATGCGAGCAACACTCCATGTAGGGTCTCACTTGAGCCTTATAAAGCCGAAGGAGTTGCCCTGCAGTGAAGTACTGCTTGGCCCTGTTCAGAAAACCCAACTTTTTTGATGCTAACTTGGCTTTAACATTCAAATGACTCCGGAACTGCACATCACACGAGAACCCTATGCTTTTGTCAACGGTTAGAGAGGTCCCTTGGAACTTTGGCGCCATGACAAATGTGGCTTTTATAGCGGTAAACGCGCAGACTTATGTCTTCGTGGGGTTGAACTCAAATAGGCGACTCCATTCTGAGACCCGCTACAGAGAGTGCTCGATTTCAGACACAAGTCGATTTCTGCTTTCCTGCACGAGTATCCGAGAGGTGTTTGCGTGTACAAGGCATGTCCCGTGCTGTCATCTGCAAAGCAATGCATGTTACCGACTTGCTGCAATATATCATTGATGTGCAGAATGAACAGCGTAGGGAAAAGAACAGAGCCTTGAGGAACACCATTCATGTCCGAGCAGCATCCATCAACCAAAGGTTTAATATGCCGCTCAGACAGAAAAATGGTGATCAACTAGTGCAAAACCTCTTGGGAAGACCGTAAGATGAAAGCTTCAAAAGCCCTGTGCCAAACCCGGTCGAAGGAAAGAATAAGTAGTCTCAGTAAGCTAAAAGTGGTCGAACCAGAGAAGTGCCACCGTCACTTATGTCTAGCATAAGGCAGTTCTTACGCTTCAGTGGAATGCTGTTGCCGGTCCAATGCCGGTGCCGGTTTTAATTGAGGCGACCATCTTAGACCTAGAGAGAAGTAACGAGTCTGTGAGTGACTTCAGATAGTCCTTTGTCCTGTGTGAAGCTACTTACAGATTTACATAGGGGGGCAGCTGTCACCATTAGATAAAAATATAAATTATAAAATAATATGCTCAAACAAAATAATTATGAAACAAAATTATATAATCACTACGTACTATAATACCGTATGAACTAAGAAGCATTACATACCTACATTATTACTTTAAAATCAAAAAGTGACAATAAGATTTCTTTTCATTTCGTATTTATGAATTGTTATGCGATAGATAATCTTGCCCCAAACATTACATCAATATTTCGCGATCAAACTTACACAATTTTCCACTGCAATGAATCTAGAACCAATGTTAACACCGTGACTAGTTACCGACAGTTTTACATAACGTATATTTCTGAAGCCCTACGCTTAAAATATTTATAAACAATCACAAATATCACAGTAATGTGTTTGTGGCTCGCACGCACTGTTTCTTCCTTGAATTGCGGTGCCCATGTACGGACTAAAAATATAGGGAAGAATTTGTATTCTAATTGCTTTAGTATAAGTTACTAAAAACGAAAGTCGTAAAAGTATAGTTTACAGAATTTTACATAAACCGTTCACCAGAATGACCGTAAATTTATTGTATCTCACGAACACCCAAGTATTATATTCACTTTAGACAGAGACATACACAGAAAGGACTTTTTTGGGCCCTGATGGTACCCCGGCAGATCCATATCATTTAACCATATGAATACAAAGAAATTTTAATTATTGTAATGTAATGTACAAATCACCAGCGTCACTGTTTAACTATATCACGGAGCAGTCTGAAAACGCCAAACCACAGAGTGCCCGCAGAAGTGGACGCCGCCCATGTGGTCAATCGTGAATCTCTTAGTTGAAGTCTGAATGTGTTTATTTTGTATTTAAAATTTCACGACCTGCGTGGCGGAGCGGTTACCATACCGGACTGATGCGCAATGGATTCCGAGTTCGATTCCCGGCCAGACAGCCAGACAGGTGTCATATTCGTCTTTTGTAATCAAATTCGTCTTTTGTGCGTCCATGGTACCCATGACGTGGGAGAAAATCCTAGTGTGGAGCTATGAGTGTAGAAAGCGTGTTTAAATACATAGAAACATTATTTAATCAATAACTTAACTCATAATAATAGTTCAAAAAGGTGTCCCATATAGGTTAAGTCCTTGTGGGGCTTCGATAAGCTGCACAGGTATTTTACTCAGTACAATTATTATTATCCATCTCTTCCAACTCACGACTTTATTAGCTTTTATACCTGATACACTCTTCCAGATTATTCTTACAGTTGGATACGTCTCCTAAGTTGTGTTTTCCATAACATTAATTGAATAGAATCACTAAACTTATAAAAGATTCTAAAAGAATTCAAATATAGCATGTCCTGAGTATCCATTACATTTTAAAATGTGTAAAATCCGCGTTAATAGTAATCATACATCATAGTCTAAAATCATACATCTGCACAATTTTCAACATTAATGATTAATTTCCGTTAAACTATTGAATAACGATGTTAGTAAAAAAAATAATGACTTTTTGCAAGAATTTCGTACTTGATCAAACCGAAAATACTGTTGGTAGGCACTGCGTGACCGGCTCACTGGACGGCAAGCTGATCATCTGGGACACGTGGAGCGGAAACAAGGTGCAGGTCATCCCGCTGCGCTCCGCCTGGGTAATGAGTGTCGCCTTCTCGCCCTCAGGAAACTTTGTGGGCAAGTCTTATGTTTAAAATTTGATAGGATTTTGCAGCGCTCTTTTCAAAATCTTGGGTGTACGCTTGTGTTGTGTCGTTTGACAAAGGCAATTCGCTCGTCAGACAAGGTAATCTCCTTCCCAACCAGAGAAGGCCCCGGATACGGAAAAAAACGTGGGGATCGCAGAGGAGTGTTTGTTCATGTTCTTGCCAATAGATGTCCAAAGAAACACCCTGGAAAACTTTGTTCCCAGAGGTCATTAATAACGGTATGAAACGAACATTCTAAGTCTAACAGAACTCTCGGTCTCATATAGTTTTCAGAATGATGCTACGCTATTACGCTGAATAATTTACCGGATGTAGTTCTAGTAAAATCGCGCACAGACGTCACAATCAGTTTTACATTTTACTTTTGTACATTGTAGCATGCGGCGGCATGGACAACATGTGCACGGTGTACGACGTGAACAACCGGGACCCGAACGGCGCCGCCAAGATGGTGCGCGAGCTGGCCGGCTACGAGGGCTTCCTCAGCAGCTGCCGGTTCCTCGACGACACGCATATCCTCACTGGATCCGGCGACATGAAGATGTACGATAACGTAACATTATCATTGTAACCAGTTATCAAACGAAATGTTTTTATTTTGCATAGGGTTACGGGGCACTTAGAAATTCTCAGTTAAAATATTTTTCCTTACAATACCACCGGATCGAACATGACCTCAGCTGAATAAATCGGACAAGAAACTCAACGAGTTTGTTTCTTCCTTTGGCAAAAAATTGGATTATAAGTTATAAAATGAATTAGGTACATTTATCTTAATATATGGGTTTCCATATCAAATGTACCTAATATTTTTAGGTTAATATTTTTTATAATTGTTTGGCCCAGTGCATTCTTACGTAAAGTATCTTTTCCTGCGTTGATATATAGGTGTTTATATTTAATTTAAGTTCAATGTCACGTGAACGTCTAATTAATTATATATTCCTATATAATATAAATTCATATAATTAACATCTTCAGATGCGTTTGGGACTTGGAAGCCGGCAGACGCGAAGTGGACTTCAACGCGCACGCCGGTGACGTGGTCAGCATCTCCTTGGCTCCTGGTTAGTTATCCCAGTTAATGATACTTCGTCATACCTGATAAAAAGTAATACTTTCTACGATTTTTTGGCCGGATCATTTATGTGGCAGGAAAATTTGTTAAATATTATCCATACATCCATCCATCAGCCTTTTGAGGTACACTTCTGGACATAGGAACAGCTGGTCCTGTGCCCTCAGAATCCAACGGCTTCCCGCTGTCTTCTTCAGGTTATTGGTGGGGAGGGGGGGGGGGGGCGAACTGCCTAAACGTGGTCGCCACTCGCCACCTTCCTTCCCCATCGGTTATCGGTCCTACGAGAGATGTGGCCGGCCCATTGCTACTTTAGCTAGCTAATTTTGAGAGCTATGTCGGTGAGCTTTGTCTGTCTACGGATTTCATCGTTGCGAATCATGTCTCGTAGCGAAATTCCGAACATAACCCTCTCCATAGCACGCTAAGCGACCCTGAGCCTCCGTATGAGGCCTACAATGAAGGACCACGTTTCGGCGCCATAGGTCATCACTGACAACACACATTGGTCGAATAATTTCGACTTCAAACACTGAGGAATTGTGGACGAGAAGATACTACGTAATTTCCTGAACGCAGCCCAGCCGAGTTAGAGTCTACGATTGACCCTCAAGTGAGGCTCAAAGTTGGACTTACTCATCCGGATCGATTTTCTCAGGCAAATATACTCGTCAACAACTTCGAGAGGAGTGCCATCAACAACTACCGGTACGGGTGTGATATGGACATTAGACATGATCTTCGTCTAGTCCATGTTCATCTTAAGACCTACCAACTGTGAGGCACTGTTGAGGTTGCCTAGCATAGCGCTGAGGTAGTCAGGGAATTTGCCAAGATGACTATATCATCGGCGTTGGTCGTTGTGCGATGTGTTTGCCAATGATATTAATGCCAAGACCTTTCCGCTCCATCAGCTTGAACACACACAACATCCAAGCAAGATCAATTTGTAAATACAATCGATGTGATTCAGAAATGATTGAACATTGCCATATTGATACTAATACTCACTAAAGTTACATTTCATAATATTCGTTGTGTGTATTTTATTGTATTACCGGCGAAGTTAGATCATCCATCAAATTCAATTGGGAGACAAAATTAAAAAAATCGGAATAACCTTGTTACTAAATGTCTATGTTCCAAGGAGTTGGACGAATTACAAAAATAGGAGTTCCTCTCAATCTTAAGTTTAGATTCCAAACGATAACGTATTCACTCACAAAGGATCTTCATCAAGATAAGTTAAGCTCTCCTGGATTTTACCATTCTGACGGACAGAGTGACAGACCCGTGTAGGAGCGTTACCATACCGGCCTGATGCGCAATGGGTCCAGGGTTCGATTGCCGGCTAGGTAGGTATGTGAATGATGACTTTATTTATATTCTTGTTCTTGGTCTGGGTGTTTGTATATTCGTCTTGTGTATATCCATGGTACCCACGACACAGGAGTAAATAGGATTTACTCCTGTGTCGTGGGAGTGTGGAGTGTGGAGCTATGAGTGTAGAAAGCATGTTATTCTCTACTGATGTATCGTCACGTGTTCCCAGACATGAAGACGTTCGTGACGGGCTCGGTGGACCGGACGTGCAAGCTGTGGGACGTGCGCGCCGAGAAGGAGAAGCAGACCTTCTTCGGACACGAGGCCGACGTCAACAGCGTCTGTGTGAGTTTGTTTACAGCACATGAGCCTGCGATAACTCACCTCAAGAGATAGTGAAGTTACTACACCACAGACATTGACCGGCCAATCTTACCTCGGAATGATCGGGCAATCTTAATAGTTGTAGCGAGCATACCACGCCAAGCCACCTAATGGTAAGTGATCACTGCCGCCCATGGACATGTTCAGAAAACCATTTTACATAGAACATGGGTTCTATCTAAAGTCAATATCAGAAGCGTTGCTACTTCCGAAAATTAATATGTAGGTACGCCTCATATAAAAGTGCGTCAGCAACTACACCCTTCCATCGAAATACAAAAACTGTTTCAAACTAGAAATACTTAAGTGAGGTGGTAGTACCTCCCCGGTCAATATAGGTACACTAGTTCTACCACCTAGTAAAAAGCATTCTTTTTATTTATGAAATAAGCTATTCCCTCGTCATTGTAAACAAATACCTATAAGCAAAGTAGTTCTTTCAACACAGTTTAAATGCTAAATGTGATTGATGACCGGCCATATACGAGTAGACGTTCACCAAGTTATAGCATGACTATCTTAGTTCTATTTACATTACAGTTAAAGCTATTTATTCACGATGTTCATTGATTTTTGGTATTTTCTTGTATTCGCGGCTAAACATTCCTTTATTCATGGTTTCAGTCAGTACGAGTAAAAAGACTCGGCGCCTTTGTTTGCGCGTAAGCGTTCCTTGAGTAGCTACTATAGTCATTCACGGTAACCACCGCGAATAAAGAACTTTTACTGATTCGCACTTATCGGATAATATAGTTACGTGTTTATGATGATGTTTGCAGTACCACAACAGCGGGCAAGCGTTCGCGACGGCGTCCGAGGACAAGACCGCGCGACTGTTCGACATCCGCAGCGACCAGCAGATCGGCCACTACACGCCGCCCGGGAACAGCGGCTTCACCAGCTGCGGTCGGTACTCACGATCACACGACGATCACCATTCACAGTATTTGTGCTAGTAGCCAGTACTAGCACTAATACTATTGTTTATAATCACTACTACAAAAACATTTCTAGTAGCTATATACTAGAATTAATAAATATTTTCATGTATATGCATAAGAATAATTCCACTAACTGACTTATCACGAGATTAAAACTATACACCCGATTTACTTAATGAGCCTAGTTACTTATTGCGCGACTAGCAAAACCCGCGCGACTTCGTTCGCGTAGACTATAGTATAATCTATCCATCCATAGCTAACATTAAAATTAGGATATCAAAAAAAATCGAAACCGTAAAATCTGTGTTTCAACATATCAAACCACAAAGCTAAATACTAAGTTTCATTGTGCTGGCATCAAAATAACCAAACTTTCATACAAACTTGCAACCTGCATCTTAGGGGTTGATTATCCAAAATAAGTAAAACAAATGATTCATTTTGTGAAACCTCTACGCGAAATACTAAGTTTCAGATTGTTTGTATCAAACTTGGCAGATTTCCGAAAGAATTTTCAATCTCTATTTTACCCTATTAGGGGTCGATTTTCTAAAAATGGTGAAATACATTTTCAATTATATCAAACCAGAAAACCCAATACTAAGTTTCATTAATATACCATTAGAATTGGCGGACTTTCATAAAAACTTTCTTCCCAGTTTTAACCCCTTAGGGGTTAAATTTCGAAATATCCTTTCTTAGTGCTCACTAGATAATGAGAACATGCCCTGTACCAAACTTTAAGTTTCTAGGTACAGTAGTTTTGGCTGTGCGTTGGTATGTCAATAGTTAAGTCAGTTTTACCTTTTATATATATAGATAAAGATACAGATTCTCACTTACAAGGTATTTTCTGGAAATCCTAATATAAATGTATTTTTAATGAACTATCAGGGCTCACTCACGCCGAGTGAATGAGTGCCTTGACTAAAAGCGCAGAACCCAAACTACTTTAGATAAAACCATTAAATTTAGACAAGGGATTTATTTTATAACGTAGGTGTCAGCACCGCTGGACATAGGTGCCCTCCGAATCCAGCGCTTACCCACTGTCCTCTTCAGGTCGGTCTACTTGGTCGAAATATTTATTCACTTTGGCATAATTATTACTGAGCTTAACCTACAAAAACTGGGGCCATGGGTTTTGGACAAGACATTCACCGTATGATAAAACGATTAAAAAAGCATTTTTCATTATTTTTCATCACTAAATAGGTTAAATTACTATAAATGTCTTATTTTAAATTATAATTTAAGGGCACAAAGTCGCAGACAATAGCTTATAAATAGTAGCAAAATCCCTTCTGTGTCTGTGCTTTATCCTTACAGTGAATTGCAGGTCTCTCCTTCAGCGGGCGCTACCTCCTGGCTGGCTCCGATGACAACACCGTGCACTCCTGGGACACGCTGAAAGTAGTCCACACGGGTGATCATTTATACAACTATTTATTACTAGCTTCTTTCTGCCGTTCCGCACACTCCGGCCACGTTAGATAGTTAGATTCCCGTAACAAACTCATTAGAGAATCATATGTGTTCATTCAAGTCGAAAACTATCTGCGTCTTAAAGTTCAGCGAACTCCCATCAGTGGTTTTGTATGAATGAGTACCAAACATACGTACATCTTCATTAACGTTCGGTTTTAATATTATTGTTAAGATTGCACGAGAAAGTGACCAAATAGGTAGCTTTTCACCAGAAAGATGACATTAGAGATATATCAATTTTTTTTAACTTTATACCAATAAAGTTAAAAATCTGTAACAAAAACTTATTATTATATTTAATCGTCTATTTAGAAGCTTTTTAAAAATTGTGACGATGCTCCTTGAATCCTCCTGCCGACATATATAACTGCGTCTACTTTCCAATGAATATAAAACTAGCAAACAAATATGTACAATTCACCAGATGATGAGCAACAATTGCCGCCCGTGAACATGTATAGTCATGATAGTCCATACCTGAGGACAGCTGTAGCTGCCCTTGCACTTTAATACAAGTGTTATATAGGTTTCTGTCTAGTGATTCTGGAAATAAATTCATAAAGTATTTTACCCCCTTAAATAAGTCCCTTCAATCACTTTTCTTATTCTTGATATTCAGGTACCCTGAACGGTCACGAGAACCGGGTGACGTCGATATCGCTGGCGCCCAACGGCATTGCCCTGGCCAGCTGCTCCTGGGACCAATCCGTCAAGGTCTGGGGGTAGACGTCCGGCGCCTTCACCACCATGCCTCTCCTCAAACCTCAGACCAAGGAACACATTACTCTGCTTCGAAAAATCTCTGAATGGATTTTAAGTGGCTTTTCCATTACAGATGCGGCAGATAGCGATGCAGTCCAATCGGTCAATAAGACTGCATGATTACTGTTGTTTTGCTAAGATTTAGTAGCATGTTTTTTATATGGAGGGTTGCAACTTAACACCATCTATGACTCGCACATCTGTGATGGAAAACACCCTTAGGGTATTAAATAAATAAATAACAATAACAAAAAAGAGAGACATTAGGTGTCTGGGCTACTTTCGAACTGAGCTCAGATATAAAAACGTAGGTAAATATAGAACTTCTCATTATGGGTCGGTACTTATCGAATCTCTACAGGTCTACCAGCCCCTGATTCTCTGGACTTTACTATTAAACCAATGTAAACAATACTTCTAAACTGATAGGAATGAAATATTATTTGAAACTTGAAAGTTTTCACAAATGTGATCTCGAAGGAACACTTACGCGACTGGTGTTTAGGACACAATGGAAAAAGGTTCCATTCATAGCCCTAAATATAGTAAATTTATTCCATTATTATAAAGCACTATTACTACAGAAAGTTTGATAATATAGTAATACTATGCCGGTACTGTAATACCCCTTACAGTTTGTTCCTTGTATACATTATTTTAACTATGTTTATCATCTATTAACTTTAAGGATTAACGTAGAAAGTAATTATGAAATGAATTATTAAACCAAACTTGGTGTTGTGTTTTATTTAAAACATTCTAACATATAAATGGATAATAATTTTTATTTAATATCTATATAAAAATATAGAATCATGATAAAAATAATAAATAAATAATTAAATGTCACCACAAATGTAATTTTAATTAATAAAATATAATAATTGTTATACCAATATCAGTGTTTTATTATTAGTTCCTACAATATATTCATTTTCTCGATTTAATGAACCCAATAAATGAGAACAAAGTTAATGGAAGTAAGCGTATTAATTTTTGTACGATTTATAGAAATTATTTCCGTTTCGACGTAAAACAAAAAGAGGATTAGGTACTTATTTAGACGTTTAACACGTAGGTAACAGAACGCTCACGGCTTACAAGTGTAGTTTACACGCACTAATACAAGATTAACCCTTAGTTTACATTCTTGCTCGTGTAGGTATTTGTAAGCATTCCTATTCTAAAATTGTTTGTCAATAATAATGTTCGCGGCCGCGCACCGCCGCCTACGCCGTACATACCAACCGCCGCGAAACCATGTATCGAATCGGTTCCAATCACAGTTTTAACCAAAAAGCTTTCTGTGCTATCATAATCATGTTACTTTTTATCATATTTTTCTTCTCGAACACTTATAAGTGGTACAGTTTTGGCGTTATATACAAGCCTCCGCGGAAAAACGCTGTAAGTAGGGAAGATAGTACGAAAAATGATGTCAAAAAATACGCGAACATGAAGTATATCCTACTCTGGACGAACCCTAAAAACTTTCCTTTCGTGTATTTCGGTGAAGGGCAACAGGTGTTCATTCAAAAGAAGTGCAAGTGGACGAACTGTTACGTGACGGGCGACAGAGGGCTGCTGGGCGACTACACGGAGTTCGACGTGATCGCCTTCAACGGCCCGCAGCTGGGCGCCGCGCTGGCCACCACGCCCGCCGACCTGCCGACACGACGGGCCATTTCGCAGAAATACGTTTATGCGAACATAGAATCGGCCGCTACATACCCCGTGTGTGACCACGTCTGGAACGGTTACTTCAACTGGACCTGGACTTACAAGTTGGATTCCGATTCCCTGTGGAGGTACTTTGTGGTCAGGGACGAAAGAGGTAACATCATCGGGCCGGCGACGAGCGTCCACTGGATGAGTGCGGACACCATGAAACCTGTTGACGACGATTTGTTGGAAAAATTGAGCACGAAAAATAAGGCGGCAGCGTGGTTCGTTTCCAACTGTGACACGGAGAGCCGCAGGGAGGAGTTCGCGTCGCAAGTCCAGAACTACCTTCGCAGGTACGACCTGAAAGTGGACGTGTTTGGCGATTGTGGCTCCCTGCAGTGTCCCAAGCAAATAATGAGCAGATGCCTTCATATGCTGGAGAGGGACTATTATTTTTACTTCGCATTTGAAAACGCCTTGAGTGAAGATTACGTTACGGAAAAAATATTGTATGCTCTGAAACACTACACTGTACCCATAGTCTTCGGCGGAGCAAATTATTCTAGGTATCTATATTAAAAATTCGTTAAAATTAGTAGAAAGTGTAGTCTATCCGTTGGCATATTCAAAATCTTTCTGCCGGAAATATTTTTATGTATTGTTACTTACCGGTTAGGTTCTTAGCTACCAAATTTTATTTTTCTATAGTAGACCCTGATTTAAACGTGTCTCTTCTACGAATTAAAACTAACTCATAAAACTAATAAAAGGGACGCAAGAAGATCGCCATGAATTTTACTTATTCAAAGAAGTAAGTAGTTAAGCTACTTAGCCTGCTGCTACTCATTCGAATACCTAAGGTTCCTTTTTTACATAAATCTGACCACACCAATATAGCATACATCCTTATGTTATAGCTGGTTATATTTGAAATTGACCTTATCTGATCCATGAAGGTTTTTGCCCCCCGGAGCGTACCTGGACGGGCGGCGGCTGGGCGCGGCGGGGCTCGCGGAGCGGATGTACGAGCTGACGCAGAGCCCGCCGCAGTACCAGCAGATGTTCCGCTGGAGAGCCCATTACTCCTTCCATCACACGCACGCGCGCCCCGACGCCGACGTCTACTGCGGGTTTTGCGCCGCGCTTAACGAAGACCTTACCCCTACCGTCTATGATAAATTCGATACTTGGTGGACACCGAAAAACGCCTGTCATAGGCGAGCTGCTGGGCCTTAAGTCATCGTTAGTGTTTTTGCACACTTATGCCAATTATTATTTTAAGATCTAATCCGCACTTATAATTATTTAAGATTTAAAGTTTTTTTTTTTTGTTTTCGATGGGGAAACCTTCAAATGCCGTGTACCCGACGCCGTGGGAGCGACGAAGGGTTATGTGGGATTTTTACCGCACTAAAACCCCCCCGGTGGCCATCCTCGGCGCTAAAAAGAGGACTCCGGGATCTCCAACAAACACCATCGGAATCCTCTAAGCGTGTTGCCCCATCGGGCTCCTCCCAGATGGGCTGCTGCGCCCACCGCTCCGTCTAGTCTATACGACGATATGCGACCACACATACCGCCGTCCTTCCCGGGATCGCCTGGCTGGACGGCTCAAGCTCCCACTCTAGCCGCCCGCAACCCCGGAAGCCCCTTTTAGTCGCCTCTTACGACAGGCAGAGGATACCGTAGCCCTATTCTGATCCCGGAACTACAGGGACGTTAGGATGAAACCTGCATGCAATAGTTTTCAGGAAAATGTGTTGGGAAACAAAATTGATTTTTTTTATACTAAGCACGCATGTATTACAAAATTAAATTCTACGTACATATTTGGGTTCATTCCCCGTGTTACTACCAATCTTACTACCAGTAGTAAGACGGGGAATTTTATTACCGTTGTTACTACTGCTGCTGGTAGTAGTTGCACGGGGAATAAAAAATTACCGTTCTTACTACTATCTTAAATCTCAAACGAAAAATCTATTTGGGCTCTGGGCTGTAGAGTAAACCCAATAAATGGACATTTAAACACAGTCATACTCGCAAAAAATACCCTCCGGCTCCAAGTAACTTGGAGATGTCAAGAACATTGGTTCCATCGGAAGTCAATCACAACACTTTTTTTATAAATTGTATTTTCTGAATTTATATGAACTATACGTACCCGCTCGCAGAACGCTAGTTTGTTTGTTCTTTTATGTTACAACCAAATCTAAATAAATTTGGTAGAACTATAGCGACATCCAACGCTATAGTTCTACCAAACCCTAATCGGTAAAGGAATTCAAAGTAATTTTTTTTATCTTAATTTAAGAATACACGTTAAAAAACATAAAAAATGCATTTCTAAGATCAAACTCCAACGTACCTGCGAAAAGTGCGTAAGTAGATATTACTGTATCTAATGGAGATTTGGCGAAAAATACTACTTTCGGATGAAAAAAAGAGGTGCTCAATTCATCTGTATTTTTTCTGGAGCCACTAGTCCTAAGTAAAAATGTACAGGGCAAATAATGTCAATTTTCTCATGGCCTATTACTTCTTTTTAAATATATTTCTCTTAAATCTATATTTATTGCATTAAAAGTTAAAAAAGTGAGAAAATCGTTTATGTCGTGTATGATTTTCTTGATCACCGCATCAAAATAAATGAATGTACCAATTTTGATTCGATCTTAGGTAAGTTCTAAACGGAAGTACATCCATACCACCGCCACACTTATTTTTTAGTGTAAAGCGAATGTTGAGTTTCGGCTCACGTTTATATGAGATGATCATCAAAATTTTTGGTGTGATTGACTTCAGATCGGAAAACACATAGTTAAGTATCGCCCTGCGAGCGGGTACGTCTAATTCGTATAAATTCAGAAAATACAATTTAAAAAATTGTTGTTAGCCAAAGAGTTAAAAACATTTTATTGTTCGAGAGTAGCAACGCATCAGTGATTGACTTCAGATGGAACCAATGTGCTTGACATCTCCAAGTTACTTGGGGGCAACAGGGGCAACAGTGACCGCTTACCATTACGTGGATTCTATGCTTGTTCGTTACTTCAGTCGTATAAAAAAAGTTTAATCTTAACTACATTACCTGACTGCGTCGTAAGGAGGGTATTTTTTGCGAGTATATGACTGTGTTTAAATGTCCATTTCTTGGGTTTACTCTACAGCCCAGAGCCCAAATGGATTTTTCGTTTGAGATTTAAGATAGTAGTAAGAACGGTAATTTTTTATTCCCCGTGCTACTACTAGCAGCGGCAGTAGTAACAACGGTAATAAAATTCCCCGTCTTACTACTGGTAGTAAGATTGGTAGTAACACGGGGAATGAACCCATATTTGTACAATTATTTTCACACTGACACACATGACACATATTGACACACATGACAATAACGACAGATTCACATTGGTAAACATATCAATGTCATTCAGTGTTTAATAAAATGATTTTTTGAATAATATATTTTTTATTAAATAGTCCTAATTTTTTACAATATGGAAGGTTAGCCGTTATTCTATGGCTTACAATCTTTAAGTAGTTCATATATTATTTGAAGCTTAGTCTTACATTGATAGACCAATGATATTTCGTCCTTTAACTAATCTTGATGACTTGAAGATGACCTGATGACCTGCAGACAGCGGGAAACCACTGGATCCAGAGAGCGCAGGACCGTTTAGAGAGGAGGCATTTAATGGAGGCCTATGTCCAGCAGTAGACTCCAAAAGGCTGATGGATGGAATTTCAATACAAATTTTTAAATTCAGCAAAATGTCAAATATCTCCTGACATGCTGGCTTTCGCCGTTAAAACATATCGTACTTATAATTAACTTAGAATAGGTGCATATTAGCTTTTACATGCCTTATCACTTTTGCTATGCTTCGTGGTATATGTCTATTACCTGCATTTATAGCGATTTAAAATTAGCAAAAACCGTATGCTTCGCCTTGGACGGTACCTACCACCACTTCAGATCGGCTTCAGATTTATACCTTCTGCTATATAAAATAACTTAATAATGCCCGTGCGCGGCAATGACCACTTAGCATCAAATGGACTGCAACCTCATGTACAACAACAACAACAAAAAAATTGCAGAAGATTGCAAATGTGTAAAAATTGAGGGGCACCTGGATGCGGTGCGGTGGCAGCTGTGGCCGCGGGAGTACCGCGCGGCGGCGGGCCCGCTGGCGCTGGCCGACTGGACCACGCGGACTCACGTCTGGCTGCACTACGTGGAGAGCGCGGACGGCTTGCTGGCCGATGACGATGTACTCAGGTATGCCAAGACGCTAACAGCTGATATAGTTAAACCACCACGTGTTCAATACCTACTGAGCATTAATCAGACATGATTAATTCTGATGAGATGTTTGAGGGTAAGAAGACTTAAACATTTTTTTTAAATTGTCTACCACAGTAGCGTGTTGTGTTGGGCACAGGAGTCCATGGCACCGGGCAGCTCGTTTTAAGGAAGGGGCAAACTTTTTTTTTTGTAATATATAAAATGGTAATTCGTATAAGTACTTCAAATAACTCAAATTTTGAACCAAAAGTAACTACAAGAAGCTGCCGTGATCCTTAGTGTCCATAGTTCCATATTCCGTGACAATCAGGTGCAGATGTATCAATCCCGTTGCAGGAGCACCGACCCTCGCTTCTGGTCAATCCACGACGTGCAGCGATACCTGGTGGGTGAGCTGCACTGCGAGCGCGTGCTGTTCCCCAGCCAGTACCCTCAGCTGCGGTTGCCCTCTGCCCACGGCCAGCATCTGTGGCGGGCCAATACCGCGTTGAAAATACCGCCCTCCCGCTACCTCAAGGAGTTCCATATATCTTTCGAGCTTACCCTAAAGGTCCAGAGTTGATTCAATTTTCTATCCGATTGAAGCAGCAAACGAGCATGCAGTCCATCTCATGGTAAGTGGTCACTGCCACCCATGGACATCTATTAGCAACTTCGTATAGAACAAGGGTACTAAAGTCAATCACAGATGTGTTGCTATTCTCGAAGACTAAGTTAGTAACCTACATGGTACATGACAGTGAGCCGGCAACAATACCCTTATATCGAAACCCAAAAACTGTTTCACGCTAAAATATTCAAGCTTATGGTGTCTATCCAATGAATTAACAAAAATACTCCTCCACCTCTTGCGACTCTAATCAAACAAGAGATATAAACAGCTAAACAGATTTTTCAATCATACCTTAGTTCGGAACTCTCCAATAAAGTTACTTTATAAACAAAATAGGATAATCTAACTGGAAGCTACAATGCCACAAACACACAAAAGTCTGACACGAGTTGAACTGCCACCAACGTTTTTTTGACAGAAAATGGAAGCAAACCAAGTACAAATGGACCGCATCATTATATCGGATCTATTGATCAAAATCGAGCGCCTCGACCACTTTAAGCGGAAGACCTTCTTCAGAATTCTGGAGAACATATTAAGGTGAAACAAATTTTCATACAAGTAGCATACGCAATTACAATCCGATGTTACGTGTCAACACATTTACGCGGCACTTATAAAGGAAAAATGAAGTAGAGTCCGAGTTTACAAGGTAGTAGAACAAAGGTTCGACCGGGCAGGTGGTAGCACCTGTTTTTGATGGTGGTAGAACCAGTGTAGTTCGACCGCGGAAGTACCACCGCCACACCTAGTTCTAGCGTAAAGCAGTTCTTGCATTTCAGCGGAAGGGTGTGGTTGCTGGTATACTTTCGTTTGAGGCGACCTGACCATATTAGTTCCTGGGAGTAGCAACGCATCTGTGGTTAACTTCAAATTGAACCCTTGTTCCGGTTATTTAAAGATGTTCATGGGCAGCAGTGACCACTTACCATCAGGTGGACTGCATGCTCGTTTGCTGGTTCAAACCTATAAAAAAAACTTGAAAAGAATAAGATAACATTGTTAGATTATATAATCTAGCAAAATGATTGCGACCGTTGGGTATTTGCGTAATAATTCCAAAAAGATCAACAACCAAGAATTTATCGTTACCATGCCTAGCTTCCAAGACCATCTCCAACTGGTATCTTTGGAAAACCTGTGCTGCCGGCGGCTGGAGGGAGTCCGGATACTACAGCAACTCGCCTGCTTCAACGCCTCCTCCCTCAAGTACCTGTTCCTCTGGCGCTTCGTGCTTCCTAACGAAAATCCCATCCTAATCAACTACAGTTATATCACTGGTAAATTACTGTCATATTATAACATCATTTTGGCTCGCAGTTCTATGTTTGAGTGTATTTTTATATTTTGCGTTGGTTCCGACTGCAACTCAACACAACCAAGCATATATCCAAAAAATTAAAAGCCCGTCGTACTAAGCCAATCGGGCTCAATAAAGAGGAAGATCCAAGAACAAAGTGAGCGCTTGTGCCAACGCTATTAAAGGTTTATGAATTTGTATCAATAGCGTCAATTAGAGTTTGCTTATCGTCAACGCTGCGAGTGGACTGTTTGAAATTACAGGTAATTAAAACATTTAATGCATCATAGAAATAGCGTAATACACTAATTAAAAATATAGTGATAGCTCGACCTACGCCATTCCGACTTACGCGGACCCGAAGGTACACAATTATCAATTTACAAATCGTGAAGAAATCCAACGAAGAGCGGATTTCTTTTTTAAACAATAGGAAAATTTTTTGCGTCGTCAAACTACTATAAACAAACTTCGGATTGCGCTTTTATATTTGAATAAACTTTTCCCTAAATAGCAATTTTCGAGAACTTCCTGCCATAATAAAAAAATAGGTAGGTACTAAGTTATAACGCTGTAAAATAAGACACCAGAAAAATACTTTTATACACCATTTTATTCTCAATTCTTTTTCAATAATAACAGCTCTGCCACGTCAATCATCGCACCTCTCCTCTCCTCACCTCACCCCCTCGCCTCAACGCATCACCTTCGTCACCACACCGCCACTCCTTTGTCATCGCACCACGCCACATTAAAGCATCTCATCACTGCTGCGTTACAAAGTTATACCCCCACTTACACATACCTACACATTTTAAGCTACTTCAAATAGAAAATGGATTCTATCTGAAGCCAATCACAAATGGGCTACTACGGAGGAATATGATGGTCGGTTTAAAAGTCGGCCGGTAACCACGCACCCTCCACCGAAACGCAAAAACTGCTTTAGGTTAGAAATAGGTGTGACGGTGGTACCTCCCAGGTCGAATTACACTAGTTATAACATCTGTTTGAGGGGGTAATTTTATATACCTAATACTACTTTATAATTTTACTGTTTAGGTGTCTAGTATTTACCAAACTAATTACGTTCTCTCTGGAAATTTTATTAAAAGCAAGAACAACATGAAATAAAAGAAAAAAAAACTGTGTCATATAGACATTTAAGCAAAATCAATGTCACTTATTTTGTAATAAATAAAACAAAATTGAAAAAAAATAAATATAACAGAAATATTGTAGAAAAATAGTAAAATCATTAATTCAAAAACAAATTTAAATTTGATTTATAAACGTAGTCTATTATAAGAAAAATAGAATGATATTCTGTGCGCCGATGCTTCTAGTGTTGTACCCCAGCGTGAAGCTGTTCTGCTTCATGTTGCCGTGCGCCGCGCTGCTGGGCGCCGCCGCCGGCTACCTGGGCGGCCTCTTCTCCTACTTCTCGGAGCTCGCGAGCTACAAACTGAACACGATTGTAAACAACACCGCATTTTAAACGCTTCAACTTGCGTCGTCATGGATACGACGTTGCTAGGCAACTTCGGTTTCTAATCGGATGACGATGACGACCGACGAGGAAAAGGTTAAACTGGCGAAGCTTCTCCAAGGCCTCGAGGTCCCGGACGTGAAAATATCTGAGCGTGGCTTGGGTTTAGTGAGGGAATTTCAACAGAAATTCGGTTCCGAGATCGAAGCTGAAGCGATGGACGACACGGAGGAGTACGAAAACCCTTATGTGCCGGACAAACGTCTGCTGGAGGAGAACGCACGGAAACTGCGGGAGCTATTGGCTGAAAGCAAAAGGTGATTAAATTTAATTGATTGTGAAACAATTACTACCTTGCCCTGGTTTAGTGATGTAACTACGCTTTAATGTTCGAAGGAGCATACTTGAAAACAACTGTATTGTAGTAAAAATATCTACCTATCTATGACTAAAGTCGAAATGCCTCTCACATTGTATAAAAATCAATGTAAAATAGCATTTTATTATTTTACTTATTATTCTTAATATTGTTTTTACAGAGCTAAAAGAGAAGAAAAGGATAACTCAATTCTATTTGGCGAGGATCCGAAGAGACCTTGGCGAACACATTCCAGCAAGGAAAAGCTTCTTCGTATTGACAGTGAACTGAAACGTCACTCGGAGAGAGGCTCCCAGGCCGTGTCGCCGATGGCCGAAGACGATATGAAAGAGCTGGTGGAAGCTTGCCGGCAGGAGACGCAGGCGGCGCCGCCGGTGGGCTTGGACCGGCTGCGGGACACGGTGGAGGAGGCCCGCAAGCACCTGCCCAACTTCCAGTACCGCAGGGTGGAGAACACCACCGCCACCGCCATCTGCCCCGACGCTCACCTGAAGACCTCGCCACAAACTGTTGTGGATGAAGAATGACGTACATTTTGTCTAAATTTAACGTTTGTAATTCTGTATTTGTCTGTTTGCGCGTTGAATAAAAAAAATGATAACATGGACTTGTTTGTAATAAAAGTATTTATTGAACAGATTTAATACAATGTAAAGGTGTAAAATACTTAACTTCCGTAGAATATTATCGTCATATTTTGTTGATTAAAGAATGTTGAGTAAGCCAGAGTAGAAAGTTCAGAACATCCTGCTTCTTATTTTTGCAGCAGTATGCAGCTGCTTCTTTTTTTTTTGTTCTCGAGGGGGAAACCTTCAAAAGGTACCTGACGCCGTGGGAGCGACGCGCGCTATAAAGAGGACTCCGGGATCTCGAAACGATTTCAACCGGAATCCTCCGAGCGCGTTGCCCCATCGGGCTCCTCCCAGATGGGCGGCTGGGCCCACACCTCCGTCTAGTCTTTACGACGGTATGCGACCACACATACCATCGTCCTTCTACCTTCTACCATACTCTAGCCGTCTGCAACCTCGGAAGCCCCTTTTAGTGGCCTCCTACGACAGGCAGGGGATGCCGTAGCCCTATTCTGATCCCGGAACTACAGGGACGACGCAGCTGCTTCTACTATACTAACTTACCTTACCTCCAAACCTTTACCCGTTACCTCCACCACGACCATAATCAAAACAAATATACAATAGGAAAAGAAATAATGACAGGATCTACACCATTTCTTAACAAGGAATACAAGGACACCAATAGAATAGGCCCTTTATCGTTGACGTTGACATTTCGTTAAAAACAGTGATTCAACGTATAGGTATAGAAACAGGGCAGCAGTCGCCGCCGTTCTGGACTCCACTTCATTAGCACACGCAGCAGTCACCAGGTTTCTTCAGCAGCACTCCAATACACACGTCACGTCACACAACAATAATTTCACAACATCACAAAGTATTTGGGAGTCTATTTGTGTATCGTGTGATTGACTCCTTAATAACTATCAACGGGCTTCATGTTATTTTGCATGTCGCAAACCTTGAATAACGGCACCGGTAAAGATACGGAGGTTATCAAAAAACAGAATTGAAAATTTGGTGTTTAACCACATTGCGGTTAATAAATGGCCTTTTGATTATTTTAACTCCAATAGTTAAAAACAAACTCACATAATTAAAAGCATTGTTTCATTTAAAACGTCGTAGAACCAATTAATTTTGACCGAGGAGATTCCACCGCCACACCTATTTCTAGATTGAATTTTTTTTTGCATTTCGATGGAAGGATGTGATTGCCGTCACACTTTTATATGAGGCGACCACCTTAATCCTCAGGAGTAGCAAATAGCAACGCATTTGTTCAGATTGACTTCAGATAAAACCTATGCTCTATGTGACCTTGTTTACAAATGTCCATAGCAGCAGTGACCACTTACAATCAGGTGGACTGCATCGTTTGCTACTTCCATCAGATAAAAAAATTACGTAACTCAACTGTAAAATTAGCGCTTTTGTGTGTTACTATTATGACCAAGCAGCGATATGTTTCATATTTGATTAGCAAAACCGAGTATCAGGTAGCGGGCAGTACATCCCCCGGCCGGACACGAAGCAGTGCTTCGTGCGCAGCCTGGCGGAGCTGCGCAACCTGCGGCTGCTGGCACTGGAGTTCGCGCACCTGGCGGACGGCTGCGGCGGCGCGCTGCTCGCCTTGCTGCCCGTCATCAAGCGGCCGCACTTTCGACTGCAGGTTTTTATTGATCCAGAGCGAGTTAATATGAGCCTCGTCTATAAATGTCTGAAGAGGAAGTAACGAAGTAAATTCGACAGGTGGTAGAACCAGTGCAATTCGACGGGGAGGTGTTGCCGCCACACTTACTTCTAGCGTGAAACAGTTCTTGCGTTTCGACGGAAGGGTATGGTTGCTGCCTCTCTTTTTACATGAGGATCTCAGTCCACTGGAGTAGCATAGCATCTGTTATTGACTTCAGATGAAACCCTCGTTCTATATGAAGCTTGACTGAAGTGAAGTAGCAAACGAGCGAGTCCACCTGATGGGAAGTGGTCACTGCCGCCCAAGACATCTGTAACCAACTTCATACAGAACATGGATTCTATCTGAACTCAACCACAGATGCGTTGCTACCCCCGAGGTCTATAATGGTCGCCTCATATAAAATCAACCACACCTTTCCATCGAAACGCAACGCTTCACGCTAGAAATAGATGTGACGATGGAGCTTCTCCGGTCGAACTACACTGGTTCTACCACCTTCAAAAACTAACTATTAACTATCACTATACTCATATATGGCATATGATTTACATAGTTAATATGCCGCGAGGACCAAACGCCTGGGCGCGCGGACCCGGCGCTGGGGGGCGGCGGCCTGGACCTGCCCGACACGGCCTGGCGCCGCGTCAGCGTGGCCTGTCCTGACCTCTACCTGATGATTGTCTTTTGTACGAATTTACATATTTTTATACCTATAACTACTAATGTGCATACGTATATCTGAATTATTCTGAATCAGCTACACGCGGCATGCGACACGCGGGCCGCATGTGGCCAGTCGTGCCCTTTTGTTGGGCTTAGCTGAATTTGATTAAGGATACAAGTAGCAGCATAGACAGACGTAATAAAGGCATATTTAGATTTGGTGCCCTTTTTTTGGGTTGACAATTTTGAGTACGTAGGTTACGCGACCTTTTTTGACGACAATTTGTAGTAGGGTTCCTGACGTTTTGTTTTGTTCCGCCCGGGCAGCATCTCCACGCTACGCCACTGCTTGCGGCCCGGGACCACTCCGCTGAAACATATTTGTGGCCCTCATGACAAATAGGTTGAGTACTTTTGATTTCAATAGATCTCCTGGTTGCAAAAGTTACAAATTGCAAATATCGAATACTTACATCAACCATATTGTATTTCATAGGTGAGAAACTGTGTGGCCTGGGAACGTAAACGTTGCGGAAATAAATACCATTATTTTGTCTTAAATATCCATTAGTAGGTAGGTACTTACAACGGTACATATTTATACCTTTATGTCGAACTAAATAAATTAGTAAGCACCTCCTGTTAAATGGATACCTTAATCAAATCACTCACAAACACATTTACAACATAAAATTGCAGTGATGTAAAATAAAAGTATGACACTAGCGCATTCAAAAGTTAGCAAGAAGGAATTCGTTCACCTTTAAAATGCAATTCGGTTTATTGTCAGTCCGTATTTACGAGTACGACACTCTCCGGCGCTTCCTGTCGCCGAGCATGCCGCTGCGGGAGGCGCACCTGCAGCTCGGCGTGGACCTGCAGCCCGCGCAGCGCCAGCACTCCGACCTCAGCTGCTTCATGCGACACCTGGCTTGCCGATACGCGAATACCCTCGGTACATATTTCGCTGTACACTCCATATTATACGCACGCACGCTATGAAGGATTTAAGAGAAGATAAGGGTGTGTGTACTTATGTACACACACCCTTATCTTCTCCCTTATATTTATACTTCTTTGACATAAGTTATAATATTAAAAAAAAATATATCTATCGCCTTATTCTCATCATTTTTTCATTACGCGCCTAAAGTGTAACTTCAAAAAAAAAAGCGCTGCACTCGGGCACTGTTGCGGTAAAGCTATTGCATAGCATGTTCATTTCAACTTCATAGTGTGACTTTTGTGTGACGAATCTTAAAAAAACAGTCTCATCATTCAACGCGCCTAAAGAAGTATAATTTCAATAATCAAAGATCGGAAAATGTGGGGCCAAATTCAGTGAGCTCGCGCAATGTCATTTGTACTCACGGGACGGGCCATATATAATAAAAATACAGCTGCTTAGAAATTCAAATGTTACTATTTTCAATAGCAACGTGTTTAATAAATTATTTTGTACTGAACCTACAGTGACCCTGAGTGTCCACCAGTGGCGGGGCAGCATGTTTCCATTGCGACGTGTGTTCGAATTAATGCCACGACTCGTCAGGTTTCACTATATTGGCACCGTAGAGGATGAGGTAGACCTTCGAAGGATGCTACAGATCATCTCCTGTGGAGTCTGCGACAGTTAGTACTAGTTTTTTTTTAATTTGATAGATTTCAGAATCTAATCAGATACTGAAATCTGTGATCTTACTTATTTCTTCAATTTTTACATACACTAGATAGTAGATACTTAAAAATCTTCTCGATAAAAATATAATGCTTTACAATTCTCAATACTTCGACTTTATTTCTAAATTAAGATTATTTATGTTTCTTTGAAAATATGTCGTTAACCTAATATTATTTTAATATTTAAAATTTATGAAACATAATTAACAGTTTACAAACAAAAAACTATTGTACTAAATTCATAGATATACTTATATATGATTTACATCATACGATCGAAGACTTAACCCATATTTTGACGGAATGTGTTCGTAATGAATCAATAAGAAATATGTATTTTTACTTTAGGTCTCTCCATGTTGGCTATCTGAACAGCATCCTGGCTTTTCAGTGGTCGGATGAGGCTAGGGTACTGGTCAGATTGGCTGTTATGAGACGAAAAACAATCGATTGTATTTTTTTGTTTTGTCATCGATCTATTAATTATATTGTAGTCTCACGGGACGATGTGGTCGCCAAGCGACAAAGTACTTTATTTAATAAATAAAAAAAAGTCGTAGATTTAACATACTAAATTATTTTAATTGATTCATTATTTATGTTCGTTTAACTTGTATTCATTCAAAATTTACTAACGCTTAATATTTATTTAATATAATTCGAGAAAGTGGTCGTTCCATCATATATTACATAAATAGATATTATTGGATTTTTTTATATTAGACAAATGTCAAACTCAAAAAAGCGCGCGCAAATATCGGCGCTACTTTTTTTCTCGCTACGTCACTACCTGCAGATAATAAAATAGCTCCTTTACACAGTTTCAATATTTCTTGTTTTCAATGCAAATAAAAACGATAGTAATATTTTCGTCGTAAATTTTACACCGCTTCAAAGTTACAGTGCTCGTTCAGAGACGAGCTTTCAAGAATGCATTATCTCAACGGTCATGCGATAGTTATTGATATGAAGATACTTTGGAAATTTATGAATTTCAGAGCTGAAGCAAGTCAACATTCAGGTTCAAGACTCTGCATCCAGACGCAGTTACTGGCAAGATGTAGTGTCTGCGATTAATAGCGAATTTAAAGATATATTAAATCTTTTCGATATTGATTTTTGTATGGGTATTTACAAGAGTTAATCAGTTATAAATTAAATAAAGTTACAGAACATCCATAGCCTTTCATTTTACCTTTAAATATCTAGCGTAGTGCAACACATAGCGTACAGAAACAGCTATAATTCATTAGCATTACATATATTTATGAAACTTTCAACAGAGATGTGTGCGACTGCGCGAAGCAAGTAATGAATGTGTTCAATATTAACCTCCTTACATATTGGTAATAGGATTGCTGGGTTTGATCAAATAATAAGCAAACTTCTGGTGGATTAGCAATATACCTCTATATTTGACGAGAATGTCCCCTAGCTCATTTGCCGTCACGTCATTTGTGATGATAGAATTGCTGTTATTATGTTCCTCCAAAAATTCTATGGAATTATTTCTAAAAGTATACTTCACTACAACACATTTTTTGATAAACTTGACCCACCTTAGCTTAAATATTTTAATAAAATGCAATAAAGTGCATTTATTTTATGTAACTATATAGGACCTTACAAGTATCTTGGGTACGAAATTATACACAAATTAGTTTCTTCATAAAAAGTTTATTTACATAACATACAGAGTAACTGACAGAGTAGGTAATAGTAATAAAGTAAAACTCAGTAGCGGAAGGGTGCGCTCGCCGCGGGCGCGGACTCTGCTAAACGAAGATGTAATAGACCAGACTATTGAAAGATTTTCTCAAAATACTTAGTGTATTTATTCTTATTAGAAGTACTATGCCATTTAAAGCAAAAATACTCGTATATCAGGTGATTTAACTTTTGCCCGCTTAATAAAAATGGAAGGAGACCGCTTACAGTGCACCTTCATAATTTTATGTGATATCAAAAATACATTTATTCAACACATACATCTACAAACTGATGTCGAAGCTAGTTTAAATTTATTCAGTTAAATGTAACCGAACTTCATCCGCTACATTCCAACCATCAGTCTTCTAACACCACATATTGCTTTTCCAATATCATAAATATACTGTAAGTTACAGCGTAATTACATAGTGATTAGTCAATCGGTAACCAGTCAAATCATCTGTATACATACATTACATACATATTTCGGCTTTAGGTTTCGAAGGTATCAATTATTTTGAGCAAATCATCCATTAGCGCTGGAAATAATATAACTAATTATAATTGTTACTAAGTAAAACGTATTGTAATTGTTACTAATAAAACCGTACCGTAATCCAGTGCGATCTAATATTCAGGATCCGATTACGATAAATAAACTGAATATAAATTTATCTAAGAAGCAATGCAGTAGATTAACAATATGTATAAAAACATCGAATCTGCAGAGCGAAATTAACATTAAAAACTTTGTTAAAACAATACATTCTCTCTGCAAACAATTATATTGATATAATTATGAATTAATATTATTGGGAATATACCCCAATCATTAACGTTATAATTTGTAAAATCTAGCATCATAACACCGATTACATAATAACTCCGATTGAATTGTATCCGTTCTCGCGACAGGGAAACGAAATGTTCTAAAGCATAAAAAAATAAAATGATTCAATTCGCAGACCGAAATAATGGGACCCTAATCGTTGCCACAATTTTGTAATCTTTTTATGCAAACCTATATTGCTATAATATTGCTATGATAGCAAATCTATAATATATATATTTTTTTACATTTAAGTTACTATATATCAGTTCGTAATTAGCTGTCTAACTCTATGTAAAAACAATAAGTTGGATATCATACATTATGAAATATAATATATCTTTTTTTTTAACATTTCATTATTTTAATTATAGCATAAGTATTTTACTATTGACAAGGCGCGAGGGCTCACCTAACACACCATCTTTACTCGATATCATATAGCGGTCAGCTCGGACTGCCCGCTGGCGCTCGCCTGGGAGCTCGCTCTGCAGGCAATATAATCATTTTAACAACTCCTCACTACCTATACCGAATAAATTACAACTTACACATTTACTCCCTTAACTATTTCTTATAACGCCGGACGCGCGCCCGTCGGAGCGACGTCGATAGCACATCGTACGACTCTCGTCCGTTACTCGCTTACAGCGTAATTAAAGTACTAGAGTAAGTGGTGTTTCAATAAATATAGTACCTAAATTAGTAGGGAGTGATTTCGCCCGAGGAGGCGCCACCGCGGCAGGCAGGACGTTGCATGCTGCTACGGGAAGTTACAAAACGATAACTACTCGTATATTTATCCTAAGTAACTATGTAGTATAATATGTTGTATAATTTGTGGATTAAGTAAGGCTTGCAGTTATTTCAGTTTGCGGTTCTTATTTTACACTATACATTTTAAATCTTTATATGGTGTTTTTGTTTACCTTTTGCGACTAATTTAAGAGTTCAAAAATATTTAAATCCCTTTAAAGTCCCACTAGAGTTCTTTGCACTCGCGCACTATAGAATTTGAATATGCACATTGCGCCACTTCGTCGATCGATCTTCGCCGATTCGGTCTCGATCGCGCAGAACGATCGACTCGAAAATATATATTTATACGTGTGACATCGATATATCGAATTTGCTCGCATATCATCGTAACGATCTACGGGCGGATAACGAAAAAGCGACGCGCACGCGGTCGACCTCGCACTGGGTCCGGCGATCGGAGTGCCGCTGTGTAATCGGATCGGTCGGTCGTTCGCGCGCGACCGAGGGGGTATCGTAATCGTAACGTGTGACATGAGTGTGTGACGTGAAGCGTGTGTGTGGCGCGCGTGAGTGTGGTGTGTCGTGGGGCGGGTTCAGTATATAAAGATGTAGAGCATGTCGCAGGGCGCGCCGGGCGGGGCGGCGGCGGCCACGGCCGCGGCGGCGCGCGCTGCCGCGGCCCGCCGCCCGCGTCAGTCCTCGCTACACGAGTCCTCGTTGTCCGCCTCCTTGATGTTCGTGAAGAACGACGTCAGCGCCTTCAGCATCACCGCTGCAACAACACGCCACGCGTCAACGCAAGCTCCTCCAACGTACGTTAGACGAGGTAAACAAATACACTCCTAAAGCGACATCTACGCATTTCGTTGCTAAATATTTTTTTATGATGATGACAAGACTCGTTATTATTCTTCTCGTCTACCTCGCCCACCTTTATACATATAGTAGAATCGATCAATTCTCACAGCACACAGCGTTAAAAGAGAAAACAAATTGTTGTCTATTAGGAGTTTAATTGATTACATCATCTAATACCTGACTCACATCATGCAACTACTGTCTGGACATGTTTAGTGATTCTCTCTCAAATATAAAGTCGCGCTCGTATTAATATCATATTACACTGGGTCGTAAGCAGTTAAAGCAATAAAATACAGAAACTAACATACGAACAAAATGTAGCAAAGATTCAAAACTAACATATGCGACTGAATCAATTCATCCAAAGCACAGCAGGTTACATGGGGACCAGTGAACTTTTTCTGTTGTTATCTTAATTTCCATCTAATCTGCCTACTCATTAGAGAGGTACAACATGGTAGAGTTCAAAAGATGTACAAATGTTAAAAAAATGTTTACGTAACATAACTGAAATAAGAAATAATAAGAACGACGGTAATTCTTTAAAAATATCAAATCACAACTTTATAATGAAATATAAAAGTCCATCTCATTAAATTAATTACTAATTTATTGATTATTTCCTTCAACATTCGCTCCAACAATAAACAAGTCAACTCACCTTTGCCCTCCGGTTCTTTCTCCGATATCTCCCACGCGGTGAATCCTTCCACCGAAATTATGTATTGCTCATGTAAATATTGGAATATTTCTAATGTTAAGCCTGCAAAGAGAAATCAAACTAAAATTAACAATACACAATATTACGATGAGAGGTGATATTCGTTTCAAAAAAATACGAAATAAAATCGAAAGAGTGGAAAAACAAGCTCATGTGACAGCTAAGTAATGATACCCATTGGATTGAACCACTGGTTCCTGAAAAGACAACCACCATCGGACATCACCAGTACTCTTCACCTATGTAATTATTTATTGTATTTCTTGCTGGATGGAGGACCCCCTGATAACATTTGTGCACACACCAAACAATACACGAGAAACATGACATATGGCTCTGTTACGTCAGTGTATTTCACATCCCTAGAATTAGTATTATATACCGGAAGTAATATACCGTATAGTTATTCATAGCGTGCATGATCAATAAGTGTTAGTACCAGCTTTCAATGATCGAATAGTGTTCGCAAAACTATTCGTATTATACTAGAATTAGTCGTATGCTCACGTGGATCTCAGCGAGGGAAATGAACTTAGTGATGGTTAGTACTCACAAATAATATATATACGTACTGAGTAACTTTATTTTACATTGTATATTGTATATGTTGGTCATACGCATTCCGATACTTACCAATAAATCTCTACTTTCGTGCAGTTACTTGTAGCTCATACAATGTACAAATAATACTAGTTTCGTTTTGTTAGTAATTCGAGTTGGATTCTCTCTATCATCAGTATGCGATGGCGGACCCAACACCAGATAACGGAAGTTTTCAGGTTAAAGGTAAAGTCATGCAAAATAATAAATAAACAGGATGTAATTAAATACAATGTTCGTATGAAAATAGAATAGTTATTTATTGAAAAATTTGATTATAATCAATTACACATTCGTATGAATGTGATAGAGAATGGCGAGTCCATGAACATGCTCAACAGGTATTAAGATCATTAAGTTGGAGGGCGCAGCAGCAGGGTGGAAATGAGTGTGGTAGTGGAGTGTGTTCATAAAGTGATTTGACTGGGCATCTGCAAAGTTAAACGGCGATATACAATCTCTCCTGGCGCCAGCTCGCACCGGCACAGGCCCGCACCTCACTCGCGCTACACGTAAAATTACAAAATGTGATAATGATACGAAACATTTGTTAATTGCTATTATACCATTCGCTTCACTTTCTTTTTGCCAATATTGTTTTTAAAATAAACATTAGGAATTGTGAGTTCACAGTTATCTGTATCTCACCAAATATACTGACGGCTCTGTCAAATTTGAGGTTATTCAACGTTTCTTCAAAATAATTTTGTCTAATAAATTCATAGACAATGGCAATTAACAATGGAATTATTATTACAATGATTTACAATATGTTTATCCGTCATTCTCGCATTTTTCATTTTAAGTACTCCATAATGAGATGCAAGTTTGTGCCATGGGAGCTGCGACTGTATTTGTTGACAGATGGTGAAAACATTAATAGGACTTCCAATATCTTATACACAATTACAGTTAACAGACAACCTTTAACCTTTTTAACAACATTCGGGGTGAAAATGAACAATGTTACATAAATCCGTTAAACACAAGCATTAACAAGAGTTAGCGTAGATGAGATAGATGGATGACAATGAGAGATGACAACGATAGATGGGGTTAGTGGCGGTCAGTAGTGGCACTAGTAGCGTGGGGAGTGTAACCTTGGGGGTGCTCGAGTCTGTGGATAAGTTGCTGGATGCCGAAGAGGCAGCTGGCCTCGCGCAACTCGCGGATCTCGCCGAAGTCGTTGATGAGGCAGGAGTACTTGTTCATGCGCTCCTGGCTGAAGTGCGGCGTGTCGCGCGGGTCCCGCGGCTCCACGGCGAACAGCGCGTGCTCGCAGATGGCCTGGATCAGCGCGCGCATGAACCAGTCCTCGCGCGACGACACGCCCAGGTTGTCCTGCGGCCAAACCACACGCACCGTCATCCACACACTCAACGCCTTGCGCAATATTTTGTAGAACGTTAAATCGCAGGTGGTAGATCCAGTGTTTTCGACCGGAGAAGTACCACCGCCACACCTACTTCTAGCATAAAGCATTTTTTTGTGTTTCGATGGAAGGGTGTGGTTGCCAGCACACTTACACTTTTATATGAGGCGACCATCATAGTCCTCGGTAGTGGCAACGCATGTTTGATTGACTTCAGATAGACCCCATGTTCTATTTGAATTTGCTTACAAATGTCCATGAATGGCAGTAACCACTTACCATCAGGTGGACTGCATGCTCGTTTGCCACTTCAATCAGATTAAAAAAATGCATTAATAAATTTCCTGACGTGAAGGTTCATAATGCACGGATCCGACCCGCACGCGTATTACTGGTATTTGACAAACACTTTTTCGGTGACGTGGCACACACTTATAAAGCGAATAAATTCACACATACGAAATGGGACACGCGTGTGTATTAAAGAGGCCCTTACATCTTATAGACCGCATAATGAATGTTCTATCCATACAGTCATTGAAGTAGATTAGTATAATATACATTAGTATAACTACTGCATGAAGTGTCTACACATCCTCGCCTATCTTGTTTAGAAAAAATCTATGTCAGTTCTGGAACCTTATTCGTTAAAGTCATTGAAAAAGTACATGAATCACATAAACAATAAACATATTATTAAAACTTTCAGGAGTCCTATGTTATTAAGTGTAGTGATGTATCTAAAGTATTTAAATAATAACATGTAAACCCTCGTAAGACTCATTAAAGACGATAAAATATCAGTGTTTAAAACACACTATTGTAAAGAAACTTTCCAATTTACAATATTTATAAGGGTACCCATAGATTTTATGCAGTGAATGCATAATGTAACAACAACAGTAACATTTTAAAATCTTATGTATATATTCATTTCTTGTGTCTATATGGGATGGCATGAATAATAAATTCAACCTTGAATTGGAATAAAAGAAGCTTGATCTAGATTTTGTTCATGGATTTCGGACTATTATTACGCTACACTTATAGGTAAGTAGGTAAAGGATATATGCAAAGTTTAAAAGTGAGAGTTGTATGCGGCAACAGGTGTTGCCTAAAATATAAAAGCTAAATTTAATTTTAAGCTTTTTATATGGAAAGGTCTGGCTTATAAACACGATGTTAATATATTACCAATAAAATAGTATCTCAAGTAACATGACCTCATAGAAATTAGTGAATCAATCTATTTAATACTCCAGCTACTTTACTCAATTCGAGGAAAATAGGTAAAGGCATTTATTATATTATTTGTACGTTGTTATATATTTCAGCTCAAATCACTGTATGTTGTACTATTAATAAATATGTAACGAGAATTTTGTGAAAAAAAAAACTGATTCTTAAAAGACAAGTACCCGGATTACCCGGACAGGACATATGAGAGCAGTACAAAACAGGAATATTACCTGCACCCAGCCGCGTATGCAGTCGCAGCTCTCGTCCGCGTTCATGAGTTGCTGCAGCTTGCTCTGCGTCTCCGCCGGCGTGAGGATGCGCTTGGCCTCGTCGCTGGGCGGCGCGCCCGCCAGGAACTGCAGCTTGTTCTCCTCCAACCACTTCTCCACCTGACACACAACGCACTGTTATGGGGGCTTCTCACTAGTCTTCAAAAACTACGTTTTCCACTAAACAACAGTTTATTCACCACAATTACACTTCAGCAAAAGTCTATAGTTTCCTAAGTTTTTAGAAATACCTCAACGCGACGGTGCTCAAATTTTAACTAACAATTTTATTAAAGGAATATATATAATTGTGAATTTCGCTTATTGCAACCTCAATTCGATAAAATGCACTGCGTGACGCATTTGTCTGATTATGCTAAATTTGCTATAACAAGGGTTATAACAGAACGCACGATTAGCGTATCACTCACAAGAGGTAAGAGTTCTCTTTTAGCATAAGGTAAGAAATATTTTGAGACTAAGCCATGTCCCTACTGGTCCTTCATTCCTCTCTTACGATATAATTATGCTCATGACTGCCGCGCACCTACTTTTGCTTTATAACTGTAATATTAAATGCTATCATCCAGTTCAAACGGTCTTTATGGGACACAAATTTATTTCAGCTGATCCAATTTACAAGTTTTCACTAATTAATAATGTTTTATAAATACTAGATATAGTTTTGTCAGATTTTTGTTGATGACTGTCCAAACAAGTCTTTTAATAACTCATGTTATTTTTCAATTTGATTTTTTACCCGTGTAGTATTGCATTATATAATCTATTATTTGTCTATTATGTTCTCAAATTCGGTACCGTCGAGTTATAGCAGGTGAAAATGAACTTACTTGATCCTCATTCATCCATTCCTTCAATTCGAGGCCGGATTCCTCCCATTTCGTCTTAACAAATGTGGGACCCATGCTTTCTTTCAAATCTTTCAATATGGCCTTCAATATCAAGTGACCATGGTTCTCGGCTATTACTTGTTTGCAGAGCTTCAAGGTCTGTGCAAATGTGATATGCTGGAAAGAGAAATAATAATTATAGATCAACAAAATCAACACCAATATCCATAACACACTTTTACTTTTATACAATATTTCATGTAATGAATAAATCGATTAGGCCTTTCTACGCTCACAGCAGGACACAAGGTTTAATAGGTATATTTGCTGATAGATCGTATTTATAAACGCAATTTATGTTGATGTTACCCAGGAAAATCCCGTTCATCTCCTGAATTTTCTCTTTAGTCGCCCTTAGGACATCCACGAGAACAGAAAAATTTCTATCACTCAACACTGACATCACACTTCAACCACACTATTGTACTTATGCCAGTTGTAACAGTACAATCTTACCTTTTTCTCGATATGTGGCGCGAGGAACTTGCCGAGGTAGTCGTACAACATCGGTATGTCGATATATAGATCCGGCGCGATCTCCAGCACCTCGGCGAGGCCCGCCGCGTAGTTCTCCGGCGAGATGACGCCGGTCGACACGAGGTGCACCATTGTCTTGGCAATCTTGTGCACCTCCTTGGCCGCCCTGACACGTTATTGTTTCTATTAGTATTAGAGTCACTTAAAGGTGTTGAGTACATGTTATAAAGGTATAAAGAGGCCAGTCCTTGAACATACTTATGCTCCAGGTTGTGTAGGAATTTTAACAAAAATCATAGCGTTTTTCCGCTTGAAATTAATTTGCATTTAATTTTCTTTTTCTATTTTAAAAGGTAGCGGATGATTTGTGACTAAGAGGCGAAAAAATGTAATAATACCGCTATCTAATTCTAAAACAAAGATTATAGTTATTAGCTTTAAACGTTTATTTTGTATATTGATAACCCCTATAAATGTGTGGATCTGTGCATAGTGTTAGATTAATAGTATGGCCGTAGTCCTCACTTTTCGAGCACAACGTTAAGTATTTCGGTGACGAGCGCGGTGTGGAACTGCGGTGGGAAGAGCTGCTTGATCTCCCGGACGATATCGTCGAGGTCGTTCACGATGAGGAAGAGGTCGATGGTGGCCTTGACGGACTTCTTCTTGGCCTCGGTCAGGGGTTCCTGCGCCACGGGCTGCGCGGGCGGCGCGGGCTCGGCGGGCGCGGGCGCGGCGGCGCGCGATCCCGAGCTTGAGCGCGCCACGCCCGCGGATCCGGACCGGCTGCCACCGCCGCTGCCGCTATCTGTACACAGAGTACAACTTTTAGAGACGACCCTTAACATGCATATTAATTTAACCCTCAATCCATTGGGACAAATAAATCTTACGATCATAAAAGCTATGTTCTCAACCAATTCTAAAATATAATAATCTATTTATGATATATAATTTTGTGAAGAATCAATTTTAAGCCTTAATTAAAACATAAAATTGTTATCAAGTTAAGATACAAGTACATACTTTTTTTTTTAAAATGACATACAATGTAATGAGTAAGAATAGGGATTATGCCTAATAAAAAATAACTTACCGAAGTCTCCACGTGAATTGAATGTCGATCTCTCTATAGATTTCGAATGCTGATAGCTGGGAGTCATATCCTTGGTTGCTAAAAATAAACGCAAAAATGTCACTTCTCAAATATATTTTATACAAAACCTAAATTGAATAGACTAAACATGTATGTGTAATTACATAATTTCTGCCTTTTTAAACTACCAAGTGTGTATGAGTGACTTTTATACAGTTCTCAAAGTTATTTGAAGTCTACCAATTCGCAAATATTCAAGATGGTCGACTATGGCGTTAACTGTGCCCAGCGACAGGACATTAAAGATTTAATGGTGTATCTGCCTGTGCTGGAAAATTACAAATACTGCTACACTAATCGTAACTTTGACATAATAGTGTATTTTATAGAAACTTTCGTAGACAACTGTATGTCCTAAATAAAATGACATGGTTTAAAAATGAAATATTGGTTACGTTTTCATTCACAATCCACCATGATAAACCAAAATCCAAGACTATTAGCATAATGATACAGGCTAATTGTAAAATGGTCCTAAACTAGTTATCGTAGTGCAAGTAGGAGTACTAACTTCTAAGAGACGTGGGCTCCGCCGGCACGCTCTCCAGCATGCTGAACTTGTTTTTGCTGATGCTGATCATAGAGTTGCTGGCCGCCTGCGGCGTGGTCTTGATGCCAGAGCCGTGGTTCCAGCCGGAGTTTTGCGGCGCCAACTTGATATTTGACGTTGAGTTGAGGTTCTGGTAATGAAATTAATTAAAAAACTTAAAACGCTTTCTACACTCATAGCCCCACAGTAGGATTTTCTCCTGTGTCGTGGGTGCCATGGACACACACAAAGACGAAATACACAAACACCCAGACCCAGAACATGAATCTCAACTCATCATTCAGATACCTGTCTGGCCGAACCCGGGACCCACTGCGTGTTAGACCAGTATGGTAACCGCTGCGCCACGCGGGTCGTCAATTAGGATTAATATATATTTTTTTTGTAGTTGGCACATACAAGATAAAGTTTTTTCAATAGAGTAGTCGCCCTACTCAAGGTTTACTATTATGTACTGGACACCATTAACTTCATCTCAGTATCAAATACTCTTTCAAGAAGTTTATGCTTCCTTGAGTACATTTGCTAACAAACTCATCATTTCGATTTTTCCATATTTAAATTGCAACAAAGTGTGTGAAATTGAAACATAGACACAAGAGTCATCATTATACTTCTGGTTTTCTGTTGCTTAAAGGCTTCCAAGTATAAAATAATCTCTTATGAAAACACTTCAGGTAAGGCTTATTTCATCCACATATTCATTCCACATAGTCAATATATATTCTAAATTCATGATTTTATATAAATGTGTAAATGAAAACAAGTAATTTTGACAATATTGTTGATATTATACAGATTATATATGAGATAATTTTATAAGGTTATCTTTTTTTACTTTGGCCACTTCCACTCTTTGCTATCCATTTCAACAGAAATTTATTTTTTTGTCGGATTGGCAAAAAACATATTTGTTGATAGGTGGACATTGCTGACAATAGACATCTGAACTCATTCCTAAGTAGGAATAAAGTCCTACCAGATATTGTGTTGCTTACTTTTAAGGACCCATGTTTGAATACGTCATGTCCTGTCTTATTCATTATACCAATACCAAGTAACCTAACAATTGCCATTAGGCAAAAATAGATCTGTCTTTAAACTCAGATCATATCCATAAATACACAGTAAATAATATAACCAATGTAAAAATAATATGGCAATAAAAAAGATATACAAAGAAAAAAGAAAAACCCAATGAGTTTCTTGCCAGATCTTCTCAGTTGAGGTCGTGCTCCGATCCGGTGGTAGTGTAAAAATATATATAAGTAATTGACAATTTGTAAGTGCCTCCGTAGGCCTATGCAAAGTACACTGAAGTCAGTAGCAGAGTGCATGTGACGGTATTACCTTCTGCGTGGCCGCCTTGAGTTTAGTAGTGTCGACGGGGTAGCTGGTGCGCTGCGTCTTCCAGTTGTTGGTGGGGTCGATGAAGAGGTTCCCGCCGCCGGGCTGGCCGCGCCGCCCGTCGCGCTTGCCGCGCCCGCCCTCGTCGCGACGGAACCCGCCCATCGGACACGCGTTCATCAACTGCGTACGATACGCACTTTTTAATACTGCCTACATTCATTGTATTTGTACATGTTCACTAACGAAATCTTACAACTGTTATAATTAATACAGATTACTTTCCATTTTTTAAATATTTTTTTCCGCTAAATGATTTTTTCAATTATGTAATCAAACAAATGATTATGTAATATCTAAATATTTTACATATCACATTTTTTTTATTTTTTACATTAAACCTTGAATATGGCTGGTTTTATCTATTTAGTAGACAGACTGTGTACTAAACAGATAAAACCAGCAAAGTTTGGTCTTTAAATTAATTATACTCTACAATTGTCTTGTGGATGCATATTTTTATGTTAATAATATTTGTCATATATTATATACACAAAACATTGTGTGAATGTGTAACACAGTAACTTTAGCTACGTACCTCAATGTGGCGCTGTCGCTGCTCTGCCTCCTTTTGGATCTGGTCCATCATTTTCGGCTGCGAGTCCACCACGACGCTCTTGACGACCCACTTGCGCGCGCGCAGCTCGATCACGTCCTTCAGCATGAAACGCACGCGGCTGCTGATCTTGTTGGACTTCTTGTCCACGATGTCCTGCATCTTCTTGAACACGCTCTCGAGCTGCTCCTTCACCTCGCTCTCCACCTGCTCGCCGATCGTCGTCAGCAGCTTGCAGAGGCACTCGAGTTTCTCCTCCTCGAGCTTCTCGATCAAGTAGTTCATGCAGTACACCATGATCTTCGACGTCAGCATCTTCAACTTGTAAAGTTCGCCTGAAATGTTCCCCGGTACCATGTATTGCAACGTCAACGTCACTCACGGGCTTAGGGCACAATCGCCTGCGAGTGTAATGCCGCGCCGGCTAATTATAAGCTACTTAGGATTCTTTATTAATGCAATTACGCAACTTGTAGACTGCAATGCTGATTACAATAAACTGGCTTTCGCCTATGACAACGCCAGCAATTTTGTCGGTGAGAAAATGTGCTTACATGAGTGTAGAATATGTAAAACATTGGAAATATGTTCCAAAGAACCAATTGTAGACAACTATTTATTTGAGTAAAACTAAGCAACCAATCTGATAGACATTAAAATATCGCTACAGCTCGCGCAAAAAAATCTATGATTAGACGTTACGATGCATCTATAGTTTTCGATGATGAGTAATCGCCGAGCCCACGTGGCGCTCGCCTGCACCTCGCGCACTCCAGCCCGATAGTACATCTCGGGATCGGCGACGGGGCTAGTAGTTATCGCAATCGGTTCAATAACTTCATTAGTGCGATTACAGTGCACACGTGCGGTGATGCAACGCGATGTCACAGTGCACGTTGCGTAACGCCGGTAGCGGCGCCGCGTCGCCAAGCACACGCCCGACCCATGCTCGTCCGACTCTGTACCACCACACCAACACATTGGAAATATTTGCCACAGCGACCATTATAAAGTGAACCAAATTGTACGCATTGAGTACGCTAGCAACCATTTCATTAGATATTGTACACATGTAACAAGTCGCCGCGGTCTAAGCCGTTTGGCAATAACTTTTGAATCGATAAATGATTAAATAACGAGCGCTGGAAGTGGCCGCGAGGAGGAATGCAGGCGAACCGTCGTCCTTCACGCGACGTAGCAACGACACGCTAAAACGAAAGGGATCTGTCCTCCTTACGCTCATTTAACGGCGTCGACTCACATACGAGATTTGTAGTGTAAATAAATTCACAATCACGACCACTTTACCAGTTAATTGATTTGGAGTGCGCAGCAGTCGAGCACGCGTCATCGACGCGCGCTATGTCGTTCGCATGGACTTCGCAAAGCAATTATAAAAGGGTAGAATTTAGTTTAGTGATAATATTTGACCTCCAAATAGTTTTAAAGATAAGATCCAACTGTATATTAGTTACAACGGCCTCCTAATGCTTCGAGCGACTTTTTCCACAATAGTTTTATACATAAAATAGGCTATGAAATGGTGTATCATTAAATATATGACAAACAAAATTAGACTATACACAGCATTAACTAATAAGCAAAATAAGTAAAATTATTAGTAGCAGTAATCGTTCAGTAATGAGAATTTTAACATTTCGTCCTTAAATCTCAGACTTCAAATTCTATACACATGCATTTAACATACTAATTAATTTTGACTTGATTAAACGCCAAAGGTAAATAACATCTATAACCGTGGCAGCATCGATTAGATATCTGTTACACCGGGAATCGAACCCGTAACCCACTGGTTGTCAGACCGTTACGGTTATCACTTTACCATGTGGGTCGTCGAGAGAATATAAACGAGAAAGTAAAAGTATTTCGTATAGTATCGTAGACGATATCTGAATTCTGTTCAACCACACTAAATCAATATGGTGGACTTCGGCATTATTTTCTTGCTAGATATTGGGAAGCAATGCGTCACCTAATCATAAAACAAAAAAGCTGCAAAACATAATAATATATTGATTGCCAAGCTTGGAAACTCACCTATAAATCGGACATTGCCTACTGATCGCATCCTCACGCGCCGGTTCTCCTCCTCCAGCTGAAGCTGCAGCTCCTTCTTCTTTGCCTACAAACACTTATTCATTAATAAATTCTAATATGGTTATCTTAATCACTCTGCTACCATGTCATCATTAATTTTAAAACATTGTTCAATTTATATTGCAGTACACTACACTACAACATACAAGAATTTACATGCTTATATATTTTTCTATCCCACAAATACTATATATATTTTACAAATCTTATTTGTAGATATTTTATCTAATTATCTAACTGTACACCAATATTTATGGACTCAAAATATGATATATTTAAATGGTGAATACAAGACAATACCAAATTATATTAGTAGTCTGGTTTCTGTCGAGATTACGTTTATTGCTTGTGTATTACGAAAGCCTTACTTGATCGGTGCATTCGTTGAGCTCCTTCTCCAGTTTGAGCACCTGCTCGTCCACCTTGTCGGTGACGAACTGGTTCTGGCAGCGGCTGATGATCAGCGCCCTGAAGTTCACGCACTGGTCTGGCGCGTTGTCGGCGGGCACCTACGAATAACACACGTTCACGTAGATACAAGCTGGAAGGGCGTCTATCCTTGGTACGATCGCAGACACCACCGCAACAAATGTTTATGAGAGCAGTAATGAGCTTCACCGAATACGAGGATTAAACGCGTGTAACTGTGGTAACACCTCATTGCGATGGAAATGAATGTGGAGATTTCAACTGCTTTATGGACTGTGTACTCATTAGCATTCTAAATATCAATTTAAATTGTTTGATCAGAACTGCTCTGACGTCATTCTTAAATCACGATGAACCACGCCTGCGTATAGAAAATATGCAATGTAAGAATTTCAGACCAAACATTATACAATATTCGTTATACGAATCATCCATCAAATATCAAACTTACTTTCTCTCATTTATTAACAGCGTTGTAGATAAAACTTTTCGTTGGCAGTTTATGATTGCATGCGGGCCGGATACAAATAAGTATGACCAACGCGATAGCATGACCATACAAATCTAGATACAAAGTTGGTAAGACTGGAATAATTAACAGCTAACAAATTTACTTTACAAACTCGAATTAATGAAGTCGTACTAGACGTAGCACGCTCCGTGCCGTTTAAGAACACGAACATAATTTGTTGAAGAAATTTCAAACAGGTAGCTTTAAGTTGCAGTAGACTGCAAATTGTTATGAATTATCTTTCGCAACCATCGCTGCTGCACGACACTTCACCCTCGTTACGTACACTAATAGCGGGGAATAAAAATATACGTAAATTTGTCTTGGTGTCATCAAAACTATCACGAATTTACAGCTATTCTAATAATTATGTCGAAACGCAAATATTCGTAACATTAACATTTGTCTACCACAAACCATGGAATCGGATGGTCAATGCATTTACATTAACGCTCACATGTTAGCATCCCTTATATTGGTTTTAGTGAAAAATGACTTGTCTTGAATAATGAAAAATAATTGAGAAAGACCCAAGTTCGTCACGAGGCAAAACATACATATTTTATGTAATATAGCCAAGTGTAGCTCGGAGATCAGATATTTTTAGATAAAAGTTTGCCAAAGTCAAACATCTTTGGCAAACTTTTATCTAAAAATATCTGTATAAATTAAACACTTTGACGTTGTTTTGTACTGAATCAGAAGTTTGACCTATGTCATGTCAACCTCATGAATTTATCATGTAAGACATAGGTCTTACATGGTAAATTCATGAAACTTTCATGATACATTCAGTGCAGTATATATCAGACCCCTGTATAATAAACTACCTCAGGTAAGGTTTTACACATAAAAATAATTGATATCATATATCAGTTTAACATTATTTCTGGTATTATAAATTATACATAATAGGTATTAAAATAAAAATTATAAATTTTGTTAATGAAGGGAGATTGAAAATGTTTTCAGGGGATCAACCATAGTATTGATTATAAAGTGAAATTTACACTAGTATTTTTTGTCTATACAATAAAAGGATCGTAATTTAAAATTTTAGTTTATATCATATCAAATAATGATACTTTTGTGTATCACACAATTTTGTTGACAATTCCAAAAACAAAACTTATGTACCTCATCCTGTAAGATGAGCCTATGGTTACGATGACTACTATATAAGTGTACGCACCTTGAGCATGGAGAGTTTGCTGCACATGGCCGCGTACGCCTCCGAGAAGTTGGGCTCATCGATGGCCTTCTCGAACACGAGGTCTATGACGCCGATGAGCCGCGCCTGCGTATTGATCTCCAGCGTCTTCACCTTGTCCAGCAGCGTGTCGAACTTCTGCGGCGTCAGCTTGTTCAGAATGCCCCTGAACTTCTTGTACAGTTCCTGCAACAACACTCCTCATCAGCACCTCGGCAATGTTATCACAACTTTTGATGACATCCAACATTTATGATGTGGAGTTAAAAATATCCTTATAATCATAACAGTGAGATTTGAGAGATTTTATACCATATGATATATACTTCCATATTTATAAACCATCCTGAAACATTTACTTACTATAATAGATTATAAATTATTAATTCCAGATGACAAAGTAGAATATTTAAGGAACTGTGACATGAAAGTTACCTGAGTTTTGACCTCCTCATCGGCGGCGCTGTCCTTTTTGAATCTGGCAGGCTTCCAAGCATCCTTGGTTTGGTTCAACTTGACTTCTTCGCGTAGCGACAGCGATACATAGACAGTTTTGTGACCGGCACTCGTACTGGCTGATGGTGTCAATTTTGCACTACCCTTGCCTGTTGGATGACAACAAAATTGACAATTTTACACTGAACATCATATTTGTAACGAGGAGCAGAGCACAAAATGACCATTATATATAAATCTGCCTACCACTTGGATTCATGTTCCTGCCATCCTTCTTTGGCTCCCTGGGAGTGTTGCTTCGTGCGCTGGAGACATTCGCATTCTTTAGGAAGTATGGCTCCAGCATATTATTTGCCGGTCTCAAGGCAAGGTTGAATGTAGCAGGTTCCTGCATTGGTGTTGTCTGAAAACAGAGAAAACATTTAATACGGTAACTTAAACAAGGATTTGGCAATTCAAATATTTTTTAATGTTATCCATACCCTAATAACATTGCAGGTTTCTAACAAAGGTACATCGGGCTTGTTTCTTGACATAGGGTCATCCTTTATTTGCATGAGCAAGCCGATATCATAGCACTTTTTGCCACTCTTATTCAAAGGTGACCATTGATCTGAAACAAATATACAAGTTTAGTACAGTTTAGCCATTACAGATTATATTTTACAATGACTCCGAAGATAATTCGGATAGAAATCAGATACAGACCTTCAGTATATTTGTATTTCGGAACAAACGCGGCAGGCTCAGGCTCGGGCGCAGGCTCCGGCTCGGGCTCCTGCTCCGGCTCAGGTTCAGGCTCGGGCGCGGGCGCCGCGGGGGGCTCCACCGCCGGCTCAGGCTCGGCTGGAGCTTTAACTTCCAGCTCTTCATCATTTTTAGACAGGGGCTTTTCCTGTTCTAAATTACTTACTTTATCAGTCTCATCTTTACCATTTTCATATGATACTGTATCTTTTGCGGCAGTTTCATTATTGTTAGCCATTTTATTCGTTTTCTTACTACTATTCTTACTATTCTTTATTGCTTTTTCATTTCTATTCAGGTCCTCCTTTACAGTTTCAGTTTTAGTAACATTAGGTGAGTTTCCGTTGGCAGTGTCCGGATCTAAAAATAATAAAATATTTTAAAGTTAAAGTACACTTATTGCATATTATTGAGAAGTTTCTAAAGTGGAATGTGTGGTTATAACAAACCTGCAGTATTATTATTGAGATTAATATCTTTCATCTTAGCTTCAGGGTGGTTGCGAGCGCAGCTGGCTATGCTCTGAGTGAGCTTGGCCTGTGCCTGGCTGGCGCTGGAGCTGGGCGCCTTGGTCGCGTCGGGCTCGGTCGACGAGTCTCGCGCGAACTTCTCGATACTCGCGGACAGCAATTCCGTGGCAGTGAGCGCCGCTTCTGGGAATGTGGTTTCGCTGTTCACAATCACAGCCTTTGCCTCATCTGCAGTCTTTTCAGTATCTGACTGTTCGGACACTGCTTGAGGCTTCGTAGAATCTGTCCCAACGGGTTCACTGCTTTGACTAGTTGGAGGGCTGATAGATTCAACCGAACTATCAACAGAACTAATCGCTGAAATTTAGAAATCAACTCTTAATATTGAGCACGATGACACATCATATCTTTTGATTTGGTCAGCTCCGTCCAATGGAGATGCAGAAACCAGGAGATAAGTATTCAATAGACAAAATATTCAGTGAATAAAAATAAAAATAAATTTAAAGGGACAGAATCGCAATTGTTTCCAGATATTATGAGGACATCCTTCTAGGTGACTTTAACACTGAGCACAAAGTTTAACAATAGTAGACAAATATAAAATAACCACTCGAAATCTACCAGACTTGCTACGCCATAACCAATGGTGAAGTGGCAGGATGAAAAAGCAAAGACTGATTTTAAATTCTATTGAATACATTATTGTCATGGTCGCTTATTTGCAAATCAATCATGGGGAATACAAGTAACTTTGTGATAGTATTTTGTAAACATTTATATAGAATTGAATATGTAACATTTCAACAACAATGCCTTAGTTAAGAGATAATCTGGGGTTATCAGATGCACCTAATTCGCAAACATTGACTTTAAACATATTCACAAAAGGCTGCACCCTTAGCACAAGCAACAATTATGGTATTATACAAGCATGAGGTTATGCGATAGCATCTGTCACAGGTTTGTGGTACATATCAATGGATTGATCTTGTCGCGCGAACGGCGGTGGCAAGGGAAGTTAGGTGCATTCTTAACTTTGCGACCCATCTTGGGGTGTACAGATAAATATGTTCAGTGCAATAACAAAATTAGGTCAACGCAACAAAGGTAACTACCTCACCAACTTATCACGAGTAAACGACGAAAGCGATCCTACGAGACGCGTCACTACTATCACGAAAAATGTTAAATGGAAGGTCCTGTTTAGTTAAAACATTGCGCTCACCGCTGTATCTCCTAGAAGCACACAAAGCACGAAGCAAAAGACAGATAACACATCGAGCACTAAAGTTGAGACACTTCCGTCAACAGGGAGTATAGGGCATCGAAAGCCTTCACCGGAAACGAGTCGAAACATTCACGAAATTCGTAAAGTGAGTTAGATAACGGAACGTAATAATTGAATGATTTAAATGTCGAGACAGTGAACAGACGGAAGGAAAATGGCAGATGGTGAGGCCCGTGCACGGCGGAGGCCCGGCGGGCGAGCGCCGGCGCGCGGAGAGAGGGCGAGCGCTCCGCTGCAACGCGTGCACATTTGAATCCTCACTTTGGGCTCGTTTTTGATGTCGCCTATCACTTTTTGTGAACCAAGTTCGAAGTCTATAAATAGAGAGGTGAGCTATTTCCACGTGGGAGTTCGCTTCTCTTTCGCACCGTACCTGATAATCAACCTAAAATACGTGTGGCACTGATAGCTATTCTATATCACAGTTTCGAATCCACTAAATTGCGACAAAACTTCACACAGTCGGGCGCGCCGTGTTAACGTAGCAATATGGTAAAAGAAAGTATATTCAAAAGGTCACTCGAGGATGTAGAATGTCTGACTTTGCACTCGTTTCACTTTAACCACATCACTTATATTTTAAAACTTAAATAAAAATACGTATGTATAAAATGCTAAATAAGTTACTTTAGTTGTATAAATGAGAGACTAATAAAAATTAAAAACAGTTAAAACGCAGCCATGCTCCGAATGACTGTGAAGTAAAGGCCGCCATATTGAATCGTTCCATGCGGACGGCCGACCTAGTGTTACTAGTGTTGTGCGCAGCAGAATATCGATTATCTCGCTTTCGCCAAAAGATTGCAACTATTCGAAAAGTTGAATTAGTGAAAAATTTATGGATTTATGACAAAAGATTTTATTTTAATCGACGTATCATCAATAAAGACATATTTTAACCTGTATTTTTAAATAGTAAATATCTCGTACTGAAAATTACATTTAAATTACTTCCTATCAACAGTTCCTTATTTTTATTTTTACGCGTAATTTCACGATTTTACTTTTAAAATTTAAGTATATGGTTATTATAATAATAAGTAGAAATATAGTTAAATAAGATAATGTGGAAGAATTATGTTCATATATATCTACGCAAAAAACGTAATTAAAGACGTCACCCCGAAAGGATAGTTTCTGTTTTATAAAAAATATTTATAAAAATAATAATTTTGGAAATATCACGAAAATTATTTTCGATGACAATTAATATAACTACATCTGTCCTACCCTGTACAAACTAAGATCAGAATAATACATTTTAAATAACATGTATCGATATCGTCTAAGACCAAAAACTCGGAATCATTGACATGTCTATCACTACAGATAAAATATTCGAGATTGCAAAATATTCATGTGAGTGTCATGAGTAGTACCAATGGTTGATAACCAATTACGTATGTATTTTTGGGCTGTAAAGGTAATATTTATCGTCACAGTGACGACGAAATATTCGTAAAATAATGTCGACTTAAATGTCAAGTATAACTGATAAACGAGTCAAGAATGTCAAATCTGTACTCGTTAGCACAAAATAATAAGAAATGAGACTGGACATTACGTATGAACAAAAGTAAATTAAAAAATTTAACGAATTGTATTAGACCACGATGGAAATCATAATTATAACCCACGCAAGAAAAGACATGAAATAACGCTGACATAACCTAAATCGAACGTTTGAATTATAATAGACATACGATCATACGACCATCTGCAAGGCTTGCAAGCTGTTGAAAATGGCGATGACATGCTGACGTAGGTTAGATTAGCCCTGTAATGAAGATGTTAGTAGTGCATTGTTAGAACATGGAATTAATATGGTATGCTAAGCTTCTATGATCATTCACAGTCGTCTGATAAACTTCGATGTATACAGCAAATAATAATATGACCAGTTCCTAGCTGTTTAATTTTAATTATTTCATTTCGTTATAAATGCATGCCGTTGCCTGTAAAGTTGCTAATGGGTAAATTATTCGTAGTACCTAAACACCGACGAAATTTGATTTTATTTTGTCCCACGATAAATTCTTAGTAAGGTGTACCTAAAATAAATGCAGATTATTTATTATTAATTATTAATAAGGCATCAATAGCGGCTAATTTATGGAGCTAACAAACATATTACTTAAGCAATTCTTAGGAAATTAAAATTGCCATAATTCGATTTTCGTAGAAAACTATTAGGCTTTTAAATAATTCCATTAAGTGCTTAGCCTAATAGTATACATTACTTAATTAATATGTAATGAGTCAACATTCCCGTAATTTTGTTAACACAATCTTACTTAATTTCTGCTTGGTTTAATTAAATTAATTCTGTAATTTAATACGTATTGCTCGCTAAATTCCTATCGAGATCGCTAGCGTGAATCTAGATCGAACACAGGGCGTTCCATGAATCTTCCCTAATTATCAGATGTATCTTGGCACCAAGCAATAAGTGAATGAACGAAACTTAAGTTCATTGAAACATAACAGACATAATGTTTATCTAAACAAAATTTCCACCTTTATTTACTTTACACGAAACGAAAGTGTCGTATTATCGAACAGCTGCTGTTATCGTCATAGTACTCGGCGACAAACATACTTCAATTACATTGTTACGCTCACAAAATTACTCAAGTATTCTGTAATGACATTATTACTTTGAAACGATAAAAATAAATACCGACAACGTGTTTAAAGAACAATTCACTGCACTTACTATTCGATTATTTAACAACTATATTGTTAATATGTATTTAAAAGGATCGCGGTAAAAATATTTTGCACGATTAATTAACTTACAAGAGCTACATAACTATCACCCCACTGTTACTGTCTTCACTTACCGTTTTTATGTATTTTTAAATCACTATTACATACTTCTATGAGATAGTGAATACGAGAGGGAGACTATAGTAGCAATTGTTAAGTTGTAACTAGGGAGTAAATATTGCATAACATTCTCATACATTTTGTAACTTCATCAGAGAAATATTCAGTTTGTCGGTTTATAAAAAGCTAAAAATATTATATTCGCGCGCCATATTCGGACTGTATTCTAAATATCAGAAATAAATGTGGCTATTCCCTACGTCACTTTTAAGTGCAAATATTTTTTACCCACGAACAAAATGTTCCATTGTATATTATATAGCACTCAAACCAGTTGTAGGAGATTGTACACTACCTGCATGACGACATTGCGAACAAAAACACGTTTTTGTGCTGAAGTATTAAATAAAAGAACCCTTAATTTTTTTACACAGCCCCTCCGGTAAACCTACCTCAATATAAATTTCTTACCTGAATAAACACCCCTTTGTTTCAAAATTCTAGTTAAAAGAATACAGAATAAATGTACTTCTTTCTAATTTACTTTTTACTACCAAAATTATTAGAAAAACGGAGGATCTATTTACGCTGTATTTACGTTGTTTGAGTTCTACCCATTTTCACTAGGGGCACAGATTTGACCAAAGATACGTTATGAGCCATTGCATGCTTACGAGCATGCAGTCCACCTGATGGTAAGTGGCCACTGCCGCCCATGGACATCTGTGGGCAACTTCATACAGAACATGGGGTTCTATCTTATGTCAATAACAGATGCGTCGCTACTCCCGACGACTAAGATGGTCGCCTCATATTAAAGTGTGCCGCCAACCACACCCTACCATCGAAACGCAAAAATTGCTTCATGTTAGAAATAGGTGTGGCGGTGGTACTTCCCCGGGCGAACTACTCTGGTTCTACCACCTATGATGCTTCTAAGTAAATTATAACAACATTTTTGGTTGCATTAGAGATTTTGCAAAACATAACGGTTTTTCCTTTATAATACTATTTACAGGTAATATTACATGTACATGTAATATTATGTCACAGCAGCTTACTTGAAAAGTATGTTTCAGATTTTTTAAATTTTTATTTAAGCTCGCATGTAATTCTCTCTGCAAAAACAATTTACTCATTATATTCTATGTTATTTACTCGTTAGTATTACTTAGTTTATTAATGTTTTTGCGTACTAAAAATTCGTTAATCTCCATTATTTATTTTGATAATGAATGTTGAACCATTAGTATCTTGTTTTTAGAACTTTCAAACATCTCACTCTTATCATTAAGTATTTCTTTATTTAAGCAGTCTTATAACAAAACTTTGTTAGTGTTCTGTTTAAAAATATGGCGGCTTATTTTTATTTACAAAATTTTAGATTTTTATTAATCGTATTTCTTATAATATATAGATAACGAAATACGATTACGTGTATTAAAAATGGAAAGGTGTTTTAAAGATGCAACTTTACAGGTAAAGGCATGCTTTATGTTCAAATTGTACTTGTCAACAGAGATTTTAATTGTTAAAAATTAATCCACTACATTCTCGTACCCAACAAGACTACAATTTAGGATAATTTGATAGAATTAGTAAAGCACTGATATTGAGTACAAGCTATGAGAATGGGATTACATCGTGAAGCTATGAAACCGTAGGCTCGGTACATTTTCAATACGTTTTGATGCGTGAGTATTCTAATGTCTTAGTAATTTGTATATCTCTAGATGTATGTAGAATTCAACTTTATGTAACCATAATATTTAGCCAATGTTAGGAATGAAAAATATAAAATCTGTTAGAAATCAACGCACGTATAAGCTGTTGAGATGAGACTATTTTGCGTTGAATAGTATTATTATGACAAAGTCTAGATCGGATGCAGATAAAACAGGTTAGTCACGAAATGCAAACGAAGCTGTCGCGGTGTTGATTAGAAACAGACGTGTGTCTCTAAAGAGAGCGTAAAGCGGTGGTGGTATGACTTACTGTGCGGCGGCGCGGGCCCGTTGGGCTTGGGCGCGTCCTTGTGGGCGGGCTTCTCCTTCTCCTCGGAGCGGTGGCGGTCGCGCGGCTCGCGCACGCGCTGCGGCTGCGGCGCGGCGGCCGGCGGCGCGGAGGGCGCGGCGGGCGCGGCGGCGGGCTCCGGCTTCTCCTTCTCCTTCTCCCCGTCGTCGTGAGTGGCGGCCGGCTTGCCCTTGCCCTGCTTGGGCTGCTTGCCGCCGCTGGGCGCGCCCTTGCCGTCCGCCGCCGCGGGCTGGGCCGGCTGCTCGCCGCCCTTCGCCTTCGGGCTCGCGGCGACGGTCATCTTGGGCACTATGACCGGACTGTCCGATATCGCGGACACCACGGGCGTTTCGTTCGTTTCGACGCCGTCGGGCGGCCCCGGAGTTTTGTTTTCGTTATTAATATTTAATATATCAGACTTCACTATATTATTATTAATAGAGGGTATTGCGTTTGTTTGAGGTTGTAGTACGTTCGCCGCGGTCGTGACGGGCAGTTCCACGTTCTTATTAGTTACAAAGTTCGATTTGATAGCACTATCACACGCAGTCGGCTGGTTGGCGACTTCGTGCACCATTCTCGTGAACTCGGCGATACTGTGTGTACTCGTCTCCTGCTGAATGCCACAAGCGACAACACATCGTTACAATCGTATACAACATTATTTACATCATACGAATATCCAGAATAGGAAGAAACAATTATAACTAAACAGTTACAAAAAATATTATGTATCTATTACAATGAATCGTCGCTAACTACTTAAATATCTCATGTCATGTTTCAACAAAGTGTAGGTCTTTAACATTTTTTATCATAATTATATTATATCTCTCATAAATTATTATCTTCACATATGAAATGTTTTAAGTTCGCAACAACGAATTAATAACTGAAAAGCACAATATCCTTGCAAAAAAAGTTCACAATGGCACCACCAAAAAAAAAACAAATTTTCGTAGATCTTTTTATCTTTACGACTAATATTAATTTTCAACAGCAATGCTCAAGTTACAAGTATAGTAATCAGTGCTAAGTGATTTTTGATCCAGTGTGAGCGTCACCGGCAAGTGGAGTGGCCGACAAGCGATGTTTGATAAAACACTCCAATAACTTGTTGCACTTTCTAATAATACACTAGATTGCATGACAAATTTAAGCACACTGTGTCAAATTGTAATCAAAATTTAGTTGCTCAGCAAAGAGCTTTATATATATTTTAAACAAAGTACATAAAGCACGGAAAATAAAAACAAATACACTAAAGGGGGTATTCCAGTCTAGAGATTTGAAAAAAAAAACGTTTTTTTTTCATAGTTCGATATATTACATATTAATAAAACTTAAAACGCTTTTTACACTCATAGCTGTCTGGCCGGGAATCGAACCCGGGACCCACTGCGTATCAGACCGGTACGGTAACCGCTGCGCCACGCGGGTTGTGGTATATTCAAAAATAAAAGGATTTTTGAAAATCCAAATTATTTTCAAAGTTTTAGTGCCGTGGCTGCTAGACCTGTTTGAACGGACGACTACAACAATAAGCTTTAATTAATAAGTATATAATGTAACAATAGGCTGGTGATCCGGGCTACCTGAGTATGAATAGCTTTCTCTCATTCTTTTCATATACTTTTGAAGGTAAAACTTTAAAAGCGTTTTTCTCAAAACTATTTTCATCGATACGGTGACGCAGATATCTCAGGTACTAATCAGCTGATTTACTTAAAATTTGGATGAATATCTCGCTTTCGCACTTAACAAAAGAATTTAAAAAATTCAGTTTTTAATATAAAAAAAACTGAGTACAAAAATCGACTTCTATTTTTAAACAGCCGCCATTTTGTGAAAAAATAAATCTTTTTTAAGTAGGTTTGTGCGATAATGACATTTGATCAGTACATTAATCTGCCAATGTTTTCTTTTTCAAATGGATACAAAGGTAGAAATTCTTCTCACGAGGACGGAGCCTTTTCTTTATTCCTCTACTTAAAGGACTTTCTTTTGTTGAAATTGTATAGTAAAAATATTCACGGCTTTTTTTATATTAATTGCCAAAACATGCTTGAAATTCGGACCTCTAGATTAGAATTACCCCTTAATAAAAATAAAATCTCATTACGCTTCCTACTCGCAAAACGAACATGCATGCGTCTTAATGTTAAGGGGACTTCCATCTTCCACGAATTTTTTCATGAGTTTAATTTTAGTGATAAATATGGGGGAAATGAATGTATGTGCGCTGTTGATGAATTCTCTATAATGAATAGTCCCAAAAATAGTATTGGATTCAATGAAAAAATCACTGAGTCCAAACAGCAATGCTTGCAACATAATTATGTACGATGCAGGCATAAGGTCGTTTGTTTTTTTACAATTCCTGTTAGGGCAGACGCTTTAGTTAAGACGCAAAGATTTCAACCATCCTCCAAATACAATACAAATTACGAGCACTTTTCAAAAAACGGCTATAGCATATGATTCTGTATTTTAATATACAATCACAATATATCCTACAAAGTGAACTTCTATTGAGATTGACTTTTGAACATTAATAAAATAATGAAACGCCGAAAATGCACGTTCTGAACACATAAACATAAAAGACAACATAAAATATAATAGGCGAAAGAATAAATGACTAGAGAAGGACCCCAAGTGCACAACTTACCGGTTGAGGAGTTTGTCTTTCGCTGGTATCGCCGCCCAAATATTGACTATCATTAGAATATATTTCTGAGAAAATGTCTTGCTCTGCAACAAACAATGAACATTAACAAAATATTATCTGGTCTGCATTTGTAAGGGGTCTTTGTCAACAAATATACTAAGGTCCAGTCTTTCGGTTTGTGGTCTTTGTTCGATAAAAAAAATATGGACGCAACATGGTCCTTTCTACCTTAAATTTGACCCTTTTCTAGAACTATAGTGACGATAATTAAGGTGATTAAGGGCCTCGTTAACTTGGAAATCTCAATAGTTTCTTTATTGAATCGACTACATAATATAATTAATAGCAAAAAGAATGCAGTACATCTGATAGAAATTGGTCACTGTCGCCTATGGATATATCCAATCCGCCTCAGATAAGATAAGGGTTTTGCCACCCTTTCAGGAATAAGTTGGAAGGCCTTAAATCAGTATGTCTCCCTCACAATTCATACCACAAAACTAACGTTATAAGGCAGACATTAGGTTATTCTTTCGGAATTAAACCACAAAAGGTTCCTAAAACCTCAAAGTAGATGTCTATTCTATTGTGGACGCGGTTGAGGCTTGAGATTCCAGAGCAAAAAAATAACAGAAATTTGTATGAATCATTTCGTTAACATACTAAATTTTTTGTATGATATAGGAACATCCAGTCTTAAAAACTGAGCAAAGATTTAATTAGGCTCACTATCGAGCTCATCCTTATCTTTACTTATAGAACAATATTTGTATCATTAAGTATTTAACTACGATACTCACGAGTGATAGGGTTAATGATGGGCAGTCTGTGGGATGTGCGTTTGGCGGGGGCCTGGCGTAACCCTGCGAAAGTAAACACATTAGCGATCGACAGAACCCTAACGACACTAGGCGTTATTGACAGAGTGCGAGCAAACAGTGTGGGCTTCATGATATGTGTTATCACACGCTACTGATGAGAACACACTTGTTGAATTGTTAGTGAACCTATTGCTCGAATTATCTTAACATAGCCAAGCAAATTATTATCAGTGATTTTATGAGTGAGGAGAGTTTACCAGCGAATTGGGAGGTCCAAGCACCTCAATAATCTTACGTGTATTTAGTTTATTATCATACCATACACGTAGGTACGTTATGATTGCAATCATTAAATGCACACATACATGTACATACATCATGCACACTAGACACTGCAACACAGGCATCTTGCCACAGGTTTAACATTACTTATGACAAATGAAAAGGTCGTGGTGGTAAATTTGAGCGCGTCGATAAGAAACAAGACCTATTTGAAAATTTTCAAAAATTTAACAGTATCAGCGTGTACTTTTTGTTTATTGTAACTGGCTCAGTGTTTCCGCATTAGTTGTAAATCTGCGGAACTTAGAATCTGAGATAGATGAAGTCTATTGATAACAGGATCCGTATTCTAAACCTAATGTTTTCGGTGTAATCTAATGTCTACTACAGACGTAACTAACTAAGGGGCAGTTGTCATGTTAGGCAAATTTCTTATCCACTGTGATAATTCAATTTCATTGGAACTAGTTCGATATTAAGTCTATGGTAAATTCATGTGGATGACTGTCGCGAGTTTGCCCGTACCGTGATGCAAGCCATCATTTAGACCACTACATGTATATAATTGGTAATATGTTTTACTACATGAAAGAATTACCAAATTGGATTTTCCTCTGGAATAAAACAAGGATAAATTGGGTTGAAATGAAAAAGCTAGACATGAGTAGAGGTATATGATTATCCATTACAGGTTTGCGCATCGTGTTGACGTACGGCACACACGGTGTTGGTCGTGGCTACTACCTCGAGGGCCGAGGTCGTATGCTCCGTCCTCTCCTGTCAATTCTTCCTTGAGGCCTAAGCGATATCGCCTAGACGTCAACGTGAGTACACACAACATCCCAGACCCGGCGCTAACATTTACTACACGACACACGGACAAAGCAAATCTAGAAGTGGTTACGAACATCTTTGCACACAAACACACACTCACAAAGCTATAAATCCAGTATCCTTCGGCTTTTACTCACAAGTCGAAAGAGGCTAGTAAGCATAGTTAACCAGGCATTTGTGCTCGCGGTACTGCGTGCTAATTTTGGAAGTATGCGCTTCGAATTTATGGAACAGTGACGAGTTTCAAAATTTGAACGATTAGCATAAGAATCTTCACTAGCTAAATGTTTGCAAACACTAAGTGAACACACATGAAGTACCGCGCTCACAGACGAATGAAATGACCAGTACAACATTAGGTATACTAGGTATACTTGCGAAACAAAACTACAACAACACACATAGCTATTCTGCAAATGATATCGCATTCCAGAGCACCCTCCCTTCCATAGACCAATAAGGACATTTAACATGTTCGGTTAGTTTTGTTAGGTCCTTCACATCCGATCGTGTGTTAAACATTATTGATTTTCATATCTAGCAAACTTTTAGGACCTGGCAAAGCTATGGAGGCTTTGTGCACATTATAGTGTCAAGAATGCTATAATATTTCGCTCAGGCGTGATTTATAGAAGGACATAATTTTATTGATTCGAAACAAATTAAATTCCATATATTTAGAATAGACGTATCAACATACATGTATCTATATGTTTAACGGATTTTATTTATAGGCTTTATTGGGGGCAAGTTTAAATACGAATATTGGCTAAACAGCACAACAGCACAATGTGATATTAAAAGGCAGAGTTAGTTGCGATGTCAAAAACTATTAAGTTAACATACAATTTCACATCTTATTTTCGAAACTACTCAGCTCAAAATTTCGATAATTAAAAGACAATTCTCAAAACGTACAGAGCTTCAAACAGGGGCAATAGTAGTAATGGAACAATATGGAATCTTTAAATGTGAGAACCTTTACTTAAAGCCGTTGGTACGTTAGTTCATTTTACTGAATTCGTAATATGCACAGAGCCATTAAACGATGAACATACATCGAATCGAATAGTAAAGAACGTATTGAAAGAGTAGAAAAAAATTGAAAACATAGCAGGCAGTCCTCTGGCGTAGAGTGGCTGCCGCTCGTTACCGACGCTTCACAGGTCAGTTCCGTCCCCGGGGCGGAGCGTCGCAGGGCGAGGGGGACTTCGCGAACCTCGGCACGTGTGGTCATGTGGTCAAGCATTCGTTGCATGTGGCGTGGTGTCGTGATGGTAGCGTGTAATGGCGTTTGCTAGCTATGTCGTGCGTGGTAACATCAAGTGCCGGTTCTAGGATGCGGTGAATATCATTGATCTTTGTTCGCTGTTTGATGAGGGAGTGTTCGTTTGGGTCGTGTCGTTTGTTGATTTTAAAACTTTTGATAAAATATGTTAGGTAAATATTAATCATGAATGATGTGATATTTAAGTGCAAATGTAATTGTGCAGTTGTTAAGAGTTTTTTATAATATAATTATGAGTTAGCTAAACACTGCAAACATTAGCTCGTTCTTTTTGCAGTTTTGTTTTATTGCGTCAATGAAAGGATTATGTCATTACTCCTGTGCACTTTTATACTGATTGATCATCAAATCATTCGGTCGGCCCGAGTATATCAATGTTGTAGCTGGTGTTAGGGCATCTTTGCAGCGTTCCGGTTACATGGCTGCAGCGCTGCTGTCACATGTTTCTCTTGTTTCTAGAGTCCTAGTGTTGTTTGTTCAGCTTCATGACAGACTGAAGCAGATACATTGGATTGGTTACAGCGTTGCAGCCGTTCATTTATACGGAGTAATGAGACAGCAGCTTCCGCGCGTGGTGTAGCGTAGCGCTACAACAATACGCACACTGTGTGGTGTGTGTGTGTGCTGTATGTGTGTGTGTGTGTGTGTGTGTGTGTGTGTGTGTGCGTGCTTGTCGTGTGTGAGCGTGCGGTACGTTACCAGGTATGGCGGGGTGTATGTGCTGCTGCGGCGGCTGGTGCGGCAGCGGCGCGGGCGGCGCGGCGGGCGCGGGCGCGGCGGGCGGCACCAGCGAGCCGCCGCCCGCGCGCGACGCCGCGCCCGCGCCCACGCTGCCCGCGGGCAGCTGCTGCCCGTTGTAGAAGTCTGCCCGACACGAACCAACGTGTGGGTCACAACGCGTACCCGACGACATGCCGCACCAACGCTACCTCTACTATGCACTCAACTGTACCGCTACAATTTTGCTCGCAATGCGTTAACACCATTGGGATTGGTGTGGAGCAACGAGAAGTGATCTAGCCGAAAGCAGATACTCAGAAAATGTAATGTATTGCACGAGACGGAGACATATTTGCAATACGGAACAATCTGTATTAAATTTAATCTTTTAAAAAATATTTACGTACAAATAGAAACAATTTGGATACATTTCTTGTCACTCCCACAGTTTCGCGTTAGCCAATACGAGTTCCCCGACGACGCCGGCGAACGTGGTTAGCGTTGGTGTGGCATCAACCCAACATTCAACATCTACTACATTTATCAAAACAGCAATGTTTAGTCAAACGGATATCTAGCGTTTAATATTATCTAAACAGAAGCCATGCAGGAATCGGCTACACAATGAATCTATACATGAACAATTACCACTATCTTTAACACTGATTTGAAATTGAAAAAAGATAAAAGGGGGACATTTACATTCCATATAATATTAAAAATTTTAAATGTCAGTAGCGAATTACAAAAATCAATCAATATTTGAAATTGGACAGTAATACTAAAAGGGTTTGGCGGAGTGCCACGTTCCACTGAAAATAAGTGCAATGCACTTACCTGCCAAGTCATCTTGTTTAAGCGAACACATAAGAAGATGCGGTCAAATTTGGCGAATTAAATTATGTATGTAGAGACGAATTGGTGGTTATTTGTTTCGTCGAGATTAATAAGACCCCAGAGTTTAATTTTTAAGTTTTCCCTCCACCAACTCAGATTAAAATTAAATATTTATTATATTATCCAATAACATTGTCTAGAGAGAAGCACCAAATATACCATAATAATAATGATAATGTCATGTGGTCGAAATATGCCACCTACATATGAAATCTTTTATTATGTATATTTCGCGTTCTCTCCAATGTCGGCATAATTTTGTGGTCTAAACAGGATTTCGTTAGTCTAATTTTAACTTATGTATTATAATTGCTAATCGGCTACAAGCATGACACGCCGCCCTCGTTGGCAAAACCATCAAATATGTATTATAGAATAAATTTAAATGAATAAAGACGAGCCACGTGGTGCGTCGCTTACACAACCGGTGTGCGGGGAGATCTGATTTCTAGTAGGCAACCAAAAAACAATTTTTGTTTATGTATCCGTCGTGTTTATGATATAATTGAGATGAGAATAATAAGATATTATAACGTAATGCAATTGGTAATGCCTTGTCTTTTCCCATAAAATGAAATATATAACAACGGAATAAGTAAAATCTTGAAAATAAATTATGGACATTATGATTATATACTGCACCATATTTACATTGGATTTTGGTTAGCAGCGAGTAATATGTTACACTTGTTCATATGTAATTATTATTGTAGTATAAACTCAGTTGCTCCCACGTGTTCGCTCGCTCGGTCTACCACATATAAAATAAAAAATAAAAATGTTTTTATCGATTAAGAATTATTCACAAAACAATTCGTGAGGGCCCCTGTACTGGGTTTACAGCCCGTATTACTGGGTGCCCCAGTACATATCGCTACTTCAAAACAAAAGGGCCGCAACTCGAATAGACCTAATTTTACAGGAGAGCCATTTAAAGTTTTGAAAATCAGTTCAGAGCAATTATACAGCTCTGTAATTTCAAAACAGATAAATATGTGTTATACACTGTTAGAAAGGTATTTTTATTCTTTTTTAATGGTTAATTTTCATATGGTAGTTGTTTTCTAAAAAAGTTATGAGCAGATAAGTCTCTTTTGTATATAAATATGCGGCTTTGCACAGATGTTGCAGCGTAAATTCCAAAATACAAAAAGACGTCAGTAGTGTTTTTATTGAGTAAACTGTAAAATTCATGGGAATCTTCTTAAATTATGAAAATATAACCGACAAAATTTGAATTTTTAAAATAAAAAGGATTTTGAATATTTTTGATTTGTGGCTCTATTGTTTTAAAGTAGCGATATGTATCCTATGTGTCAATGTATGTCACAACCTATCAGTCTGACAAGTTTCAGTGACGTCTGACCGGTAGTTTTCGTGTGAAAAAGTAACAAGCATGAAAGAGTAACACATACATCTTCACAAGCTTTCGCATATTAAATATTAATACGATTTTTATACATAATCAGGAGAATAGTATAGCCAACAAGAACGGCGCATGTCACGTAGCAATTGCAATGGCGGTGGTCCTCGGCGACCGAACCCAAGCATCGAGATGGATGGAGTTGGATGAACGGCGACGGTAGCAGCCGTGTGGCGACGCACCCCCGGACGTTCACCACGGAAACGCTCTCGATACATGGACACATATATTATGTACTTGAATATGCTTCTCCTTCATACCAAGACGGTACCAGTATATGACTAAAGTACTTATATGTGAAGGAGCACATCAAAATAAATAGAGTCGATGCCTAGATGTAGTAAGTAAGCAATAGCATAAGACGAATTTATATTTCGAGTTTTTGTAGTCATAACGATTATTTTATTATTTTTGAATCATATTACTGTATCTGAATGTCTATTAAGACATTTTTTTAGTTATAGTTTGCTTTTCATGCGATTTACACAAACAGATCGTTTCAAATTCATTTACAATTGGATATCGAATAATCTTGGTATTTGCAGTCAAAGATGTAAGTATGAGAATCTATTACTAACGTTACGGTATAAGCAGATTTAAATCGGCCTTTAATACCACACAATGTACCGTAGCCCCTATTCACTTTTTATTAGACTTATTATTAATATAACAAAATAATAGTGGTCCACTAGTAACAGCGTTTCCGTTGTGAACCTCCCACGGCGTCGGATATAAGATAGAAACACGTTCATTTCATAGCTGCGTTCTCCCTATCATTTCGTATTCGTATTTCACACTATGACGTTAAGTATTTTATAAACCAGAACGCCAGATTATGGTTGCGTTTAGTTAAAGTTTAAACGAAATAAATTAATTTATATTGCATCCTGTTTCCACGTACTCGCAAGTACTTACGTTGTGAAACACACTTGTTTAAATCGTAAGATAATTATAAACGTCACATTAAAATAATAAAAAAAACACAGATTTCGTAGAAAGTACTTAAGGTATAGGGAATTACACAAGTATCCGAAACCAATAAGGAATAGCTAAAAATGCAGGAGGCCCGATTTAATTGAAAACTTAAACCACATAGTAGTAGGAACGAATGAGATGATTTTAAAAGAAAAATAAACGAACTGTGTTCTTACGCGATCGGGCTGTGACAATTCTAGGAAGTAATTATATGAATACAAAAGCAAATTAAAGGATCTGTATTATCTAAACATTGAGCTTTTCTATTTTATTTTCTTTATACATCCTTTAATTAATTGTTTAATATGTTGATTGATTTTGATATTTATAAGGAAAAAGCAGCAAAGCTCCGTACAGATGGTCCAATGAAGTAATTACAGCATTTTTGTCATTTCTTATAGTTTCGGAATTGCCTACCCACTTACACTTAAATACACTGTGTATGTATAATTAGTGCATCACAGTTTGTGAATTCCACTAGATCACAGATGCACAGCGCGATAGTAAAAATAATTCGTTTTAATGAAAAATTCACCATTCAATTACACTTTACGTCCCATACATTATTGCTATCACTTGTTCAATCACAAGACGTATTAAATTCGAACTTGAAAGTAAATTCCCAATGAAACGCGCATATGAAAGTTGGTTGTGATTTCTTTCCTGATATCCGCGGCGGAGGTCGCACATGAGATGTATGGAGGTAAACCCGTGAGGCAGTACACAGTGGTCGGTAAACAACGGCAATACTTACAAGGTTGCGTGTGACTCGCTGGGGTGGTGTAACTTATGTACGGTGCCATGTATGGGAAATACCTACGAAACAAATATAAAAGAACATAATTAAAACAAGGAGGGTACTCTTACTGCAAGGTTAGCTGTAAATTAATAAAAGGAAATCAAGAAAATGACGATATAATCTATAACATACATGCTTGAGTATCGCTACAGGTCTGTGCATGTTCATTAATATAAAAGCAGCCTGTACTCTAAATAATATAATTGTAACAGGTCGTTTTAATTTTAAAAGCAACATTTTATATTACGACATATACATCATTCGATACATTTGTAATCATCTTATCTGAAACCATACACGGAAAATTCATATTCTAAAATATTATTGTTTGAGAAATTTATTAAGAAAACTATTATATACCGGAGTCAGCAATACCGACAATGCTATATTCAGTACTAACACATTATTGTTAACAATATACCTAAGAGGCAAACGAAGAGCGAATGTGAAAGCATGTAGGCCACACGTTGATAGACATATGTAAGACTTGTACACTCAATTGGATTTATTTTCTCCGTGAAAATTATAAGTTACATTGAATCGTATATGACACGCGAAATAATTCGAGTTCGTTGAACACAAACAATGAGATAGATGCTACTGGTGTAATGGGAGCACTTGTTACAAGGTAATGATAGACTGAGGACCTAATGTTCAAGTAACCGTAGAGAATTCATAGGTATGATACCGTAAGGTCCCCTACGTAATGACACGCGTTACAATCAAGTAGCGTGACCAATGCGTGTGCTAATTGTTATATTTTTAATCGATTAGAACTATAGCAAATTTTGTCTGGCTTCATTGAAACCATACACCAAGATAAGATTTAATCCGAAAGAATAATATAGAATGCCGTGTTTTAAAATCTGACATTCGATATGGCTATAATTACGTATTCTCCTTTTTCAGGTGTTCGCTCATAGTTGATAGTGACATTCCTTCACATTTATTTACTTCACGAGTTTGTCATATTTAACATCGGTAGTACAATGTTAACTGTGGTTGATATTAATATCTTCGGGCTCTTCAGTCGCGTGTTTACTACTAATAGTAATATTTTCATAGAAAATATTATGACTGACAACTTTTAATTTTTGTAGGCCTTAGCAAAAATAAACATTTCATTTTAATGTTATGGTACCAATGAATATCGGTATAATAATGGAAACGGGGCGGTCCTTCGCCGTAGTGTTTGTACGCCTAAACGTGAAAATATTGGACATAACCAAACGATCTACTGACGTCAATCCGAATGTAAACGCCGTCAACTAAGGGCATGGGATGATCGACCAGATGTTGAATAAATTTACATGAATATTGTGACAGGTCACCATTCGTTTATTTCAAAACAGGCGATAACTTCTGAAACTAGGGAAACTATTCTATAATTAACATTAAACTGCGACATGCCCACAAAAAGTCCACCATATAACTATACTATATGTATAATAGATTTATTTTACACAGAGAAAAATGTTTTCAAATTTCCTTATACCAGTATAGGATTTTTTTATATAAATAAATGTTTAAAATTTAGAGATACATTATGTGTTTTGAAATGTAACATATAATTCGGCATATAAGCATTAATCTTAGAACTCAGTTATTCGAGTGCAGTATTTATGGACATCGAGGTTCCCAAAAGTGAGCATCGTAATGCACTACCGATGTTTCAAAGGTGATAGAACCCTCGACGGTTCTACCACAACGGTATCACCACCGAAGGAATGCGTAGAAGTAACATAGAATAATGTATAGCTATAAAGATTTTTCATCAGAAAATAGGAGTTTAGTAGATCTTCAAAAATATTGGCAACAAGTATTGCTAATCGAGCAATAAGGGATTTGAGGATGTACAAAAGATTTTTTATATGTCAAGATTTTAATCTCAATGCTAAGACTTAATTACCGTGAAAGTGACCCTTATGAAATTCTTTGGGTAATTAACGCCTTGATTTATGCTGGTTTTTTTCAAATACAAATTTCTTATACAATTACAACGGTGGCTTTAAAAAGACATGTACATTTTATTTAGAGACTTTGGAGTTTTCATTAGATTTGTGTTCAATTATCAAGCTGCTGCACATGAAGAAATATTTGTGGATTTATTGTAACTGTAAAGTTCTTTATTAATTTTAGCGTGTTTTGTGTATTTTGAGGTTTATTGGTTATAGAATGAAAGTCTCTTTTTGCGATCTGATTCATTGTCACGGATTACACGTATATCTATTACCGAGGGATGAAGGTAACTGCCATCCCGGTCGCGTTGCAAGTTACAAGAGCTGCATGCTCACATTGCAGTTAATTACGGCATGCTGTAAATCCCTACAGTAACGGAAATAAAGAGATCATTGGTATATTGTTCTAGTTCTTTTTGGTAATAAATGTGCACTATAGCTTTAAAAATCAACTTTAAGAAGAATTGGTATATGAGTTTTTGATACGAATGTTTGCTAGAAATTAGAAGGGTTTCTTTTAGTTAATATCATCCAAATATTTTTCCGAACCGGTTTTACGAATCTTGAACTGTAGCAGTAATTTAATAGCTATCATTTAATTCGTTTATAATTTTATTCCCTTTCAGACCTTCCCCGATTTTATATAAATGAGCACAGGTTAATTACTGACCTATGTATGATGTATTTAGGTATCCATGTCTCATCACATTTGTTCCTGTTTATGTGAAATTCAATGTATTTTGTGTTTTGCAATAACAGGTAATGCGGTGGTGATGTTTCAGTGTGGTGTGAGTGTAATATAACGTATACATGATGTGTGTGTGCATATGCGTGTGTCAGTGTGAGTGTACACTGACACACATTACACGCATGTGTGTCAGTGTATTTGTTTGTGCGTGTGTGTAATGTATGTGTGTGTGTGTATGTGTGTGTGTGCGTGTCGGTATATTCTCACCCGGGCGTGCTGGAGCGCGGCTGCTGGTAGCTCTGCGGCAGGCCCATGTGCGTGGGCTGGAACACCAGCGTGGGGTGGTACATCACGGGGCCGGTGGCCGTCGACGCGCTCTGGATGTAAGGCTGCTGCTGCCTACTAACAGTCACACAATACATTAGCCAACTATAATGCAACGTTTCATTCGTATACGTCCTCTCCCTGAGAGTTCAAAACGATACGATACACGTCAAAATGTATCGTATCGTTTTGACTAGATAAAGATGTTTGTATTAGCACGTACTTTAACGACGAAGTAAAACATATTGAACTGCGCTTGAGCTACATCCCTGAGAATTAATTAAAAAGTTTTTAACGAAATTGGCCAGCGAGGCGGCCACCTTGCTATGAGCATTACCCTCCACGACTTCTGAGGAACTGGGCCATCTTCAGGGATCGAGCATGTGGCGCCGTAAAGGTGCCTATTGGGTATATAAAATAAAAATATGTCTTATAAACAAAAACGGGTAGGAATCGGTTACTTGGTTCCTAACACTGGTCATACTTTTGCATATTGCCTACCTGACTAGTATTCTGGATGATAGAACCCATCGAGATGGGTCATTCCCGCTCGGTAACACCCCGTCGTCCACACTGTTGACGAGTGGGAATTAAAAGTTGCAATTGTGCACAGTGTTGACGAACGCTACTTTTTTTTCCCGTTCGTCCACGACGTGTATAGTCCGAGAGACAAGATATAAAAAGTAACATTAAATAAAAGATAATGCAGATTTCAAGTAAAACTTTATCATAATGTTTAGCTAAAAATATACTTATGCTTCATAAGTACGTAGATAAGTACTAAATATTTTTTGTAATTCACGCAAAGTTCTAATTTAACAGAACTGTTACTATTTATACGTCACAAATAAAATCATATCATTTACAAATACTTAATAAATAATAGTCTAATATTTAGTAGGTATTACAACATCGTTCCTGTAGTTCCAGGATCAGAATAGAATAGGCATCTGAAAGGGGCTTCCGGGGTTGCGGGCGGCTAAGTAGCTTGAACCATCCAGCCAGGCGATCCCGGGAAGGTTGGCGGTATGTGTGGTCGCATATCGCCGTAAATGGGCCAGCCGCCCATCTGTGTGTGTCAGAATCGCGGGTGTACCTCACGGATTTAAATATGTCTTTTATATTGCAAACGTACTTGCTGTGTAACTTAGTGTACCTAACATAAAATTCTGTGTCCTTATATGCATAGATTTAAAATGAAATAGGTACACCCGCCATCCTGACGTCAGAATCGCGGGTGTACTTCTAGTCAGCATATGTACCTAAGTAAAGAGTATACGTAGATTTGGTACCTCCTGTGTACCTGCAGAAACAAAATATTGAATAAATAAAAAATAGGAAGGTTGCTGAGAAAATAAAAAAAAAAAAACAGTTTTCTTTCTTTGACGTCGTTTTTATTTTATAAAAATAACTACTGTATTAATAACTAAAGTTGAAATTAAATATTAATTGCATCTGTTAGAATAACAAAAAAATATATTGCGTTTGTTTTTTTTTATTGTAAAAGATTTAGGATTAGCATGTTTACCGGTTTTTTCGGAATGAAAATTAAACGAGTTTTGAAGTTTTTTTTATTATTTTAATATTAAGTAATTCGAATGGTAACAAAAAAACATTTCATTTTAAATCTATGCATAGAAGGAGGTAAACAGGATTTTATGTTAGGTACACTAAGGTACACAGCAAGTACGTTTGCAATATAAAAGACATATTTAAATCCGTGAGGTACACCCGCGATTCTGATACACACGTCCATCTGGGAGGAGCCCGATGGGGCAACGTGCTCAGAGGATTCCGGTGGTGTTTGTTGGAGATCCTAGAGTCCTTTTTTTTAGCGTCGAGGACGACCACCGGGGGGTTTTTAGAGCGGTGGGTATGTGTTTTTTCTTTGTATTTTTTGGCCATCTTGTTTTTATCTTACATCTATATCTATACTTATAATAAATCTGTAGAGAGGTCAATTCTGTACATTAAATATATGTTGGGAAAATGGGAGAAGTTACTCCATTTTTAAGCTTTCGTCGCGTGTGCAACCTTAATGCTTAAAGCTACACAGAGATCATGTATGACGGAAATATTTTCCTTAAAATTACATAAAAAAATATCCGACAACAGCATATGTCTATCTTTTATGGTTGACTCACAATAACACGTGTAACTCCCGATAGCGTAGCAGTTCAATGCTTTCTGATTATATTTGTCTTCTCTTACGTTTATAACACTCTCAGTCATCCCTAATTAAAAAAAGTTAACATTATTTAGGCGGAACGAAGTTCGCCAGGTCAACTAGTTTGTAATAAAAGTTAACTCCAGCCTTACAATTCGCTGCTCAAGAACCATATTTGGCACGATACGCTACACTTTGACATTCAATTAATTAAAACGTATTGTTCAGTCCCAAGCTGTTCTATCTTCTATATAACCAGAAATTTTATAATATACTTTACGACTAAGCTTGACTTCTTAATAAATGATTTAAACTTATTAATTGACAAATTTCTGATTTTGATTGGAAGTTTATTATAAAAGCGTATACACCGACCCATAAAACAGGACATATGAGGCGACCATCTTAGTCCTCGGGAGTAAGAACGCATCTGTGATTGATTGCCTTACAAAACCCAAGTTCTATATGAAGTTGCTTAGAGATGTTCATGGACGGCAGTGACCACTTAAGTCAGGTGGGCTGCATGCTCGTTTGCTATTTAAATCATAAAAAAATTAACTGCGCAACATTTCGAGAAAATGTCCTACTGACAAATTACCAAGTGTTAGCTCTATTTGAGCGTTATGTATAAATTCATCTTTTTGCTTATATTTTTCATCTCTTGCTGGCGCAGAAGTCATATTACTATGAATTTGACGACTACGAACAGTGTAGAAAGCAGCATCTTCAAGCAATATGTTTAGTAAATGCAACAAATTTGGTCCCTTTTTTCCGACCGCAGAGTTCAATTTATGATGCCAAGATTCTAAAAAATTTGTAGTTCTGTGTTTTTGTCCATATGCATTCCATATTGGTATGAATTTTTCTTTCAGCCATTGTTTCTCCATATATATTTTAAACTTTTCCACAGACATATCTTCCATATCATGACGTGTGATGTAAGCCCATCCGTTCATCACTTCACTCTGTGGCAATAAAGGTAAAACTGCACTGAGTGCCACCAAACGTTTCTTTTTAATATTTTTTGATTTCACAAGACCCAATTCTCGACCCTTAGCCCAAATCGCTTTGTTATAATGAAAATAACAACCTTTGACTTCAATTTGGGGAAAAACTTGGGTAATGGCTTTCATGGCTGCTCTCTCGTAGTCCATTCTTAACGTTTTCGGCTTCCATTTAGGAATTTGTGCCTTGATCAACATAAATAATATTTTATATGTTTCTGTTGATCGATTACTCATGAGAGCATATACTAGAGGCATCAAATTTGTATGATTTATTGTGCTCCCAATATCTCCATGAATACTATACAGTTGTTCGAAGGGGGGAGAGCAACTTTTGAACGTACCGTCAGCGAAAAAGTCTTCATTTTGACAAATTATTTGTTTTGCTTTTTCTGAACAAAATACGATTATCCTTGTATTACCATTAGTATAGTCGGCTAAAAGAAAATTTTGGTAAGCTGACGGCACTTGTATATCTTGTACAAGTCGACATTGTATTTTCGACAATTCAGCTGCAGAGTTTCTGTACCTATAGAGTGAACTCTTTATGCTACTAAATTTTGGTATTTTGCTGAGTAGCTCTGTGCTTGCTTCTTTTAAACTCGCGACTTCGGAGTTATACGTATTCGGTACACTGGGAAACGATGGTGTTATTAATTTTTGCTTTATGTTGTATAGCGATGTGTCAATTTGATTTTTTTCAAAATCTGGCGTACATTTATGTGGCGTTTCTTCGATGATTTTATCGTTCTGAAGCAAAATATATAGGAAGCTATTAGTTTAATGAAGTAAAAACCAATCAAGTAGGTATCGATATTCATGATTAATGAATTGCTAATAATAATAAAACTAATAATATTAACAAAACATCGAGACTAATACTATTCATATCACTGCTCATATTGAAAGTACTTACATATTAAGGCCTAGCTAAGTACGTTCATAGGTAGCAGTTTTTTACAAGTAGGTATGTTACCCAAGATAATAATAAATAAATAATAAATAACGCTTCACACTCATAGCCCTACACAAGGATTCCCTGTGTCGTGGGTGCCATGGACAACACACAAGACAAGGACATACATCCAGACCAATAACGGAAATTTAAACTCATCATTAAAATTTCCGCCTCGCTGGGAACCGAACCCAGGACCCTCGGATTAGCGGACCGGCGTGTTAACCATTGCGCCATCCGGGTCGTCAATAATCCGGGATAATATAACGCTAAAAAAATATGAACTTACTTTGATTCTGACAACTCCGCTGCACTTTAATTTACGCTGACTGCAACTCCAAACCACTAATCCACTATTATGTTTCCTTCTTGTGTAGTATTGGTGACCACCATGAAGTAAAACAGTCCCATGTTTCCTTTTTATGTAGTTAAACACAGATGTTCCACCTGAACTACCTGCTGTACCTGGTTTTGAGGACATAACTACGAAGTGCAAGATGTAGAGCCAAGATAGCAAGAGAGAAAGAGAACTTATAGATAGACTTATACAGAAAAGATCAAGGCGAGCGGCGGGCACAAGAGAAGAAAATTTTCCGACAGACGTCAAACCGAATGTGTTCGCTTTTATTTACTTTTGAATTTATTTTTTCCCGACCGTCGCACGTTTGTACATAAACAAAGTGGTTTCTATCGTTTACATGAAGGTTGATCCTGAACTGCACATTTTTAAATAAAGTTCCAGAAACATGCAACAATGCTAATGTTAATACGAGCGCATTATGTACCGCCATGATTAGGTACCTACTTTATAAGAAAGTATTAGTATTATCCACCAAATAAGATTCTACCAAATTATATATTTTTAACTAGCTGAAACCCGCAGCTTCGCCCGCTGAAAATACGTTGCAGCATGATGTTATATAGCCTAAAGCCTTCCTCCATAAATGGTCTATTCAACATAAAAACAATTTTTCAATTCGAACCAGTTCCTAAGATTAGCGCGTTCAAACAAACAAACAAACTCTTCAGCTTTATAATCTTAGTATAGATTAAAAATTTACGTGAATTAGAAAAAAAATATTGTACGGAAGTTAAGTACTTATCTGCAATATTTTTTCTAATTCACGAAGCATTATGATAAAGATTTACTTAAAATCTACATTATCTTTTATTTGTTAATGTTTATTGTTTATTTGTTATGTTACTTTTTAAATCTTGTCTCTTGTACTATACGCGTGTACGAACGGGAAAAAAAAGTAGCGTTCGTCAACACTGTGCACAATTGCAACTTTTAATTCCCACTCGTCAACAGTGTGGACGACGGGGTGTTACCGAGCGGGAATGACCCATCGAGATTCGACTTCTGAATCATCATCCACCCCCACACTATCCCTTATTACAATAATTTCAAGCACTAGTATGTTATGGTTTGATATGTGGCTAGGGAAAGTAACTTACATGAGACGCTCCAAATAAGTTGTAGAAACGAACCTGTGGTCTACCTTCGGTAGGAAACCAATCCTCCAAGTGGATTGCATTACTTTCATATTCATGGACTATTAAATAAAACACGATTTCTACGCTCATAGCCCTACACCAGGATTTGCTCCTGTGTCGTACAATAGACATACACAAGACGAATATATAAACACCCAGACCCAGATCATGAATCTAAACTCATCATTCAGATACCTGTCTGGCCGGGAATCGAACCCGGGACCCACTGCGCGTCAGGCCAGTATGGTAACCGCTCCGCCACGCGGGTCGTCGATAATCAAATAAATCGTCGATGAGACAGCTTTTTAATACGCAACTTGTAACGTCCTAGGAATAATGTAACACGAGACAAACCATTCAATAATTTGATACTTGTAAGTATTGTTCTGATAAAGCAGAGCCGATGAGCTGGAAGCGCTTTTACGTTTACTTCCTTAATTACATAATTACGTTGTAATGACGGACATAAGTGGTTCTAATGACGGACGAACGGGGGCGGCATGTGAAACTAACTAGTTTCTAGCTTTGGTCTGTATAAAAATGTTTTATGTGGAGCATTAGGGAGACGCCAGTGGTTTTGAGACCTTTTTGCACCATTTTTGAAGAGCTCCATGTGATAGCGCTCCGGAAATAACAACTGTTAAGGGTTAGCTAAAAGCTAATTTTTTGCTATACCAACCTTGTTCAAATATTGTTGGAATTGTGATATATAAACATGGTAAAATCCCTTATTTTTGTGTATATACGAAACTTGTTAAGTGGGTGAATTGTATGATTCCATCTTACAAGTGGTCATTGTCGCAAATCCTAAACAACTCAGAATTGGAGCCTCACCTCATGTTTACTATTGCTTCATAACTTCTTTTAAGGACTAATTTTATATGCCGCTTAATTGCCTATAATTTATCACTACGTTCAATCCAGCGCACAACAACGGTTAATACGGTCATTATAAAGCAGATATAGGCGTGACGTTGCTGTCACCGAAGTAGAACTAGACTTCTACCACTATAACAATTTCACTGTCATACTACTTTTGTTTATATTATGTCTAGGGTCTACTTAGGTTCTCCTGTTACTTATTATTAACATCAAGTGCATTCACTTGAACATCATTGGTAACGTCGATCAATGGTACCTCATAAAAATACGTTAAGTACTGTGTAATAAAACCGTTCAAAATAATTAAAAATGCCCAAAATATTTAAAAAAAAATCCAGACACATTCCGTACACTTAGTACATTCGAACAATAGATTCAGCAGTTTAGAGTTGACATTAGTTATCGTTTCTGAAAGTTTCAAAATTTAAATATCACGACCGTCTTGTGACCATTAACTTCTTCACTCATACAGTGATCCATATGAACACGAAGTGCGTACCTGGGATGTGTGTTGGGACGGGAGCCGTGCTGCGTGGCGCGGTACTGGAAGTTGCCGTACTGCGGGCGCGACTGCGGCGTCGCGTTCTGCTGGGACACGTACGTGTGGCCGGCCTGCAACGCGACCGCACACACCGTTAACACACTTTTGTGGACAATCAACAACTTAGCAAATCAAATCAAATTAATTTATTTGCAAATAAGGTAACATAGGTACAGTTGGTATTCAAACATTATTGTTTAATCGCTTATGCAGAATAAGCGATTAAACAATAATGTTTGAATGACACTGGCTTACAGAACAACACTGGAAGAACTTATACAGCGATTCCTAGACGTAGAGCTTTTCCTGTCGCGCGTGTTCGCCCGTACGCGTGTCGAGTCGCACGCATGAATAAATCGCTACGGTCGCTCGGCGATCCGCGTGTGTTATATATGAAAAGATTGGATGCAAGCACGCGTGAGGCACGCGTGCAGACGTAAACGTGCACGACAGGAAAAGGCCCTGTAATCAAGTCAATGAGTGATATCACAATGTCGCTAAATTGAAGGCTTAGAAAGACGGATTGCCACTAGCAGTAAAATACTAATCTAAATTGTGGACTGAACTTCAATAGTAAGACAGAATTCATTCGGCATTGCTTATGTAATGTACTTCTGACTTGGTTCCAACATATTTGAGGTTCAGATTAAATAGATAAAATAATGACGTAACGGGAGTCTATAGTCTGGCTCATTTAAAATTTCATTTGTTTAAAGCAATGAACAATTACGATCTCACTGAGCTACAGTATCGGTACTTGCGAAGAGTATTCTTGAAGTGACAGTGAATATCTTAGCATTGCCTAGTACTAGTCTATTATAACCCAACTCCAGAGTTCCATTAAACTTGAAAGTTCATTGATTGGTTGTAATTTTTTAAACTATTTAGCTGTCTATTATGCATGAATATAAATTTATTGTATCTTACTTCGCCCATTCTTCACTATGTTTTAGTTCGCCCATCGACACTTCTGAATAATGGGTTTTAGTGTGATGTGACATCAAAACGCCTGGTCAATCCGGCAGGGATTCCCTGCTATTTGAGGGTAGCGACATCCATAAGCGAGCTCACCATGGTAGTCTTAGAGAGGTCCTGTTGCGGGGCCGGCGGCGCGGAGGGCTGCGGCGCGGGCTGTCCGCGGAGGCCCTGCGCGCCGCTCTGCGCAGCGCCCGCGCCCGCCAGGTACGCGCCCGCCGCGCCCGACGGGTGGTAGCATTCCGCTCCCGCTCCTGCAATCACGTCGCCTTCGATGCATCACTCGGGGGCTGGTGGACCGTCCCCGATTGCAACTTAGCTGCTCACTCGCGGTTGAGTGGACAGATAAGAGGAACCGAAACTTATCCCACGAATTGTGGACTGTAAAGGTTTTTGTTAAATTTTGCTAGTGGATCTGAGGAATTAGTCCTTGTCCGTGCACTTAATACGACTTGGTCGATGAGACACGTGAAGCTGGTTATATCTTCAAACTCCACCGATCACAGCACTGGAACTATAAGTTGCAAGTTAACAACCTACATAAGTTATAAAAGCTTTCAAATTTGCACTGCAGTGGAAAATATCTCAGAATAAGCAAAAAAAAGCAAATCATTATGTAAAAAATAAAAACCATATATTCTTGCAATACTAAGTATACTACAGAAAAGTTCTATAATGCTTTATTATTTTAATGTAGTACAAAAACAGACTAGTTTAAATTAACTTCATTGCGACTGGATACTTTAAAAATTAATTTTTAATTGTTTTGTAATTCAAATATAAAGTGTAAGGTTAAATTTGAACTAATTGAGTTATTCATATGATGAGGCAGTTTAGTATAGAAGAGCCTTGAGAATGAGAACCTTGCCATTGTCGCAACGGCGCTGATAAATGTGAAGGACATTTCACCATACTGCCAATCGTATCGATCTGTACCAAGTGCCACTTGCAACGTAGCTTTATTTAGCACTGCATCACTAATTTCTTTATTTCATTTAAATTGCCTCCTTTTCAAATAAAAAAAAAATACACGCATATGTTGATACAATACAAATTACAATTTAAAGCGTATCTTTATACAGTTATTTTTTTGCGATGCGCCTCAAATTGCCGGTGTAAGCAACTGTAATAATTTTAAAATAACAACCATCGTCGTCGAGCACGGATCCTTCGTAATAAAGGTCCCCATTACGATCCACTACCGGGTCTACACTACTTTTGCTACTGTCGGGAACCCAAAGTTCGAGTTCCATGTGTCCGATGACAACTCACTGTGTGGTGTCGACGCCCGTGGATAACTGTGTTGTGCTAAGGAAATCACTTGGAAATACGAGACAGACGAGTGCCGCACACGTGTCGCACGAAAGGATGTTTGTTTCACGGTGCGTTATCCATATCGCCACGATAATAAAATTTCGCGAGCGCAAATTAAAAGCGAGGGCCGCGGAGTGGAAGCACTGTTATCGGGCGAGTAACAATGGCACATAAAAGGCACGGCATATCGTGCACGGCGAGTCGCACTTACTGGATTGCGCGAGCAGGCGGTAGTGATGCGAGGGCATCACGCACGAGGAGGCCGAGTAGCGCGAGGCCTGGTCCAGCTTGTGGGCCGAGTGCGGCACGAACTGCACCGAGAGCGCGTTCATCTGGCCGCCGGAGCCGTTGAGGTGCGCCGCCGGCTGCGGCATGCTCAGCGTTGTTTGTAAACTCTGGGCGGCGTCGAGCGCGCCCTGCTGCGTCCCGCTCGCGCAGCTATGCGACAGCTGATTCAGGGAGCCGTTGCCACCTCGCAGCGCGACCATCTTTAGTTCATGATACAGATCCTTCAGGAAGTGAGCGAGCCAAATGTTAAACCATTCCCAGAACAGCGGCGACACGATCATCGGCATAAGGCGTCCACTGATTTATTTTATACCATAATATTATTCCAAAACTATTCTCTGTCTAGCGAAAACTACTTATTGCATTCGATATAAATTCGTAAAACTAGATGCGAGGTGAGATCGATCACCGAAATTGTAAAACGTTATACAAAAATCGTCGTGCGTTTACGAGTGAGCGAAACCCATATCGCTAAAATATTTGCAATCCGCATTCACAACTTTAATAGTAATTTAATGCTGCATAGAGAAAATCGATAAGGAAACGGCGCGCCACTTCGCTCCTCGCTCGCACTGAATTTAACGTCACACCGACACATTCACGACAAGATCACGATTTATCACAAAGCTCAGGTATTCATTACTTCAAAATACTATTTTAAAACTATTATTTATTGCTAATGATTAGAATGTCATAAGAAAATCGTCCGCTCAGGGTTCTACCCGATATACATTTCATGTAGTTCGAGTGGAGTGGTACAGAGGGAGCGACAGAGACGAACGTATGTCGGCGTTCATCGCCGCGATTTTGGGGCGGACTCGGTGCCTCGTCGGCCACCCCTCGTGTATTCATTCTAAAAAAAAACGACGGAACGTAGCCGCGCTACCACATACATTGCTGCGTGTGTTGCGCGCTTCGCTCGCTCGGCCAGCGAACGCAGCAGTGTTCACTAAACGATCGCTTTTCATGGACGAACCGAGCGGTGAAAGCCGTCGCGCCGCCAGACAAGGGGAGAGATTTTATTTTCCGAGGGTTACATCCGATGTTGCCAGTTACCATACGAATCCAAACATGTCTTTTATGCAAAATCAATTATTTTTTGTAAAAATGAAGCGAACCAGTGTAAAATTACGGTACTCAGTAGGTATTCGCTTTCAACATAATTTGTAGCGATGACGGTTATCATTCGTTGTTACAAAGTTATTACGTTGAGTGAAGGCAAATGACGGAATGTGTTCGGAGCATTCCATGGTATTGACGCATTAAAAAATGGAAAAGTAACACTTTTCATAAAAAAATAAAACAATGTTATCTGTAAGACTAAAAAATATTATATAGTCCGGTCAATTTAGACATGAAAGTAGTGGTCAAATAACATTAATTCCCGGAAAGCCAAATATTGGTGGAGCGCTGGGGGGTTATCATTACAAATAAACTTCTAAAAATCCCCATCGGTCCTATGTCTGCTTCAAAATTCATTCGGGGACAAATGTCAAAATATTAGTTTATTTTGGATTTTTCTCAAAAACTGTAAGTTTTATCAAAAATACCTCAAACCAAAGATGTACATCTTAAAATTCTCTACAAAATAGCCCTCATGATTTTTTTTCCAAAGAGTTACCGTTCCTAAGATATCGCGATTCTATGAGTCACATAATATATGCATATATAAGTCGTGATTCGTTTTACATTTAGTACCTAATTCTTACTTTTTAATGGCTTTAAATAAATGGTTAATTAAACCTTTATAAAATATTTTATGCTCCTAGGATTGGGAGAGCAATTTTTTCATTATATTATTTTTCGTTCTTATCATCTAAATCTGAAATATGTTTAATGTTTGAGCACATATGATTATCAAAATTACAGGATGTACTGGAGATTTTAAGAATATCTTTAAAATAATAGAAAAAAATGCAACCAACGACAACAACATACAACACTAGTATGTTGTGGTAGGAGAATTTATCAATTATCCATATGGTAGACATTACAGAATTATCAAAGAAAACTAATTTTATTTTATGATGAATTATTGATATACATAAAATACGGAAAAATATTAACATACTCATAAATAAGACACCACACTCACATGAAGTAATTCACTTGACAATTTTTTTTTTCCGAAAATTGGAAGTACATATTGGCATCGTCCGGATATTTAACTTAAATTCACACATAACTGGTATTATTTTATTGCGCTATCAATAAACACATCCATACATTTTGATCTGGTTATACCAATATTAATGAGATAATGATAATGAAAGCAAAAAACACCAACGCGAAAAAAAGCGGGCAAATTGCATATCCGTGATATAGCATCCCACTGCACTGCTGCCTAAAGATTTAGTATCGCACACGTGTGGTCATCCGAATACCCTACGCCCGCACTTTTACATTACTCTAATTCACACCATCCTTGTAATTCTAATAGTTTGGGGAATACACCACTCTTGTCTATTTTTAGTTATATCGTCAATAAAATATGAATTAGACTTTCTTCAAGTTTACGGAGAACGGTGTGACAACTACCGATAGTCGAGGAGTTTCGTCACATTTCAGTTAGTCTATAGTCGAGTAGTTTCATCTCATTTCAATAACTAGTTTCAAGTAAAGTTTTTCTTGCGGGAGGTGTGATGAAAAACGTATAGTTTTGACTTGGCTTGAGGTTCACGTAGAACGAAATTCGGTAACTATTAAGTTAGGTTACTGCTCTTGTAAGGTTTCGAGCCACATAATTCGCTATTAATGTTGATTAATTTATCAAATTAGTATGATTACACATTTACACTAGCGAAACAAAAATCGATTAAAGCTATATTTTATATTTAATTCTGGCATATTTTTGTTCAAAAAGCGTATTTTACATTAACTATTAGTACGGGGGTTTCTTTAATGACGTGATCGCTGAGAAATTTTGGAAATTCACCTCTTAAGGAGGTCAAAAACGGAGGAAAGGTCTGGGGATTTTTGCATCGATACTTCTTAGTGCTTTTGAGTTAAATTATATTTCTTTTTTGACACATAATTGAAAACTAAATCTACTGACGTAATCACTGACATATGAACGCACAGCTAGACTACTATGAAAAAATGGGATAGCCGGTTTATATGAATTTAATGAAACTTAGTATTTCTTTCGGGTTCAATAAAAAAAATTTCACCATTTTTAAAAAAGTAAGCCTAAGAGGGTTAAATACAATTTGAAAACATTTTCGGAAATCCGCTCAATTTGAAACTAGCTCAATTAAACTTATGCTCATTTCAACATGAATAATCAAAATATTAACACGCTGCCACCACTAAGCAATTTGTTTTTGTTTATTTTTGTTTTCTAGTAATAGCGGCATCCTATAGTCGACCATCCGGTTTTGCTACTCTTAAACAAAACAATTCATGTGTTTCAGTTGATTGTTATTATTACAGTTACAAAATTGTATAACTATTAGTTGTTGCATTGTCCACAATTATTTAGTTTAAAAGACTACATGACTTTCATGTAGACAATTGTTTAAATGTTTGCTGAATATCTAAACAAATCTTTATGTGGAATTCCTGAAGTTAAAAGCCGTATAGAAATTAAGTTTTCGGATGTTATAACCCGTTTTTTCCAAAGTATTTTTCCTTTTCTTTATGTGACCTTGACCGGTTTTGAAAAGGATACTACCCAAGGGTTTCTTTGCCTGCAAAGTAAAAGTGAGTGTCCATAAATAGATTGACCAAGAATAAAAACGTCAAAGTTATATTTAAGCATTTTTGTGGACAATTTTAGGCAACATTGCTGATTAACAAGATCAAAGGATAACTGCGTATGCCGTTAAGTAAAAAAAACATTACATTCTGCAATGCTTTAAATTATAAATAAACTAAATGGATTATATTATAAAAAAAATATAATTATCACAAGCACAAAAAATGGGCATCGCGATAAAATAATACAAATTGTACACAACGCGTAAATTAAATTTAAAATACTTTTTTACAATCAAAATAATACATTATGTAGCCTTCTTATTAAACATAAAATCATATCACTAATTAAATTTTAAAATAAGATGTGTATATCCATAAAAAGTGATATTTAATAAAGTAAATATGATACTTGCGCAGCGATGTATACGCAGATAATACCTGTTATGTTTGAATCTTGTTAGTTCTTATTAGCAAACTCCCGCTCGTATGGAACTTCAATGTGTCAATATGTTAAAACGTGTACTTATTAATCACCTCCTTTCTGTTAAGTTTTATCCAAAATTAAATTATACTTTAATCCAGATAACTTGGGATTACACAATATTTGGACGTGCGCGTCTTACAGAGAACATTACGGAACTGAATCTCGTTTGCAATTTTTCCGTTAATAGCATTTAAATAATAAATGGTCACAAAGGAACAGGTCAAACGTGGTCCCCTCGCGGGGCTCGACACGTTCAATGTCAGGTTCCACCCCTGTGAACCGTGTTGGTGCAACACACGACAATGCCTGCTTGCGCGTCCTGTTTATCGATTTCCCTATGTTCGACTCGAATGCGTCCTCTCCGCCGTGGACGACAACCTCGAGTTAATACCAGCCCTCGAATGTCGAAAGCGGCATATATTTGAATTATTTAATCAGTTCATCGAGCACACTTATTACATATAGAACGTTATGAAACACCGAGCGATTTCAATGTGCTTATCGAGATCGGCGGAAACAATCGGCGCCCACGAAATTATCGATGTAAGCGGAATCCAACGAAGCCGATTTTTGGATGGCGCCTGAATTATACCGAGACTTTTCATAAGTTTAAACACTAACTACGAAATCAACCTTAAAGTCGTATTTCAATAGAGTCTATTAATATTTAGAAACGGTACGTAATCCGTGCTAGCTGCGATACCAATGGATTGCGCTGAACTACTCAATGCCGTGTAGTACAATTTGCTAGAATTTCTATACCGTCGTCAGCTAGTGATTGCAGGAAAGCGCGTTGCAACTGACACATGCTACTCGGTGAGCAGCATATGTCAACACGGCAGTGCGGCTGACACCTAACTTTCAACGGCAAGTTTGTGAAGGCATACAATATTCCAATACAAAAGGACTTTTGTTCTCCTGGCACTTTGAAATTGATTACCGGTGCGTCTTTTTGTGCGGTTTCTTAAATGAATGTCTTGCACAAATTTCTAAAATGTTATCGATAAAGTGCTTGTATCAATATATGTACGTTTGAGTTTACTTTATCAATTAAATAGTAAGCTAAGCTGCGATATTAATTAAGATACAATCCCTGTTAGAAATTATACCTATCCATTCTTCAATTTTCATTTTGCATAATATAATATGTGGCCACGTCACAGTCATAGCGGTGACTTTAGGAACAAACTACAAACGAGTAACAATTAAATATGTGCGTCACTCGTTTACATGCATTTGATATGCAAATGCCATTAAGAAATTTATATAATTGCTTTCGTAAGTATACTTCAAAAATAAACTCATTTCATAAATGTGACGTGGGTCTTCTCGTGAGAAGAAACGATCATATTTGACGGAAAAACTACTAACCCCATAATATATTTTATATTCTTATCAAACTTTTGTTACCAAAAAATATTTCCACCAATAAAATTTAAAAATAGAATAAAATGTTTTAATTTGGCCTGGACATCCGACTATCAACTGTGTACTGACAGATCAACAACAGCTCAACTACTGTATCTATAAATTTAAAAGTTGGTACAGGAGTTGCTTTTAAGTAAGTGAGCACTAAGAAAATTTTAAGAAATTCACCCGCAACGGGGTGAAAAACGGGCTCAAAGTTTGTATGGGACGTAATTTCTTGGTTTAATCTACTTCAGATTTCGGATAACTATTTTTTAACAGAATTAGTGTATACGTGTTTTTTATTTTATCGAAACTCAATAAATAACGGGGTAGAAAATTATTTTAAGTTTTTTTTCCTTGCATCGAAGTTGATATCGATACTCAATGCTTTTGAGTGCTGTCCATTTCTTTTTTGATACATGTTCTAAAATTAAGTATGACTGACATATCAATACATAACCAAATAACTAAGAACAAATGAGGTTGGCAGGTTTGTATGAAATACTGCCAATTTTTCTTACTTAGGTAATGAAACATACTTAGCTAATGGATTTCGAGTTTAGTTATTACAATGGAAAATAATTTTCAGCATTTTCGAAAATATAACCTCTACTCGGTAAAATAAGTTCAATGAAACTGTATTTGGCTTTGGCGTGCAGGCGGCTTTGCTACCTGAAGACAAAACGTGGATCGTATCCAGCAGTGGATCTTAAAAGTGTAAGGTTCGCGCGAACAGTCTTCTGCTAGTTATTTTTTAAAATTTGCATGAGTGGGTAGCTTAAAGTGGATACACAGTGCTTACTTTATTGGTAACTTTAATACGAACGAGAACTTGAGAAGTGAGAGCTGCTTGATCTTTCAAATTGTCAGGTAAAGGGACCTTTAGAAATCAAAAAATGTACCCATTGTCAACGTTAACGATGATATAGGAGGGATGGAACATTTGTCACAAATTTATAAATTCTCCATAATTTATAAATTTGTCGACAAACTAATATATAAAAACTATAATTGTAAAGAGTCTAATTGTAAAGAAACAACAGGCAATTGAAAAAAAAATAGCTACAAAAATTTTGAAAACACAATTATCTTAATCGTATTAATTAGTAACGTGCTGAAAAATATGTAAGCACCAACGCAAGTACATGTCTATTCCCAGTATAAAAGAGTAAAACGTCCCCACGAGCTTTTCCGAAGTAGTATGCAATGTACGATAACTGACACGATATCACATTTCAAAAAATCAATTTTACTATAATTTCACTAAACACTAACTGAGCACGCTTATATAGTCCGCAGGTCGGCATGATACTTTTCATATTATGTCAAATATAATAACATGTTCGGATCATACCTTTTCTATGCTGTTATAGCTGGGTGTTATGATAAAATGAACGTAAAAAAAAATATTTTGTATTCATATAAGTACTGATACAGCTTCAATAGGCTGCAATTTGCCGCCAGCCTGTAAAGATTTGTCGCGGCGGGCGAGCTGCTTGAATCGCAGTGATCCCGTGCGTGGGTGGCATCAATGCACGCTGATAACGCATTCAACGGCTCACATATACCAACATTTTTCTCAATAATCCACATTGAACCGGGTCGCGCACTTTCGATTCCGGTTCAATATAATTTGCACTCACTAACCGATTACCGAAGAACATCTAACATTCAATCTATCATTTATAAACGTTACCTACCTTCACACTTAATATTTTGAAAGGAATATTGCCTTTAAATTATCACATTATTAACACGTAATTAATATAGTGGATGCAGATTGAAACGTATGCAACATAAAATTAAACCGATCACAAAATATATTTTTCCCAGCTACATAATACCGGAGTTAACCTTACGTCTACACTATGTTTCGCTTCACGGCCAGCGTTCAATTGTAAAAAGAAACAGTGCGCATCGGAATAATATTAATATAACAAATAGGTAAGTCACGATACCTCCGTAGTACTGGTGGAGAGGTGGGTCGAGCACCTTAGTGGCGATTATTTTGTCCGGCGAGTCCTCGTTGAAGATCAATATGTAATGCATGCTCGCTGTTCCCTTTATCATTAACGTGCAGTTCGTATAACTTCACCTTTAATCACACTCGTATGGCAACCACACACGTACAAAGTAACACAATGCGATAAGTTAACAAAAATATAACTCATTAAAAACTTGGCCACTGGAACATATTAACTCTTTTATCTCACATGTGAAAGTGCAAAATCTTATCCGCTCCCGATGTATGTGCAATTTTATTAACTTGTATGATATTATTAATTTAATTATACACTAGCTTTTGCCCTCGACTTCGTTGGTATGGTGAGCAGCAGCTGCGCTATCGCAGGTACGACTGATCTAGGCACACAACAAGGAACACGGAGAACTTTCATTGAATTTCAGTAACTTTCGTTTGGTCCGTTTTGGAAATACTTGCAAGAAATCTCTTTTAGTATCTTTTTATTGATATAATACAAAGGACACATGTGCAAGATTCCATAGCGGAACGGTCCGTCAAACCACTAACGTGCCATCTATTGTAAGATACTTGAACTAACTTAAAATGTCGGATAAACGGTTAAGAGAGCCATACAGAACAAACAAACATTCATTTTACTTCATATTGATTACAAAAGTCCACTGATAAAGACAGCTGCCAACTCAAAACAGAATAATTATTATCTTTTAATATAAACACTTATAGATTCGATTGAGTGAAACTGTGTTTTAAGACACTCAAGATTGCCCGCCTGTTAGAATTATTCCTGATAAATGAAGCAATTGTGACATAAAAAATGAGGTCAGCGAAAACCAACTTACATTGAAGCATAGGTTAAAAATCTCGGACGTGATAAAATTCGTTTTTAAGTAGTCTGTGCAGGTGTCATTCTTGTCAATAGTAATACGATCTCACAGATTAATTATATTACACTGTTTTTCAATCTTCACTATGGCACGACATCCATTGCATGTAAAATTATAAGACTACCCCCGCTGTTTGATTTTTGTAACAATTTTATACTAGTATGTAGCATACACGTACGAAATTTGTACAATATTATTAATTTCTTAATCATTTTTAATTAACCTAAAAGAACTCAAGGAACTATCATCTTCAAATAAGTTATAAACCCTTCAAACCCTTTAATGCAAGTTTTCCAATATAATTACAATGTTAGTAGTGAAATCAATAAACATGAATCAAAGATTATTATACAATATACTCGGTAGTACTATGTTTTATATGAATAGATGAGTATTTCTTGTGTGTAGAATAGAAGCCCGTGAAGTAAATGTTATTTAATCTACATGTATCAATAAATAATAAAATTGATTAAATCAGATATACACTATAAAAATGATCATGGTAATCCCGCAACAAAAGTGAAATCTGAAATATGAAGTCACCCATTACTTGTGATGGAACAGTTGTGTGCCCACATCGTGTGGGAGCATTGAAACACAATTTAAACATCTTTTGATTGAATGCTATACATTCCCTTCAATCAAAAAATATGTAACAGCTGCTTAGCTCCATAATATATGTATTAATACAGGCTTGTTGCTAGTTCTAAGTCTCTGTAGTTGTACTTTATTGAAAACATTTGATAAATAGCACAGCAACATATTGGATGCTGGCAGCAATCGGTAAATATCTAGATATATATATACTACCTTTAATGACTCCATATTAGACATCCGAACCCACACTTATTTTCAAATAGAAAGGTGTAGGTTACATTTGATACAACATAATTCAGAACAAACTAACAATTCTACTTAATTATGCAAATTAATTGTTTCATTCGACATAGCGATTAGATTACACTACAATTTTCAATTTTCCATGTATACACTTTTTATATACATTACACATATCTTGTAGTGATTTGAATAACTTGTTTTTATAATAGAAATAAAATCAGTACAGTAAAATTTAAATTCAAATATATTGTTTAAGAACAAAAGCCAAATACTGATAGTATAACTCAAATCAATATGTTACACTTCATGTGTGTATTGTTGCTGCTATATATATTACTCTTTATATGAAAGGTATATATTTGTAATAATTTCAGGTTTACTTAATTTTCCATGTTTATGTGTTCCACATTCACTTTTTTTATAATTTACTATTATTGATGGTAATTTCACAGAATTACATCAGACCTATACTGAATAATCAGTTTTACTAAAGGCCAATTATTAATCACGGTTTATAATAAACAGATTAATTTATGTAAAAATTAAAGTTTAACGACCACAACTCTAGAACTTCAGAGCAATTATTGCTGCCATATCCAATGTTTGTAAAAGTTCTATAGTAGAACTGTCCTGGTTTCTTATTTTGACAACATTCATAAAGTGAAATCTCAAAGCAATTTAACCAAAAGAACACACCTGTGACAAACAACAATCATGTTGCAAAGCAGCATAACATTTAATTCATATAACTTGACATGGCAAGCACCAGCACACAAATTATTTCTGGGATTATAATACGGGGACTTTCATTAATTATGTCGGGTGATTTCAGAGATATCTTCATTGAGTGTCTCTCCTCTTGGCGAGATGACATGTTATTTGTCTTTACTCCCTCCCCCTTAATAGTGATAATGTGAGATTTGTCTTAAACCCTCCCAATATCAGGTAGTTGAAAATAGATAGCATTGTATTATTAGCCTTAGAAGAGTATCATTTTCTAAAATTGAGATTGAGTGAGATTTTACACAACTCACTCTCCCTTCTCTAAATGCCTCACATAATTAATGAATGCCCCCCCCCCCCCTCAATATAATGCAGCCAAGATTAACAAGGATTACAATTATTATTAAAGTAATAATTAAGTAATATTATTAGTAAAGTTAGAGCTTATAAGTACTATATGCCATGGTAACCATTAACAAGGCCTCAAAGTCTCAATTTTATATACCCGTGTTCCTATGGCTCAAAAATTCATACCTATAAAATAAAAGCAATAATATAAAGGAGCATAACAACACATATATTTTATTATTGTCTGTGTTGATAAATTCTTAAGCATGTTGCATATTTTTGCTTTTATGTTAAATATTTTTAAACATATTTCATACAATTTACACTAATGTCAAGACTTCACATATCAGATATAATTCCAAGAATGTTTTGTATGGTGTTGGCGAATTGTTAATGGTTTATGTGCAGCAAAAACCACTTATTATTTACTCTTATAACATCAGCGTAACTCTGCTTTATTGTGTTTTCAAGAGGTACAAAACAGTAATCAATTATAATCCTGAAATTTAGTAAAAGCAGCCCACAGCTGGCAGAAACAGCTAGACATCAGAAGTCTGGTCTATCTATCCATTATCCAAAAAATATACATGTTTTCTCTTGGAGACCATTTATTTTAGCTTTTTGGTGATTTATGGCATACAACACTTAACAACAACTCAATTTTCTGTAATAGGAATATTGTTAATCTTGTGTGTCTTACACAGTGCTGTTACATTATTTTGTACTCTTGTACACATACAAAAGACATGTAAAGTACATATGATTATATTTTCTACTGTCTATTTCTGAACTATACTCAAATTCATTGCAGAATACTAGCCATTTATAGTTGTGATATATTGATTTCATTGATAAACTTTTGACTTTGTTTTTATTAATATATTTTGTAGCTGCTACTTTATATAGTGTGCATAGTAGAAGTTTTGGCTATCAGAATTTACAGTGGATATCCAATAATTGAAAATAAGTCATTAAAAAAATCGAAATAGCAAAATGAGCTGGCAGACCATCTAATGGCAAGTCGCTGCCATCCATAGACATTGGAAACCGAGTCCACTTTGAACACAGGTTCTACCTGAAGTCAATTACAGGTGAACTGCCACTTGTAAAGGCTAAGATGGTTGTCTCAAATTTAAGTTTTGCATTCACACATGGATAACCTGACTAGCAGTACCCAAGAGTGGACAAATGTATTAGCAAATTAAGTTTTAACATTTTTTATTAAAAGCAATGGTAAAGTACAAAATTTTACATATTGAATGCTAATGTTTTAAATGGGTATATACACATACACATAGTGGATGCATTGCATCAATTGTATTATGATCAATGTTAAAACAGGTTTATGTTGTATTCATTATTATCTGTGCTATTTGTCTCTGGTATTGTATATAACTGATTTGTTTGTAAAACATTGATTGTATCGGTTGACGTTAAACAAAAACATTAGTTATTAAAATTGTGTTTTCATTGTCCAAACTTTGCATTTCCATTGTGATAATTTAATATGTTGCTGCTTGTTTTATATCTATTTTGTCTAAGTACTGATCTAATATTATGTTCTTCGGTAGTCAAAACAGTAAATCAAGCTTTCTTTGTTCTAATCATACAAACAGTATTTCAATCAATTTCGCAACTGATAAGGACACAGAAATTGCATTGCATTTTTAAATGAGCTGTAAGAAATAATAAAATATCAAACCTTATAGTAACAAGTCCAATATTTTACCTTTCATATTGCAATCCTTGGAACTAGATTGTGCTATGTGTATCCTTTATTTCCTATTGAAGCTGCACATAGCTCCTCACTGTGACAGAGGACTCACTGGAGAAACTCATTATTAACCTACAAGTACAGATATTACATTAATCTTTCACCAACAACAACAGCATAAAAATAATGATTCCGATTTGCAAACATACAGTTGAAGCAGTTTCAAGTTAACACTTTTCAAGTGTGACAGCAGAATAAAGTGAACTTACGTATTTGCGCTTCATACGTGGGATATGGATAAATTATTATAAAAACGCGCGTATTTCAAAAAGTTTAGAGCTTACACACGTGAGCTCCAAACTTTCAAAAGATGTGTCGCGAAACAAATCAACAATAACACGCAGACACTCGCGGAGCGGCACAGCTCGCCGTTGACCACTTTTATTACGTAAATAAATTATAAAAACATAATTAATTAGCTTTAAAAAAAAGGATACGCTGGGGGCCCGCGCTGACTGGGCGCCAGCGGCACCTGATTCCCGTTGCCACTCATGTTCTCGGCCGCATAGGTCTCGCAACACGTACACCACTCGAGGTGGCACGTTAAATAGCCCTAACCGATTATAGGACACATCCGTCACTAACCAGAGTTTTACCGACGTCAACTTGACAACTAACACGATTTAATTTAGACTCTTACAGATCAAAGTTTCTAGTAAAAACATTTTACACCACATGCGTAACCACGATAAATACTTTCAAGAAAGTTGTACAGCATCACAGGAAGGAGACCCAGTCACTAAACAAACGACAGTACAAAATGGCGGATGTTAACCAATAAACAAACGGAACTGTCACTGTTTAGGTCAGAATAATGTATAACACTTAATTTTTACTGTATTGCAATTTGCTGTTTCAATTATATATGAATAAAAAAATGTAAAAATATTTTCTCTGCAATAATATTAAATAATAAACAATTTTTTTAATACTCTAATCAATCTGTCATTCGATCGTTTACGTCTACTACTCACGTCACGCTTGCAATAATCCACATGTCAACTTTTCTTTTTAAGCTGGTGTGCTATGAATCTTGGTGATGTGTTTATTTTATATTCGATAATCTTTAAACAGTTCGTCATTTAATTTATTACAATAGAACATTTTTTACCTCAAAATTTACCCCATAAATAACTGAAATTTTACAAAGCTGTTATTTTAAAGATAATAAATTGCACGAGTTTTTTTTGTTGCAACACATGCCAATTTCCTTTATTTTATTTTACGTCTATGAATGGAAAGGTTAAATGCATAGACAAAAAGCAATGAGGCTAGTGAACATTCATTTTTGTAACTCTAAATCCGGAATATATTCAGTGATATTTTAAATTAAAAAAAAATAATCAAAATGTCAACCACTAATTATTATTCGTCAAATGTTTTGTTAGAGAAAAGCGGCGAAAAATATCATCAACGTTGTTATTGTATAAAACCTATAAACTTTATAAAAAAGGTTTCATTGATAGTAAAAAAAAAGATTAATAATCTAATTATAGTTTTTTTTTAATTATAGTATTGAATTTATAAAAATGCGATCGGTACTCCATAAATTATCCGTAGAAGAAGAAGATATAGAGTGCGTTCCATTAAACGTTCACAAAGTTCACGTTCGCGATCACAGTTTCTCCCGGTACACTAGCTTGTCAGCGTAACTGACATAATCTCTAGTGGAACGATCACTTCGACCCACATTAAACTACAATAATGATATTACGTTTTTTATAATTTAGCAACAGCAACCATTAATGTATCTATCATATTGTAGATTAGTGACTTCTTCTTTTAAAAATCTAATGATTGATTGTAATAACAGAAACCTGTTTCATATACCGCATGGCAATGACGTTAGTTGTGTGTATTTAATACAACGTCGTACGAAAGACTTTGAATAGTAATAGTAGTAATTAAAATGAATTTCTAACCATCCTCCACATAAATAAATTAGTAGACAATACATGTACATTATTTTGATATGAATCATCAAGGCTATTGTTATTAAAAGTAGTCTCAATTTTATGGTTATTCTTTATTATGCGTGGTTATCTTTCAATAGGGACTCCTTCCAAGCCCTTGCATTGATTATTTACTCGTAAGTAAAAAAAATGGAAGAAATGTGGTTTTAGTTTAGTACTACAGGTACAGATGGCGTTAGTTATGTCATGTTACATGTTTGCAGGCTAAGAGTTAGCATGTCATGATTTCTTTTTAAAAGTGTCTGCCTTGAACTTTTGCCTTTGAGCTTAACTTTTATCATCACACAAGCCTTAACCAAACAAGACAGTTATTCAATAATTTTTATGTAGCAATGTGTAAACCGTTCGCTCAGGTATGAAGTACGAACTTTAAAAATTGGCAAGTTTTCATAAAATTATTAATCGTAACTGGAATAATATTCGACAGATTTTGTATATATATCTCAATTTTATGAACTTAAGTTTTGACTTGGGAATAATGTTTGGGCGCATAAACTATTAACTTGTGCTGATCTTATATTGTTGGCATTGGACATGATATAAAGTAAAGGGGAATGCCCATTTTAGGCCCACAGCGGACATTAAATTAGAGAATATATATATATTTTAAGCATAAATTTTGTCATAAAATAATATGTATTTATCTTCCTCCAATTGAGCGCTACTACAATTTACAACAAATCCATAAAAAAAAGTAATTCCATTGAAAAAAATTGAAGTCTTTTGACGTTTTTGTTGGTAAAATATTGCCAGCCTCAAATTCATAGTTTACGTATATAAAATAATCGATTTTTGAACAAAATACAAAACACAAGAACCTCACCAATATGGGACTTTACTGATATAAATTGTAATCAAAAACAAACTAAAATAAAACATCATGAAAGTAACAAACTAATATGCAATCGTAAAAAAAGAATGAGAACCTAAATCAATATTCTGTTACATTTAAAACTAATCGATTAGGTATCGTTTAGTATTTTCATTTTTCATCATAATGACAACACTGATTGGACTTTGACACTTCAAGTCACTTGTTGCTAACTGTCACGCTCAATGTAGATGTGTTTTATTTTTATTATTTACGTTGTCAGAGAGGCATTTGATGGCTACTATTGTAAAAATTGCATAGTAGGAAAACTCACGGTAGATTGCTGTGCACATATCATGATGCTATGGTATATAGGTTGGGCTAGATATGAATCAAATATTTGCCCTCCTGCATCATTTTTAGATGATTTGTTTATTGTTTAAGACAATGAAGAGAATACAGATTTTTAAATAAAATAGCAAATGCATTTTTTTATACCCTAATATCTAAAATTGGATGAAAATATACCAGAATAACCTATAATGTTATAATTAATAACATAAAAAAATAAAATACTTGTAATGTCTCACAATTACACATTTTTCTAAAAAAAAACCACAAAACTTTTTTCTTCTATTTTCTTTTCTAAAATAGTGGCGTCAATTTAAATATATTTTTTAAATATCCAATATTAGTAAGATTTCAAAACAGTATTTTTTTCTGCTAATATTTGATGTCCATCTTGGGCCTAGGATACTATATAGAGTGGGCATTCCCTTAAAATATAGTTTGACAAACTTTTGCAACTTTTTCTGTGTGCTTAAAGGAGGGGTGCTACAAGCAATTTTAGTGTAAGTAGGGTATAATAAATTTATCGCTTTAGTTTATTATTAAAAATAATTATATGTTGTAACCCATAATATTGATAACAAGGTTAATGAAAATGCCTTAGTCGGACTATACTATAGTGCTTCGATAATATGCACATTATATTTTTTAATTAATTGTAAAAAATCGATTTCGTATAAAATGTTTAAAATAATTTGTAGTAATGTGCCTAAGGTTTATTAAAGTAACATGCCTTAGGGCCATGTGACGTAATGTTTCGATTCGCCGAATAGTGGTTCTGTAGATTTTAATTCCGCGCGCTTAATTTATACATTTTGGCTAAAGATTTATGCATTGAATAAATAGAAATTTATTATGATATTGAAATTATAACATAGTAATTAACACCATATTTTTTTTGGATATAACTTCCTATAATTATTTTTATTTCATTGAAGTTAAATTAAATTAAAAATACAGCAGAAGAGGTACGACCCGTGCCTGCGTCTCATTGTTTCTATAAATACTTAAAAATACATAAATTAGTATTAATGATTATTACACATTGATTAGATTCTAATGTGCCCGCCCAAGATGAAATTTGCCTTTGAGAAAAAAGGTCTAATTTTTGACCAAAAAGGTCGCTAAATCTAAACATTAAAGAAAAAGTTGTTTAATCGTGTTTATTAGCCAGAATTTAAAAGATTTTTATCCGAAGTAATGCAGGGTAGGTATCTTCGGACGCCTATCCGCCTATACGCCTAAATCCGGGACTGGCTCCTAATGTTAATATTAAAAATAAAAATATCACGTGGCATTAAAACGCATAAATATAGGCTAGTTTTATGAAAGTATTGTTCTTGTAGGTATATTAGAGAATATTTGACGACCCTAAGCGCACCTTGCACATTGGTGTCTATGCACTAAAGGCGAATCACCAGGTTGTAGAACCAGGGCTATTCGACCGGGGAATTACCACCGCCACTCCTTTGTCGAGCGTGAAGAATTTCTTGCGTTTCGGCGTTTCGGGAGAAGTAGACGATCACCTCAGTCTTTGCGAGTAGCATCTGTGTTTGTCTTCAGATAGGAAGCGTGTTTTATATGAATTTTCTTACAGATCTCTATGGGCGGCAGTCGCCAATTACCATGAGGTGGTTTGCATGCTCGTTCGTTTTAAATCTTAAAAAAGATAAGTATGGAGATTTATTGATAGATGTTGTTGTTGTGATGTGCCTGTGTTACAAAAACAGAGATAGAAGAATTTAATTCGGAAAAATTTGACCTGTTTTCACTGACACTGAGATATTCTAGGTCATTTATAATATATTGAGTTCTTTCAAAAACCGGAATGGGATACTTTGTTATAAACTTTGATAATCCCTATAAAAATTTAATTTTTTTAACTTTTATTTCTTTCAGTGTGATCTTACGGGATTTCAGTTACTAAGTACATACTACGAAATACAGTTACCGAAGAGATGAAATGTAGATATAGGCTTAAGAGCGAACATTATCGAAAAAAAATACAATGTATTTAGAACATTAAAAGGTAAGTTTCCCATAAATTCTGTTAAAACAAAATATTTTTGTGAAAAATATAAATAAAAAATATAAAACTTGGTTATTTGAATTTTTCACCAAAAATTCTTTTGAGGCTAAAAAAAGTCCAGCCTTTGAATGTCCACTGCTAGACATAGGCCTCCCCTAATCTGCGCCACTTCGACCAGTCCTGAGCCATCTGAATCCAGCGGTTATCTGCCGTCTTCTTCAGGTCATCAGTCCACCTGGTCGGGACACGGGTCTACCTGCACTCCTTTTGCCGGGACGTGGTCTCCATTCGAGGACTCTTCTAACCCATCGGTTATCTGTCCTATAAACGACGTGGCCTGCCCATTGCCACTTCAGCCTACTAATTCTGAGAGCTATGTCGGTAACTTTCGTTCTCCTACAAATTTCATCATTACGAATGCTGTTGCGCAGGGAAATACATAACGATAAAGCATAGCTCTCTCCATAGCTCGCTGAGCGACTTTGAGCTTACGCAGGCTGCTTGAGGCTCACAGTAAAGGACCACGTCTCGGCGCCGTATGTCATCAATGGCTAAAAAAGTAAGCTTTGCCATTAAATTCTTTTTTCACTGAACTTGTAGTTTTCCCGAAAATCAAGATAACTAATTTTTAAACTTAAATCTCCCACTCCCACATCCCTACCTCACACTGCCCTTAATTTAATTTTCCTTATATTTTTGTCTCTTCTTTTCCCAATGGTTTGAATTAAATGCTCTTCATCGGATACAACTAGTAACATTAAAATATTAGGTAGAAAAAACTTGATTGCTTTAAACTTTACATTTACTTCAGTTTTTTAGTTCTTGTAACAATTTATTTGATTTATTATTGGATTTTGCGTCAAAATAGTAACATGAAAATGTTATAGTATATTTTTTACAGCATTGAAGCAGCAAACGAACATGCAGTTCAGCTGATGGTAGGTGGTCAGTGTTGGGCATGATCCCTACATCAGTAAGCAACATCATATAGTACACGGTTTCTTCTGAGTCAATCACAAATGTGTTGCTACTTCCGAGTACCGGCTTCACGTGTTCTGTGGGCTTCACGCTAGAAATAAGCGTGGCATAGTACTACTCGACCAAAACAATTAGGCGCCTGTCAGTTGAAACGTCATTAGAGCTAGGGATTGCCCATCCCGATACGAAGTATATTTGATTACTAAATACTAAGAGTATGTAGGTATACCATACCATTATTAAAACATACGCCATAGTGGTATATGTTCAATATTCGTGTATTTATTAAAGCACTTTCATGTGTTTAATAGGTATATTCGCAGACATGGAATATTTCTTTCTTTTTTTATTTGTGTAAGAGAATAATGCTTGTTGCAGCACACACTACATTTTCGACTTGAGAGACGGGAATACTGAGCTCATTTATCTTTTCTTGTTAAAAAAATGCATATTTTGAATGTCCTTTCTCCTCCACGAATAGTCTTTTTCCTAACCATTGTGAGGTTTATTGACGAATAATCAACTAATTTAACAATAACTTTAAAAATTCAACAATGACTCATTAAACTAACCGTATAACGAAATAACATTAAACACGTGCTGGCTAACGAAAATACCTAGACGATACACGACTGCACGTCACTAGGGGATTCGCGGGGACAGAAGCGAGGTGCGGGGTACGGAACCGCTTTTGTTTTATGCGCCTAATAATTGTTGTGGTCGAGTAGTACATATTTTTGTAGTGGTGATTGTAATAAAATCTAATATATAAAATTCTTGTATCACAGTTTTTGTTGCCATACTTCTCCGAAACGAAACGATTTTGATGAAATTTTTTGTGCTTTACCGGTATCTATGAGAATCGGCCAACATCTATTTTTCATACCCCTTAAGGGTTGTCCACCCTTATTTTTTTTATATGGCAAAACAATGTTTGTCGACAAACATTGTATATATATATATATATATATACAATGTTTGTCGACAAACATTGTTTTGCCATATAAAAAAAATATGTCTTGTCTTTATTTTTATGTTTGTACAAGATAAAAATAAAAAATAAACAAAAAATGGGTTATTTGAATTTTCCAAGTTCATGTTGAGGTTTTATGGAACAAAAATAGGAACGAAAATTGTAGATCTTCTTAATAAATACCTACAAATTTGCTATTCAACATTTTATAAAGGACTTGTAGTTTCTCGGGAAATCGAGATAAACCATTTTTTATCCTTAAATCCCTTCCATCTCCCGGTCTCAGATCGCCCACACTTTCTCTTCCTTTTCCAATGAGATTCATCCTACTACATATTTTTTTGTTTTAAATAAATATCGGCTCTAGGCTATTATACGTTTTATATAAATTTATACAAGTTCCTACAGACTTAAAAGGGAATTTCTAAAATTGTTAAATAATTTACTGTAGTTATTTAGTCTTGGTTTAACTTCGAAGAGTGCAACAAGTGCAAATTATTTCTTTTCATAATGAGTTGGCGGAAAGGAAGTAAAGCGAAAGTTTATCCTGGTCGTAGAAAATAAAAAAAAATTGTGGAAACCGTTTTACTAATATATTTTTTGGTTTGTCATGAATTAATTGCTAAAACTTGAGTAATGTGATTCAAAGTGTCAAATTTTCATTGCATACACTGCGATATCTATTGATAATAGAACAAAAAATGTCCTACAATATACTCGTAAGAGAACATATCCATATCCACGAAAGACTTGGACACCGCCGCCGCACAATGATCAGTGTAACCCTTACGCAAAGCAGTCGTCGCAAAATTTTTAGGGCTAATATAATAATATCATCAACCCATTGCTGACTTTGACTATTGACCAAATCCCCATTACGGATGGGGGAGAGACATGTCCAAAGTGGTGTTCAAATGTTTAATGGTATGTATGTATGTATGTATGTATGTATGTATGTAATCTATCTAGATTACATTATAGTCTGCGCGAGCGAAGTCGCGTCGGTTCTGCTAGTATATAAATAAGTGCCATCACGCAAATATTTTTGAGGTTTATGGAAAATATGGTGTAAAGTATATAGGAGTCTATATCTACAATGGTGACAGTAAAAATTACAAGGGGATCCTAGATGCTAAACCGTATGGAGATACTGTAGTAAAAAAAAATGTGTGGGCCACGTAGAAAAGAGAATGGGAACACGACTTCGGGCTGTTATATAAGATAAAACAAATAAAGGAATCGGTAGAGGTCCAGGTAAACTTACTGATAAAGTAATTCAAGAAACAACGAAGCCAGGAATAAACAAAAGCTGAACAATCTACTTTAAAGGAGTTTCAAGAAGAAGAGAAAGAAATACTCTATGGACTAGGCACCGCCGATTGAGGGTTAGTTGAGATTTTCATAGTTTTAAGCGGACTCGAAACTTTAAATGCGTTTTTCTCAAAACTGTCTTTTTCAAACTTTCTTCCGCCTTATCTCAAAAACGGCTTGCCCGAATGATTTGAAAGTTGTAGGTTACACTTAGCACATGTAAACACAGGGAATTAACTACTATGAAACAAAAATTTCCAAAATTTCATTGTTATTAAAACAAAACGCTAAAAAAACACAGAATTCGCAACGTTTTTTCAAATGTCTATCAAAATTCCAATTTTTGTTATATATTGACTAATTATCAGTCCATTCAGTGCCTTAAGGCTTACAGATTAAAACACCCCCTGTTTCGTAACCGTGGTTTAAAATCAAATTAGCTTTAATTCAATCGAATGATTTTAAACTTGCTGTCGGGGTTGAATTCTTCAACCAATAGCAGAGCATCATTTACAATGCTCATACGGTCCGTCCAATCGGAGGGTAGTATCCCTCACCATGCTCCGGTAAGCAGTATGGCGGAGTAAGCGTTGTTGCAGCGACCACTGCTAACCGGCTCGGTCAAAATTCGTATGTGTGGAACTTAGTACCTTTAATTTTCGTGTGAATTGTCAAGATATAAACTATTTGTGTACTCTAAGTGTATGGACTAAATTGAAGCCTTCAACTTCATCGCTGGTGTGTGTGCACGTGTTGTGTGGACCGCGTGGACCCTTGCCAGGATCCTGGAAGAAAGAGGAGCCACGGGCGGACCGTACGTGGCTAATCGTAAGTGGAATCCGTATTCCGACAGCAAGTTAGGTAGCCCCAAAACGATGTGGAACTGCCTATAACCACCCGAGGTCTCGATTGACCGTCTTTTAACTCCCCGGGACTTACGGCAAGGCGGTTCTCGCACTTTACCTTTATGTTTCGTTAAGCCAATTAGCCGTAAGCGTAGAGGTAGTGCGAGGCCATTTTTTGAAATCGGGATCAGAACGCTGTATCTCATAATGTACACAATATTTTTAGCTTAATTTATGTTAATACATGATGATAAACATGGGATTACCCTCTTAACTTGTCTGAATACACACATGTACCTACTAAGATTTTTGAGCATAATAATTTTCAACTTTGGAACTCTGTTGATCGCACGATAGCATTCTTTGCTATCAACTTCATAACAGCGTTTTATTTACCACATAATAACTATACTTTCTGACATTCTCATTCTCGGTATCAGCACGGTACAAATATCTACTATTATCAGTCAATCATTAGTTCAATATTGTATGCCTTTCTGTGTTATGTATAAATTGTATCAACGTTCTCCATGCTACGACGTGCTACGCTACGAGCTACGATTCGCGAAGGGCCCCGTAGACGCAGAAATGATTCCCTTTAACAGTCTATTCTTTCATAGCTTAGTTATCGTCAACAGCAACTAGTCTAGATGCATAGCTATCACGCTATCATCATCATTAACAATCCATGATTGTTGTCTAGACTTCGACCACCGTTGAAAACGCACTTATTTTAATTATTTGGTTTTCTTTACTCTGGACTGTTCATATCAACAATATGATTATCTATCGGGAAAAACCTAATTTGCCAGTTTGACTATGGTTGATTTTATGATATGGACGGCTGTCTGTTTTATTAAGAGGGAAATTTTGATATTCTACGCCAAAGGGATTATATGTATTATTGTAGTACTTACTGTCTGGGCATCGCGTGCAACAGGTAGTATAAGATATTAAAAGATAGAATAAGAATAGTTTATTCACCAACGGAAAGCACCAGTAGTCACTACAGTACTTAATGTAACTTATATACGTTATTGAAAAGTTTAACCGTGACAGGACATCTGCAATAAACTACATAGATAAAGGGATATACATGAAGCCGGTCGCAGCTAGTTAGCCATTTCGGAGAACTGAGATCGTCACCTCATATACAGGGCCGTCTTTTACCTATAAGTGGTGCTGAGCACGTAATGATTATGACCATAATAAACCGTTATCGTTAGTTATTTAGGCTAGAGTAGTTCGCGAACGACCTAGTTTTGAGTGAACCGAGAACTAGTTCCTTCTGTGGTCAAGGAACACTTTCCTTTGCTGGACGACCTTTTTTTTGGTTATCACACCTGAATCTGTATACGTCTGAAGACCTTATTTTTGTCATCACACTAGACTATTGTTAATTGACTAGGAACTAGAGCCTCCCTATCCCTATCCCTATCGCGGGGCCCTGGGCACGTGGTCAGTGTGCCCAGCGGGAAAGAGGGGCCTGCTCATATATTAGTGAACCAGCATTCGCACCTCTCTACCAAAGGGTAGAACTGATTTACGCCAAAAATGTATGTGCTGATGGTATCTTTGTATAGGTACTATCACCTTTAGTATTAAGCAATTAAGTGTTTAATATAATATATTGTTTTTATTAGTTTTAAAGTCTTTCGAAAATGCCACCCCAAAGTTTTGTCTTCTGTTCATATTGTTGGTTGATATTCAAATATCGTTTTAATTATGTTGCCTAGAAGTATGCAATAAGGACTGATGTTGATAGACTTGTAGAAACCTACACAACATTTATTTCTTACGATTTTTATATGAATTAGTACTTACTGTTTATACCAAGATGAAAATGAATCCAGTTGTACAATCAATATGGTGTATTTTAAAACAAATGACTGTGTATTAAAATTATTACGTTAAAATATCGGTAACAAAAATATTAGTTTTTCATCAATTGTGATAAAGAATCGGCCGTTATACTACATATGTGTGTATAGATTTGAAAATTAATTAAAGCGGAAGTGAAATCAAAAGTTACCAAAATCGTATAGGTTCATTGATTTTGTCTGGAGGATGCTGCACTTGCGTCCTGGTGCATGCGCGGCGCGCCTGCCCGCCCGAGCCACTCCCAGCTTACTTCGAGATCTTGCTCTGAGCACTAGACTTCAAATACCTAATAAAAATAGTTTTCTCTTTTTTTCTATATATATTGTAATTGTGAAAGTGCGGTGAGCCCGCTGAAGCGTCGGGGGATCCGTCGCACCAATTATGTGAGTATTTTCTACCTGATATCCTTAGACATCCTGCAATCGGTGATCGGGTCAGCCTAGATTTTATCGATCAGCCATATCTACTATCTCAGGTAAGATAAAATTTACAGTCGCATAACGTTTTAATTGTAAAACAAAGGCGGAAAAGGAATAAAGGTGTCCAATAAGCTCAACGCGAAGATGAAGATTTTTCATTGATTACGCTATATTTTGAATAATACGCAATCAATCATACAATGGCAGCACTGCAGCAGGTGTAGTTACGTAAGTATTTTACAGATATTTCAATTATTAGCAGTAAAATTGTTCCGACCAAAAGTCTATCTTATGACATTTGCGATTAGTTTTAATTTTTTTTCGTATTCAATAAACATTTCACCAAAAATAGAGTTTATTTGTTTGTGTCCATATCTTTGACCATCCTGTTCTCTACGACCTCCCCCCTCGCCCTCTGCTATGGTCCTGAACAGTATATCCTTTCACGATAATATACTGCTATTTGTTACCGAGTAAACTGTAAGCAACGTGTACCTCTTAAATTGCCTGCTGTTTAGCTGGTCAAGAAATAATGATAACTCTTCGTACCATAGCGCAGGTGCCAGTCCTTATCATATTATAATACCCGGAACCCCCTTGGAAATATTAGTAAGAATAAACCAGGTATTCTTATAGGTAGAAATATTTTATAAATAATCATTTATTTCGATATAGGTACTGCAAATAACTTCATTTCTTTAAAAATAATTTCTAAATACGTATTTATACCAGTACATAAACTTATGTACTTCTTTTTAACACTAAAATATATCTATCTTTTACTAAAATTAGTTTTACGAAATTCAGATAACACAAAATATGAAGAAAAATAATTAGTAACCATCATATTTTTTAACTAATTTCACATCTGTATACATATTAAAAGCCGTTGCGTTCTTCTTAAGATAAACGTTCAAATTGTGGGCTAGCTGGATTGTCCAGTTTGTTAGACCCCCGTTAAGACAAGACATCGTTTTTCAAGGAGGTCAACTAATAATAACGTATTAAATGAAGATTTCTTGATATATTTTTTCTAATGTAGGTATCTAAGTATAAAACAAGAAATTGTCTACTTCGCACATTTTGCGTGTTATGCAAAAGCCTAAAACAAAAACAACAAATCTACCCACACTTATACTGAAAAAAATCGACAATATTCGAAATAAATTTAACACCAAGCAAATTAAATTATTAAAAAAAATATTATTAAATTACATTACAGTGTGTATGCGAAAATATAACTACAAAATACGTCATACATACATCAATACAACGGGTGTCACTTACGGCAAAGGTAGATCGGTTTCCCACACACCGCTGTACAAAGAGAAAGAAAAAACTTTTTCACCTTCAATATTATTGTTAATATCTATACGTTATAATTACTTTTGGGCGTTATGAAAATCAGATGAAAAAACAGTGCTTGATTCAAAATTTCTCAACACTTGCGCGCGCAGATATAACACAAGATGAAGTTAGCAGCCAGTTTTCGGCATTCCTTAACAGATGGCTCTGATTAAATAGACCATAGAAAATAATTATAAATATATTTTCCACTCTTTATAATTTATGTCAGGTACATTACTGATCTAATGGGTTCTCACATGTTTATAAACCACAGTTCGATAGATTGATTCCAAATTTTAGTAAAGTAATTCGAACCATTATACTTAATCAGTTTTAACAGTAAGAGAATGAGAGAAATAAGAGATGGATATCGTATATCTAGATTGTATGAACATGTTTTTAGAATGATATGTGCCTATGTAACATCATCTTTTGTCCCTGCATGGAGTGAGAAATGAACTTGTACCGATACCTAACTTAAAATAAAAATATATAGGTATACTGGAATCCTGCTTTAAATTCTTTAAGCGAAATAAGTATAACTTATTACGTACATAAGCACAAAGCTTACTATATGAAACATATACCAACTTACCGCATGGGTAGATCGGGATGCGACGCCAGGTTTTACCTACCAAGAGAAATATATAACAATCATTAAGCTTCAAATTAAATATTTGCATATACTTATATTGTAGAAATAAACAAGCATATAGCCTAATTAGTTCTAATTAGCCATATTCGCTCATGGACATTTGTAATCAACATAAAGTAGCTCCGAAAAGGTACCGGAAGTAGGCCGTAGAAAAGTAGCAACACCTGAGGAATGAGTTAGGAAACAAAGATAAAAATCTTTCATTAAGTATCATATTTCAAATACTTTCGATTTGCAATAAGAAAAAAGCGCATTTTTTATAAAATATAATTACATCAAGTTTAGCATGAAAATGGTTAACAATATCATGCAAAATATCCCAACTTAAAAATAAATAAGTGTTACATGTAAAGAAATTTAGTAAAAATTAAATAAATCACCTGCAGCGCCTCTGCACATGTTGCAAGTACATTTGCGTTTAGTGCAGACGTACATGACTGCGTGCGGCGGTGCCGGGCTTGCGTGGGGGCAAGGCGGCTCGCGCCAGTCGCGCCTCCCGGGAGCGACTTCCAGCCGCGCGCGCCAGATAATAACTGACGGCTTACAAGTTTATAAGTATAAGTCAATCGGACTCACCGGAAACTGATCACAGTGATACAACTGTGTATAACGTACAGGTACCTATCAACACAGACTCACCTGATCGAGAGGATTTCTTGTAAAACGCCCGCAGGCAATCTTAGCATCCACCTACACTTTCTTCGAGGGTAAATGTGGATCTCTTAGTACTTCAGGAACCCGCTTTTAATTTCCATTTAAAATTATAAATACAAAATGCATAAGAAGAGAATTGTAAAGTGATTAATAAAATATGAAAAATACTCTATAGTCTACTATTAGATAGATACCTACGACTTAATCAAAGTTTACCAAATATATTGCGAGAGATGCATTTCTTTCAATATCAAGTATTTGAAGACTTTTTACCTCATATATAGCTTTTACCGTACTCGTGGTCTCATGACATACCTATTTGAATTTCCATTGAAATGGAATTAAAGGTAGGACGAGTGTTTCATCCTTTTTTCAGTTCACTCACTGCACAACAGGTGGCGTTGTGCAAACTTAACTTAGTGAAATTGTTAATACACTTTCATTTAATAAAAATGTATAAGTCATGTTCATTCAAGACCTTTATGGAGTTCATGGTCCCTATTATGCTGGAATCTCAACTGCAAGCAAGGAAATCGATTTAACACAATTGACAATCTGAATAACGTTGGTGGCCTTTTCTAAAAGATAGCTGCTTTAAGGGTTTAAAGTACCTATTCAAATTTCACTTTCAATATTTTTCAAATGCCCTAAAAAGTACCAATATCTTCCGGTGTTAGTGATCAGTCAGCCAGACCTGTCGCGGATTGAATGTGGTAAAGTCACTATATTTGGAGTAGGTATTCCTCGTGCTTAATTACAGCATGCAGGTATTTAAAGATAGCTAGGATATAATCCACCGAGTTAGTTACTTGGTACATATCGTGGCAATAAGTTAATTATAATGTGAAATAAATACACGGTCAGTTACGACTATAAATATTACCTTCTTCTGATAACTTGCGATCAATGGACGAAGTTGACATAAGTCTACCTATGGGATAGTTGATTGACAGAAAGTGAACAGTAGAAATAGGATAATACCTCGTATATTATTGATGAAGAAATTTTGGGACAATGGATCAACCTAGTAAAACACCCACACCGTATTAAATATAGCCATCGCTGCTTGGTTCCAATTGATTAATTAAGTAATTTGCAGGATTCCAAATACACAGAAATAATCGAAAACAGTCATTTACATTTCGGGACGAAAATAGCCGTTATATTGGAATCAACATCGATACACTTTTAAAAGCTTTTTTTCTTCAGGTACCATCTTTTTTTCTTAACATACCATGAATGGAATACTTTGTGCTTCAAATAGGTCATAGGACATTTATGTATATATAGAAAGTTGATTTCTCAGTATATTCCCGTATCGATCCGTTTCGATTCGCTTACCGGAATTCTGCCGACGTACATAGCGACAGGATCCATGCATCCCTGGACATCGCTTACGGACAACATTGAACACGTGTCTCCCCTCCGGTACTGGGTCAATGAGCATTTGTTCTATTTTAGCACAGGAAAAGTAATTGTATAATTCTTCACATATTAGTCTTATTAAAATCAAACATTGCGGACGTCGTTGGTGGTAATGACTCACATCTTACTCATCAGCCAAATGCCAGAATAGTAACCATGAGTAGTAAATTAAATTATGAAATGAAACGTTTTTATTTTGTTTATTCCTACGGGGCTACTTATAAATTGTCAGTTACGATATTAGACACTAGCGCCGGATCGGAACAAAACCTAAACTGAAGAAGCGGCAAAAAATTCAGGAGGTTAGACTTTATTATTTGTGTATTTTAGTTTTTCCCCAATTATTTGAACCATCTTTTCTTATCACTGTTCTACGTTTCTTTTTCTTATCACTGTTCTCCGTTTCTTAACACTACCTTCAGAATCTTGCCTCATATCTGCCTTAGCAAAAGGCTTGGGGATGATACGCTACTTTTTGAAACTAAAATAATAAACTATACGAATGTATATTATTTCTTATTCCCAAACTGTTCTATCATAAATGTTATTAAAATTTTCCTGCCAAGTTTGGGTTAAATTCATGCTTTGAATGAATTCATTGACGGTTGGATTAATTGATATGTTGACATAAGCTATTTATTTTATATTAGCATTATCTGAATAAGTGCAGTCGTCATATTGTTTAATAATGAGCTAGAGGTTACAATTTGAGATTAAGTCCACATTTTTTTTTTATACTTTAACGTTTAACCTAGCGATTATGCAGACGGGCTACCTGATGGAAAGTAGTCAAAGTGGCCTACGGACCTTCGCAACATCAGAGGAGTCGCCAATGCATCGCCGGCTTTGTAAGAGAGCTCTTTTCGCACCTTACTTGAAGAACCCCATATCAAGAGGGAATAACTCAGGAGAAAGCTCATTCCACAACTTGCACGTCCGTGGCAAAAACGAGCGTGCAAACCGAACCGTGGAGGATCGCCATGAGTCCCATTGGTGCGGGTAGAACTTCTTCCTTCGGCGAGAGGTGCGGTAAAGAAAAGGTGGCACCAGGTCAAAAAGTTCTCCGTAACACTCTCATTTTCAATTTATCAACGCTTGATTGGCAAGATCATAACATGTTTACGCAACCGATTATTCACTCTAATTATAGCTTAACTAACAAACATTTTTTGAATTTTTTATCCCTTATAGGTGGAAATCAACGCAATATATTTACCAATACTAAAGGTAGAATACTCGATTTGTTTATATCTAATACACAAAACTGTAAATCACTGTTAGCACCTGTGTCGCTAGTACCTATTGACAATTATCATCCAGCTTTCTACGTTCTCATATCATTACATAATAACATTGCACCGTTACAATATAGACCGCGTATTGAGTATAACTATAAATTGGCAGATTTCACTAAAATTAATGATGAGTTAATAAAAAATAATTGGGATACAATTTATTCATGTGAAAATGTTGAGCAAAAGGTTTCTGCTTTTTACGAAACAATTTATTCAGTTATAAGAAAAAACGTTCCTACTAAAAAAGTTCAAATTTCTCAGTACCCTGTATGGTTTTCACGGCCGCTTACCCATATTTTTAGAAATAAAAATAAATCTTGGATAAGGTGGAAAAAATATGGTAATAAAATAGATGAAAACGAATTTAATATATACCGTGAAAGATTTAAACTTGAAAGTCATAGGTGCTATAGAAAGTACATTGCCACGGTGGAGCGTAGTATACATAATAATATAAAATACTTTAGGACATACATTAATAACCAAAAAAATAAGTCTGATATTCCAGTATCCATGCATTATAAAGATATAACCGCTAATAAACCTGAAGAAATATGTAATCTGTTTTCAACGTTTTTTTGTTCGGTTTTTGAGCCCTCAAATATGATTGATGACTTTGATATTGATAAAATTTCTGACAAAAATATTTTATCGGATTTAATTATAACTAATGTTATACTAAAAAAAGAAGATGTTTTAAAGGAACTGCGTGCCTTAGATACGAATAAAGGACCCGGTGTAGATAACATACCTCCTACTTTCTTTAAATTTACTGCAGATTCACTTGTTGAGCCAATCCATCACATTTTTAATAGTTGCTTAACTGAAGGAACATTTCCCTCCCTGTGGAAATCAGCTCGTATAGTTCCAGTGTACAAGAGTGGGTCTAAATGTGACGTAGAAAATTATCGACCAATTTCAATATTGTCAACGCTTTCAAAACTTCTGGAACGCCTAGTCCATAAAAGTATTTACCCATCTTTACATAATCAAATAATTGATCAACAACACGGCTTTGTTCAAAAACGTTCTACTACAACTAATCTTTTAATCTATACGACCTATCTTTTTGAAGCACTCGACGCAAACGTACAAATTGACAGTATTTACACTGATTTTAAAAAAGCTTTCGACCGAGTTGACCACAAAATATTACTTGAAAAGCTAGCTTATAATGGAATTCGTGGTAATCTTTGGCGGTGGTTCAAATCTTATATTTCAAATCGTACACAAAAAGTAGTAATTAATGGTCACGAGTCGGCTTTTGTACCTGTCACATCTGGTGTCCCACAAGGATCTATCTTAGGTCCTCTTTTGTTTGTTCTATTTGTGAATGATGTGGCTACTTGTTTCCAATATTGTAACGTACTGTTATATGCAGACGATTTAAAAATTTATCACACTATCAGTAAACCCGACGACCATGTTAAAATTCAAGCCGATCTTGACCGTTTCACGGCGTATTGTGAAAATAATAAATTGAACTTGGCGTTAAATAAATGCAAATTCATAAGATTTACCAAAAAGAAAATTGTTAGTAAATATCAATATAAACTCTGTGGTGTTGCCCTGCAATCAGCAGACAACATCAAAGATCTTGGTGTGACCCTAGACTCCAAGCTGCATTTGGATATACATATAGACAAAATAATCAAGAAGGCCTATCAAATGTATGGTTTCATAATGCGTAATTGTAAGCAATTCACCCGACCCTCGACTTATCTTTATATCTATAAGAGTCTTATCCGTTCCCAATTAGAATATGCTGTGTCCGTATGGAACCCTTTTTACCAAAAATATATCAATGCACTCGAGTCAGTACAAAAGAAATTCGTAACACGTATTAACTTTAAGTTTTCTCATAGTTATAGTTCATATAAGAGTATGCTTGAAAAATATAGCTTGCAGACGCTTAAAACGAGACGCACTCAGCTTATGGCTATGCTTCTATACGATATTTATCACGGCAGATACGACTGCATACACCTCAATAATAAACTGTATTATTCAGTTCCATCTCGAAGTCACTCACGAAAAGCTAATTCGATTTTTGCGATTATTAAATGTCGAACAAAAGCTGGTAAACGTTCACCAATGAATCAATTGATGTGTATTTATAATTGTTTCTATAAAAATGTTGACTTACTAAATACGCCATCCGAAACATTTAAAAAACAACTATTGCTATCTACGCCCTTGGAGTAGTCTGCAATAATAGTAGATTTTATAATTAAATTAAGTAAATATTGATTGTATTGTAATTTAATTTTTGCATAACTTTAGCCACTCACTTTCTATCTTTGCTATTATACTTAATAGTAATCCGTGGTCTACGGTGTTGGTTGGCAATATAATAAGACTTTTTTGTTATTTAGTCGTTAAGTAAACCATGTTGTTAACTGTTTGTTGACCCCAATAAATTAAAAAAAAAAAAAAAAAAAAAAAAAAAAAAAAAAAAAAAAAAACACTCACCACTGTAAAGCTGGTAGACACATAGAGGGAGCCTATGTCCCTTCGCAGGGTTTTTTTTTTTTGATTCGGTTCGCGCGTTTCTGCACGGATTAAGTGGGTTATGTTGGTATTGGGGAGCCCCTGCCCAGAGATGCGAGCAATACTCCATGTGGGGTCTCACTTGAGTCTTATAAAGCCAAAGCAGTTACCCCGCAATGAAGTACTGCTTGGCCCTGTTCAAAACGCTCAACTTCTTTGATGCCAGCTTTGCTTTAGCGTCCAAATGACCCCGAAACTGCATATCACACGAGATGTCAACTCCCAGGATCGCTACGCTTTTGTCAATAATAAGAGTGGTCCCTTGGAACTTTGGCGCCATAGCAAATGGGGCTTTTTAGCCGTAAACACGCAGACTTGTGTCTTCGTGGGATTGAACTCAACAAGGGTAAGTCGACCCCATTCCGAGAGTCGCTCCAAAGAGTGCTCGATTTCAGACACAAGTCGAATTCTGGTTTCCTGCACGAGTTTTCGAGAGATGTTTGCAAGGCCCGTAAAAAAGGTATCTCCCGTGCTGTCATTTGTATTGCAAAACATGCTACCGACTTACTGCAAAATATCATTGATATTCAGAATGAACAGCGTGGGTGAGATAACGGAGCCCTGAGGGACACCAGCATTGATCGTCTTCATATTTGAGCACATCCATCAACCACAACTCTAATATGCCGCTCAGACATGACAGAATATGACAGAAAATTGGTTATCCATATGCTTAACTTCTCGGAAAGACCGTAAGACGGAAGCTTCATGAGAAGAGCCCAGACCTGGTCGAAGACTTTTGCAGTATCAAGGCTAACTGCCAAAGCCTCTCCATTGCTCTCTATAGTTGGCCCCCATCGTTGCTGATCTGAGCTGATCGGCCCTGGCGAAAATTATACATTGATTTGACATCGACGGATAATAGAGTACGCCTGACAACCTTCTGTGTGAACCGTATATCATGTATTACACTGGGAGACGGTTGTGGCCCTCCGGTCGTCAACGGTTGAGTTTGATTCAAAAAGTGTACCAAGAAGATCGGTTTACTTTTTCGCCGTATGAGTCAGAGAATCGTCTGGTTTCCGCAGTGGCGGTAATGCGGAGCAATAGAAATCACCCTCGACAGCCTTAGCCACCGACCAGACGGCTCGACTCGCCGAGGGGTAACTTAGTATTGTTATTGTTAGTTAGTTATTGTTAAGTTACCCGCCAATTCTGCCGATGTGCTTGACTTCGCCTTAGCCACGTGCTTCTTTGAACGGGAGGCAACATTAAATGCTGTTCGGGGCTTGGGGCACTTTGGACCCTTACACGCGTTTGCTGATGTCCAGGCTTGATGGGCATCCTGCTTAAGGCCTAACGCATGGCTCCGTCCACCGACGGTCACAACAGAGTTTGAAATAAAGCATTCTAGATACGGCAGGGTACCATGTCAACGACAAATTCAGCACACGACCTAGGATCACCCGAGACGTAACACAGCGGCCTCGATGGATACAAAGCGGAATTCTCGGAATTGGCACTGTAGAACTTACTAAGCAATGGTCAGACGATCCAAGTGGAGCCTTGACCGTTAATTGGTATTCCTCAGGATGGGAGGTCACCAGACGATCCAGCAAAGAAGCAGTATGGGTCTCTACATCAGGTACCTAGGTGAAACCGTGCACGACCTGGGAGAGTCCACAGGACAACTAGAAGTCATACGCAGTTCTTCTGGCAAAGTCAGTGATCAGGGAGCCCAGCCTATCAATATTATGGGCTTTAAAGTCACCCAGAATCACTAACCGTGCCGAAAGACTGCTACACCATTCTGTCGGTTGTTGAGTTGTTTCCACATCTCCACTATAGGCATGCACAAACCTGGGTTTGCCCCCCGATGTCTACGAGCACCCACACCATAGATATTTCCTTATCCATATTATGTCTAATATCTTCTCGAATATACAAACACACATCGGCTCGACGACTAAATGCGTGTTCTGAGTTGTGGCCGGGGACCCCTCTGATACACAGTGAGTGTGGAGAGGGTAGCCACTGTTATAAGTCTTTCTCTTTTTTGTGCTTGACGATTGGATTGATCACGAAAAGGTAGATAACTAGATAGGATTTGCGGTACTCCATCAACGTCCTCCGAGGCAAGGTGCAGGTCCCAGGACCGCAATTCCCCCGGTTCCCCCCGTGCACGGCTACCTGGCTCCACCCCGGTTTTTCTTTAAAGCCCAACTAACCAGTGGGCAGCCAGCGGAAAACAATACAGCACGCCTCCGCGAACGACGGTTCTCAACTTTACTTATACAATACTTAAAACGATGAGCGAAGTCGTTGACTATAATGTTTTAAGGAAACATCATAAACCCATAGTAAGACAAGATGAATGCAGAGTATCTAAATGGTTTCGATTAAATCAAGTTTCTAATATTTTAATTTCAAATATTTAATTTATGGGATATTCACTATTCTGGATTATGTCCTGACAATAACAATTACAGAAAAAATGAATCAGATATCCAATTTGGTGCAGTTCAACGGTAGTTTTGCGCGTACACACATTTTGTGATCCACTTTTATTCATATAGATAGAAGATAGATATTATTATGACATATCAAACTGGCTAAGATTGCAATGACTATACAATACCAGTTTATAGGTACCCTGAGACGCAATACATTGTTTTACGCCTTCGTATTATTTTAGCAGGATGGACCTTCTGGTGCAAGCAGCGTCGGCAACACCTTGGCATGATACTTCTAATGTCCCATCACAGTGGAAGTACACTTAAACAGGAACTGGTCAAAATTGTCTAAAATTAAAAAGGTGCACAATTTTTTGTAAGTACACTACATATAAGCGGGTAGTTGTTTGGGCTATGCGCAAGCGCAGCTGCAAAGCGTTTGAGAATTGCTTGCGTGTTTCAATGCGGCAGGTCACCTCGTCATGTGTCTTTTCTGTGTCAAGTTTTGTTCTGGTTTGGAAGTTGTGTTTATTACAGCATCTTCACAGAGTCCACGAGGGTAGTGTGTTTCAGTGTGTTCATACATCGGAACTTCTTCAAGGAAATCCTAGACACTACAATTCTGATCTAAGCAACACTGTACAGAGCTGGCGCTCCTGCAATTTTTAAGCGACAATACAAGCGAATTCATTCTCTTTTATTAAACTATTACGAAATATTTACCAGAAACGAATAACCTAAAAATAAATTAGACATAAACGTTTTTACTTTCTAGTTGTTTGCGAGCGTTCAGTTTTTTAGTATATTCATTTGTCTAATTAAAAACGTAATTTGTACTCAGTTGACAGATTCAGATGTTTCCACGAACACAATTTCCTGTTGGCTGAAACATCCAAAGGTAAGTGTGGCTACAAACCTCTTAAGCTGTGAGTCGGCTCAATGCGTAATGCGTTACGGGGTAGTGGCCAACCCGCGTCGTATATTTCGACTCGGCCCATAATGTTCTCGGCGTGGCTTACGGCTGATATTTCACTTTAAAGCGAGGAAGCACACATGAAAGATTTTCACTAGCGATCAGCAAGTCGCCCATCCAACTTCAGACCGCGCATTGTGTTGCTTAACTTTGTAGATTGAAAAGCGAGTCGCGTGGTTGTGTATGTGTACACGTTGCACGTTGCATATATGTTGCACGCTTCTAAAGAAAGTTAAGTTCATAGGTCCATTTAGACGTCCCGCAGCCTTACTACATTTGTACAGAAGAATATACTTTTATTTAAATATTAGCAATACGCAGCATAGAATACTAAGGTGTGTAAAAAAGAATTTGTTTGTATTTTAAAGAGCATTGTTGAGAGTTGTTGCAATGCAACCTTGTACTGTGTTTTGGTATACATGATTGAAATTAACAAAAATCTCTTACATATTGTGTTTAGATTTATTTTCAAGTTATATGGCAAAATGGGAGATCACGATTTTTTTCAAAACTTTAATAAAAGGTATAATGGACTTCACTGCCAAAAATAACCGTTTAAATATAGTTTTAAACAAGGTACACTAAATGAAATATTGTACAAATTGTATCGGATAAAATAAATGATGACCCCACTGAAAGTAGGTGGCAGCTGAATGCTATATTTATCTTTGTTGTTTTACATTGGAATAGAAAATTCTTAGCAAAGGGTGAGTGACGTACCCGTCGGTACTTGCAGAGGTCGATACAACGCCTACGCGTGTAATGGACACAATATTATGTTTTAGACGTATTTTAAAATCTATTTATTTAAGTCCTAATATTCCCAATAGATAATTCGTTACAAACGCGACTAACATGGTTCAAACTACTTCAAAACGAATCGTATGCGGGTAGTTTCACAGGGCGCCCCATTGTACGTGAATTAAAAAATCTCAGTTTCTTAAAATCCTCAATAACTTGGGTGTTTCTGGAGCGATTTACACTTTATTTCTTCATCACGGAACTTTCTTTTTTTACATGGTGTAATGCTTAAACTCTTTGAGTTATGGGATGGAAACCAACATCACTTTCCAATGTTTTTTAAATAATTTGAAATAACTCAGCTTCTGCCTATCTATATTTTGTTAATTAGATTAGTATGTCCTAAGTTAAATTTAACTTATAACAACTTGAAGAGCGGATCATCCTATCATCATCATTGTTGCTTAAAAGGAAGCTTCTGACCCCTTTATGATTGTAACTTAAGACTATAAAGAAAATAAAGATTATTATTCGATTATTATTATTAACTGTCTCACACGTAACTTGCAATGAACATTCGATATTTAGAGTGATGAAAAATCATACAATTTTTGACCTTCATCTCCACAATCCTGATGATGCAGGGGTGCTTTAAAGCACAACCGTAGAAGTTAGCCATTTAGTAGTTACGGATATGTAATAAGATTATAAAGCAAAGATACAAGACGCAGGCGTAAAAGAGCGAGTAACACGACCTACTCCTCGGAGAGTCATCTCCGTATGGGTCCTTGGAACCGCGGACAAGTGCTTTAAGCGTATCTGGCAAATGGCTTCCAGACGATCACCGTGCGGTTTTAGCAGGTAGGAGTCCGGCATATTCTCTTAGAAAATCCTAGTGTGGGGCTATGAGTATAGAAAGCATGTGTTTTTTTTTTATTTAAATTATTTTTAACTTTTTTGTAGCAATGTGATCTGCGTTGTACTAGGTTCTCCGTCAAGCATAGCAACCCTTAAAGTAAGCATCGTAACCCTCAAAGAGCTAAAGAGCGTAAAAAGGGCAGATGTCTTTCCACGTTTACTTTTTTAAATATTCATACTTAAATATTCCGAGGCGTCGCTCTAGAAGAGCACCACTTTTCCCGGTGTCATACATGACATGAACCTGAAAAGTATAGTGGTAGGTACGAGGAAAATAAAAAATATTATATACTAGCTGTTGCCCGCGACTTCGTCCGCGTTTTCGTTGTTTTTCGTAAAAAAAAGTAGCCTATGTCCTTCCTCACGGTTCAGTGGTTTTGATGTAACAAACAGATTAACTTTCGTATTTTAGTAGGGAAATATAATATGTCATATCTACAATACTGTTGAAAAATATCGCAATACGGAACCGCACAATATTATTGTTAATAGCTTTGCCCGCGACTCCGCCAGCGAGTAACTCCTTGTGTGTTATTGAGTTAATGTATTGGTAATATTGTTTAGATCACGTTCACATGAGGCTTAAGAACCTTTTTTATTTTTGTTTTCGAGGGGGAAACCTTCAAAAGGTACCCGACGCCGTGGGAGCGACGCAGAGTTATGTGGAATTTTTACCGCACTAAAACCCCCCCGGTGGCCGTCTTCGGTGCTATAAAGAGGACTCGGGCTCCTCCCAGATGGGCGGATGGGCCCACCACCCAATCTAGTCTTTACGGCGGTATGCGACCACACATATCGCCACCTTCCCGGTATCGCCTGGCTGGACGGTTCAAGCTCCCACTCTAGCCGCCCGCAACCCCGGAAGCCCCTTTTAGTCGCCTCTTACGACAGGCAGGGATACCGTAGCCCTATTCCGATCCTGCCGAAGGCTTAAGTACTTATATAACGAAAATACTTCAATGCAAAGCTTCCGGGTAAACTATGTTGAATGTTGATCCATCCGGCACGTGAACGTAAAGATTTTTGGAACTACTGACCCGGGAAAGAGCGACGTCAAATAAAAAAAAAAAAAAAAAAAAACAACTGACACCGAGATCTACTCCAGCAACACGAAAAGTCTGCCCTTGAGCCTTATTAATTGTCATTGCATAACACACCGATACTGGGAATTGCGTTCTTTTAAATTGGAATGGAAAATTATTAGGTACTAAGGGAATTCTGGGAATAAAGACGGTTTCTCCTGCACCGCAACCTGTTAAAATTTGAGCCTCGATAATATTTTGTTGCAACCGGGTTACTTTTAGCCGAGTTCCATTGCAAAGTTGTGGTGGTCTTAAATTTCGGAGCAGAATAATCGGAATGCCAATTTTTAAACAAATTTCATGAGAAGGAAGTCCGGGCATATTTAAAGAATTTAAAAATTCTATCGGGTAGTTAGTGGCGTCTTGTTCATCGACCATTCTATTTATTGAACTATAAACTTTGCTTTCCCCTTGTATATTCGACAGTATTTTATTATTAATCTCAAATGCCTGGTCATTGCGAGGAGTTAAGATGGATCTTTCGCATAGCCAAGAATTGTCCCTATTTAATATATTTGTTACGTCACCGTGACACTGTTCACTGTTCACTGTTCACTGTTCACTGTTCACTGTTCATTTTTCATTTTTTATTTTTCATTTTTCATTTTTCATTTTCTTTTTCATTTTTTCATTTTTCATTTTTCATTTTTCATTTTTCATTTTTCATTTTTCATTTTTCATTTTTCATTTTTCATTTTTCATTTTTCATTTTTCATTTTTCATTTTTCATTTTTCATTTTTCATTTTTCATTTTTCATTTTTCATTTTTCATTTTTCATTTTTCATTTTTCATTTTTCATTTTTCATTTTTCATTTTTCATTTTTCATTTTTTATTTTTCATTTTTCATTTTTCATTTTTCATTTTTCATTTTTCATTTTTCATTTTTCATTTTTCATTTTTCATTTTTCATTTTTCATTTTTCATTTTTAAAAATTTCATTTTTCATTTTTCAATTTTCAATTTTCAATTTTCAATTTTCAATCTTCAATCTTCAATTTTCAATTTTCAATTTTCAATTTTCAATTTTCAATTTTCAATTTTCAATTTTGAATTCTCATTTTTCATTTTTCATTTTCTTTTTCATTTTTTCATTTTTCATTTTTCATTTTTCATTTTTCATTTTTCATTTTTCATTTTTCATTTTTCATTTTTCATTTTTCATTTTTCATTTTTCATTTTTCATTTTTCATTTTTCATTTTTCATTTTTCATTTTTCATTTTTCATTTTTCATTTTTCATTTTTCATTTTTCATTTTTCATTTTCATTTTTCATTTTTCATTTTTCATTTTTCATTTTTCATTTTTCATTTTCATTTTTCATTTTCCATTTTTCATTTTTCATTTTTCATTTTTCATTTTCATGTTCATTTTCGTACAGATAGATGACTGAGTTATAAACGTAAGAGTAGACAAATATAATCAGAAAGCTTTGAACTGCTAAGCTATCGGGAGTTACACGTGTTATTGTGAGTCAACCATAAAAGATGGACATATGCTGTCGTACGATATTTTTTAGATAATTTTAAGGAAAATATTTCCCTCATACATGATTTCTGTGTAGCTTTAACCATTAAGGTTGCACACGCGACAGAAGCTTAAAAAAGTAACTTCTCCCGTTTTCCCAACATTTCCCTTTACTGCTCTGCTCCTATTGATTGTAGCGGGATGAAAAGTATACTATAACCAGCCCAGGAGTATAAAGAATAATCGTACCAAGTTTCGTTAAAATCCACTGAGTAGTTTTTGTTTCTATAACGGTTATACAGACAGACAGACAGACAGACAGACAGACAGACAGACAGACAAAAATTTTACTGATTGCATTTTTGGCATCAGTATCGATCCCTAATCACGCCCTGATAGTTATTTGGGAAAAATATTTCATGTACAGAATTGACCTCTCTACAACTTTATTAAAAGTATAGATAACTTAGTCGTTAGTTAGTTCGTCCAATAGTCGGAATCGACAAGCAGAGTATTCTTATAGAAAATTTAAAGATAATTGATGCCACACCCCTTTGTAAGTAGCGACCGGAGAACAAAATCGATTGAGATATAAGAGAGGAAAATGTTCTTAGCTTTTTCTGCTTAGTCTATTTATATAATAATAAGGCAACTTATTACCGCAGCTTTGATTGGAGCCAGTAGCTCGTCATCGCCTGCTCGTATCGGGCGGATGTCATCCTCTTTGTAATTAATAAATATTACTCAGCTATTTGTTTCATCTTGGATATTTGAATGTAAGGATACGTTTGATTGCTTTACGTACGAGTTCACACCTCAGAAGGGTAACGCAAGGGACCCAATCAGGTGAGGTCATGAATTATACATTATATAGCTATAAATAGACTTCGTCGATAAGTAGTGGATGCTTAGAATGAGATAAATGTGCTTTACAAATGTATACATATATGTATATTTAATTTTATCAAATTGGAATAATAATATCAGACAGGTACATTTCGTTTCAAACATAATTGTTATTTGAATCATTATTAAGGTATAAACTTAAAAGAATACTATATCTACAGTAAATGAAACACTTCATAAAATAATATCAATTCCGTATTTATTAATTATTTTCTATTTTGTATTAATAAAACTTAAAATTAACGCAGTCATTCTCTGTGTTGCACATTTAATTTTTATTACAATACACACTAACCTGTTATCGTAGGTGTACAACATACACACACCACAAACACATTTTTCGTTATTATTTTCCTATCACTTTCTTAGAACATTCCGCGATTGTCGTTCATTTGTCATTATAACCCTAAGTTGCATTCAATGCGATACAATATATTATAAAAATCTGCTATTTTATGTTTTTTCATTATCACAAATATTTGCTATACATCAAAAATATTATAACTGAAACATTTATTAATAATAAATAAATTAACCTGACGATCGAGCTTAGCTCGACGCAGGGGCCTTACATTAACGAAAAGATGTTTTATAAATATAGACATACTTATCTGTCGGATCATGAGAGAAAGAGAAAGATGTAGATTCGATAAAGTGATAGGTAACAATTATGGCAAATAATAACATAATCTAAAAATAGATAACCTTTCGACGGCGCACAAGAACGGCGTACAAGCCACGTCTCGAATTCAGGATAATTGCTAAGTTAAAAGAAAATAAGGCTGCAGAGACACGTAAGTCGTCCAACTTAGGTTACAGGAGCAGACGTGTGATTACCATTTGTGTTAGCTAATTACTCTAAATACTTACTTCTGGTTCTGACGTATAACAACTATTTAGTGGTATTGAAGTTTCTTTAGAGTTGTTGTGGTTTGCAATTCGATAAGAGTAGAATTCGTTACGAAAGCATTTGTCGGCCCTATAACTAGATGGCGCTGTACTCTTTACTGAATCAAGCTCATGACTCTACTTCGTAGCTCAAAAGCTCAAGTTTGCTATATATTATGCTAAATAAGAACATCAGCTGACTGAACCGGCAGTCGTATTAATGAAATGTTCTCAAAGTACAAAAGTTTAGGTCCCAACATTGACTTTATCCTCAACAGACCAAATGTTCCAGTAGACATTTCAGTGAAGTTTTTTGAAAGGTCAATTCTCATCGCATTGATATATTCTAGTTATAGAGTCGTATCAAGCAATACAGTTATCATGAAATCCTTATCGCGTCTATGTAGTCAGCAGTACATGCGACTTTCATTGAGCTGGTCGCTGGCCGGCGTTCAGTTCAGAAAGCTACCCTGGTCTCGCGGGGGTTGTCTCCCTCGAAGGTTGCGTTGGTGACGCCCTTCAAATCCCGCAAGCGCGCCACATATTCCCGTGGTTTCTATAACAGAATAACTTTGAAAAAGACAATACATAATTCTTATAGGAGCTACTGCAAATAATTTTATGTTTAAAAATCGGACGGATATACAATACAAAAGATATTGAGCATAATTTTTTACTTTTCCTTTCATCAAGACCGGCTTTTTTGACAAGAGTATTAATAGAAACGATGATCCACAACTATTTCTATTACGTAAATATAAAAAGATATGTTACTCACTTTGGAGCGGTATACTTTATTGTCGAGTCTCTTGATGCCGGCAAAGTGGTGCTCGATGTCGATCAACTTCTTGCCCTCGGTCTCCGGCAGGATGAAGTAGAAAGCTATGCATCCCGTGAAACTGTAATATCGTGAGAAATGTTACTGCCAGAACCTTACCTCGATATTGTAACCAAAATCTTTAGGAAATAAATATAGAAAAGACTGGTCGTATGTATACAAAACTATAAAAAATGTTTCTGTATGCATTTTGGTCTAGAAAAAGAGAAAAGTACTGGCCTATCCAGTGGGTCTTAAATGCTTAAGCCTTCATCTCGATCCCATTGTAAGTATTTTAATCCGTCACTTTCAAAATGTTGAAATTACAGGGACCTAATCCGCTCCCTTCCCCTTTCTATATCTGAAATACATCATTTCTTATAGAATTTCTATTGTAGTTCTGCTTCGGCTGGTCCAGCTCTCCCAAGTAGGATTTATTTAAGTTCCACCGGGGGCTTGTGTATGTACGTTACTTGTAAAAAGACACTTACCAGACAATAGCGTAGAAGCCATAAGTACCCCATATGGCGAGGCTGGTGACCATGCTGAGGTACATCTTGTTGGCGAGGAAGCCGAAGATGTAGCCGACGGCGCTGGCCAGCCCCGCCGCGCCCGACCGCGTGTTCGCGCTAAACACCTGACGTGTTGTGCATAAATTAACTTTATATCATTTAATTTTTCCAAATCATTTGGCTAAAGATGTGTTTTACTCATAATGGTGTCCCTGATAAAGAAACAATATATAGGAATAACATAATTATGGGCAGTACAATAATTTTCCCTAACTCATCAAGTGTCAAAGACGTCAAGATACTTGAGTTAGCGTTTATTGTTGTAAAAACAACATGGTAAAAAGAAATATAAGTATCACGCAAAGAAGAAAGGACAACCCCAAGGTTGTGTAAGAAAAATATTGTAGCAGACAAACTAAAGACATTTAATTTAATTTCAAAGAGTGATAAAGGAACACTCAGACAACGAACAATTTGCGGCTTTCGCCATTATTAAGCATACATGTTTAGAAAAAAGGTTAGTTAATAAATATATAGGTGATCATTTAAGTATACTGAGTAATTATTACCTCCCCTATGAGAATCCAAGGCAGCAACCTGATGCCTGTGTGTGTGATGAATGCCAGTAGCATCAAGAGCGAGGTGGGCATCCAGGAATAAGGGTTATCCTGGACGAAGTGCAAAGTAATAGATGATGTTAAACAAAATTAACTTAGAAAAAATGTATTACTTGGTTTTAACTTTTGCGACAATTATTGCTATTCTTTCTTAAGTACTTTATCTAAGTATAATTATATTACACTCTAAACAGGCAAATGTCACAGCAGATATAACTATAATTTTTGAAGGTGGTTGAACCAATGTAGTTCGACCGGAGAAGTACCACCGCCACACCTACTTCTAGCTTGAAGCATTTCTTGCATTTCGATGGAAGGGTGTGGTTTCCGGCACACTTTCACATGAGGCGACTATCATAGTCCTCAGAAGTAGCAACGCATATGTGATTTACTTCAGATGGAACCCATGTTCTGTATAAAGTTGCTTACAGATGTCCATGAGCGGCAGTGACCACTTACCATCAGATGGACTGCACGCTCGTTTGCTACTTCAGTCAGATAAAAAAATAAAATAAAAAAAGCCAAAATAGCGTATAGATACCTAAGTGCTCGTCATGGGTGTATCATCGCCACTTACCGTAACTGTCTCCTGCGCGGTCGCGGCGGTCGTGTTGCTGGCCGTGCTTTCTGTTTCCTCGTTGTTTGACAGTCCGTGCTGTAATAAATAATCGTGTGAGCTTCACTAACATACAAAATATATTTTAATTCACCTCTTCCTTCGTTAGTATAAAATAGTAAAACGTGGTTGCAGAAGTTAAAGAATTAATTATTTGTTTTAGTTCCCGGTCGCCGGGTGCAGGAGAGATCCTGGTCTTCACCCTCTCCTCCTGTCCTAACTAAGCCCCATTCGATAAGGTAAGAATGTACAATGTATCGATATCGATGTATCTCACTCGCTTGTGTTTTCCATGAATAACACTTATAGTAACGAAGTCACTACATGTATTGTCCATGCAGCCTTATGCTTAAAAACTGGACATTCCACTCGGCAATGCGTGAGACAGGACTAAGGCGTTAAATAGGTAAGTACATAGTTCAGGGGTGGCGCACCTTATTACCATCGCGAAGCCATACACATACCGTTTAAAAAAATTGATAACGCTATTATTGGGGAGATATCAATATTAAAGCTTAAAATCTTTTTATATTAAAAGTAGTAGGTACATTTTTCAACGTCTCACTTTTACGCGTAATACAAATTAAAGTAACACTAGCTGGACTTCTGTTGTGATTACATGACAACGGACTGTTCAGTAAAACGGTTACTAAGCGAGTCTGTTGTTTAACATTAAAGAAAATGCATAGATTTAATTTAGATAGAGCCGGCAAGGCAGGCTTCCAAATGTCCTTCACTTAAAAAGAGAGAAAAGTTGCGACGTTATCTCTATGACGAGATTATATAGGACATCGCAATTCTTCTTTCTAAACTAAAAACTACTCTATGTAAAATAACTCTATGAAATAATGTCTCGCATAGTTGCTGGGAATATCGTGGCGTGTCAAAAACAATGTGTCGCGTGGCGTCAATGGTACGCTTTCGGTTCGTCATCCCTGGTATAGCACACGTACGAATCGTATATAGGCGTCGTATGCAGCGAGCAGCGCGCAGCAGAGCGCGGCGCCGGCGGTGGACACGAGCACGAGCGGGCGCTTGCCGGCGCGCGCCACCAGCAGCACACAGCCGCCCGCGCCCGCCAGCTGCAGCACGCCCAGCACCAGCGTCGCGTAGTACTTGTCCAGCGGCGCCTGCAGCATCTGGAATATCGACACCGCGTACGTCTGCGCGGTGCCACGTGGTCTACTTCATGCTCTGCTACTCGTTTTTAATGTTTTCTAAATTTGTTTCTCTTTAATTTATGCCAACATTCGTATTAAGCACTAATCCTTAATCTTTTGCATCCTTCTCTACTTTATTGCTCCAAGTACTCCGGATTATACAACGTGTTGTATATTTTTATTATATCATTGTAATATTTCTTTCTATAAAGTGCAATGTAGTATGAGTAAAAGTGATTATTACACTCGTCTCTCGTACTTCCTAAAATTATTAGCGTGGCATCACTCTCTGAACCTAGTACGTAGAAAATGTCATAGTTATCGCAAAGTAAAGCAGTTTTTACATTTGGGTGGAAGGGAGTGAACACCGGCTGATCATCTTAGTCCCCAGAAGAAGCAAATATATATGAACAATTTCAGATAAAACCACAGGCATAGTTGGTTATAAGTGTCCAGTAACCAGTTACTTTCAGATGCATACTACTGCATAGTCGCTTGCTACTTTAATCTAATATATAAACAAATGTGATATATGTTCGTTTTATATTTAAGGTAGAGACAGAAAATATCGAGATCAGAGCGTACCTGCAGGGTTGTCATCCCGCTGAAGTGTCCCACGAAAAAGGCGTAGCAAACCAGTCCGAAGGGCAACAGGAAGGTGCGTTCTTTGTAGTGCGACAATTTTTCTGCCAGCGTCTCTTCCACGATCTCCGAATTTCCTGCACAAATTAAACTGACATCTAGTTTCCTGTAGCAGTAAACCATCAACATAACGCAAATTCGCGAGATACGCACGGCAAATCAAGCGATGCCTGTACAGCCAAATAACGCGGATCAGGTGGCCCAGGCGGCACAAGCTGCCTTTGCGGCGGGAGTTGCTTTTGCGATGGATGATGAAGAAGCTTCTAGAGCTTTCCATGCGGCCATCCTGGCGGAAGAAGTCGATGAATTCGAAAATATGCGTGCTTTTCGCAGGATTAACGCGGAACGGATTTATGCGGAACTGGATGTCGTCAAACAAAACTCATTGCAAACTGTAATGAAGGTCTCTGATAAAATCAAAGAGATCTGCCACATGTCCAAGGTACGTTTGGTGCAGCTGCACGTCCCGCACTCTGTCCAGAAGGGCCTCGCCAACAAGGTGCGCGTCAAATTCAATAAACTTCTAAACAACCTCAAGATTCGCGTTCTACAGCTTTCCACTTTCATCCGAACTCGTTTCGATCAATGGCTGGGGGGCATCGCGAGCATGACACCGCAGTCCTACAACACTAAAATTGGGATGGTGGAATATTACTGCACGTTGACGGTGCATGAAGTGAATAAGGTGATGGAGCTGACCTTCAGTTGGTTTAATCTCTACCTGTCAGCTTTGAAACTGAGCATGAGGAAATACTGCTGGGAGAGCAAGTCAGCGACGGACTTCGTGAATCGTTTCCACGGATGGTACAAGCAGGCTCGCAAGCTGTGTGCGTTCGTGATGACGCTGGTGCGCTTTATTATAACCGCTGCCTACAGGCAGATCGGTTCCTTCACCATCCCTTAAGCTGACGATAATCAAATGGAAGCAAACACAGAAGGAACACTTCCACACTTGACGCAATCCTGATAGTTACGACCTCCAGTATCTTCATAGAATCTACTATGTGCAATCTGTCCTATCTAACTAATATTTCCTTTTGTGTTTGACTCCATTGGATGTAACGGGTGTTTTTAGCTACGATAGTTATTCCTAATGTGTTAAACGCATCATATATAGAGCTCTCTCTGTATTGAAGTGATCAATATTAAGGGATGAATCACAATGCTTAACGTTAACCTTGCGCTTAAATCACGCAACCAAATAGCCAAAATTAGCTTACGTCGATTTACAATTGTATGTGTTTCTTTCGCAGACAATGCTGAACATTGGTGAACAAACTAAGTTCGTTCTAGATCTTTCGAATGATTTACGGTACAGTTTTTTGGGATTTCTTTACAATTTCTATCTGGCTTTAAAACACCTGTACCTGTCATTGACATATATGAATATATATTATGAATTTATCTAAAATTACACATCATATATATAACAAAAAGCATCGATCGTACTAAAAATATATATTGTTTTCTTATATTATGTATTCGAACATCGTCCTCATGTGTCCTATCACTATACACACATATTTATCCTATCATATATGTTATTATCATTATATTTATAATACTACAGTAGGTAGTATATATCTAACGTAAGTTTGGTGTTTTATGTTTGTGTAGAGTTAGCCGCCTCGTTTCGTCCCCTTCAGGACAAATACATTTAGAGGCAACGGTATATACTATTATATAAATTTTATAATGTCTATCTAAGTATACGTATTAGTCAATACTGTTATCACTTTGGACCCAAAATTCGAATTTACAAAAATACTTATCTTGCTTAAAACGTTCTCTATCGTAATAGTTTATACACATTATATATATTAAACATATGTAAATACGTCTACGTATCACATACGTATTTATAATCCAAAACCAAGTACCTACATTAAATCATGTACCTGTTAAAATCCCTGTTAAGTTAATAAGCTATAATATGATAATATAAATGTAATTCAGTAGAACATTTTAAATACGCAAAGCAACTAACCGCATTCCTTGACGGTATTCCATCTCATTCTCTCAGGAGTAATGGTGTACTTCAATATCAAATTGACTACGTAGCCTCCTATTATTTCTATAATATTACATATTCAATTCCTGTTGCCTGAAATCTCTGAAAGAAAGAAGTTATCTAACTCTTAAAGTTTATTTTAAACGTATTCCCAATTAGAGTTTCCCCTATATATTCTTGACTTGGATCTTTGTCTCAAGAGTCATATATGTATTCCTTCCCTAAATTTCGTGAAACAATTTATGGATGACTTATTTCAAGGAGCACACCATCGTCAGAATAGCAGCTAGGCTGTTCCTCCGAGGTCCCCGTTGCTTTATGTTCATAAACAAATGTATACTGAACTTGACTTATTAATAAGAAGATTGCGACTCTGACATAAAATTATGTCCAAAACTATGTCAAATTATAGGTTTTGTTAGAAACGCGATTTTTAGTTAAATATTTCATAAATTTTCAGAAAGGTGTTATTATGATCCAATGTTGAGTAATTTTAATTTGTCTAACTTATAATTCTTCTATATTTAGTGTCATTTTAGCACCATTTGGATGTTTTTGAGTGTTAAGTCGAAATTCCTTTATTAGCAGGCCATCAACGACCTATTTATTCAAATGTTTACCCATAAGTTGAGACTGATCCGCCTCCCCTTCGTAGTGTACTCACAAACGACTGTCATCGAAGTAGCACTTTGGCACTGCACTTCGACGAATCCAGCTTTAATTTTAGTATGAAACATTTGGATTTTAAAAGCGTCCAAGACAAATCTTATTTTCTTGTATCAATTTACTGTACTCGGCTTAAATATCCTTCTCTATGTAACGTGTGACCTCCACAGAGGTATAATGGGATATTTACTTTATGTCTACAACTAAATATTATCTTCGTAGGAGTTTTTTCACTTTCTCGGTGTAATGTTGAACTGCTTTTGTGATGAATGTTTTTATAATAAAATTTACGAAAACCAATTATAGTTTTACTTTTATCTTGCCTGGCTACATCCTCTAAGCACCCTGGCCCGCTGGCGCTACTAGGGTCATCTCTGAATACTAAATACATACAGAAACAGAAATATTTATCGACACTGTTATCACCGTAATCAAGCATATCATCAAGCTGCAGCGTATGACTGCTGCTGCTTAAAAAAAATAGCATTATGTAGAGTAGCATAACATGAAACTAGTATTTTGATATAACTTCACTCCTATATGGAGATGGCTATAGGAAATAAGAGGAGAAAAGCCATCGGACTATTTGATACAAGTAACATACGAGTTCTTATTGAGTGAAGTATGTAGAAATATTTTGACGAAATACCATTTCCTTTTTTGAACAGCGCCTGTATATCCCTCAATTCTTCTTCAACTGATTTGGGTCCAGTCCATCCGCGAAGCCACTGCAAACTCTAGAATACAAAATAATAAATTGAAAATACTTTCTACTTTTAGAAATAAAAATAATTATCACCTGTTTCCAAAGAAATTAGAAAAAAACTCATATTAAATCTGAGAATTTTTAAATGACCAAGTGTGAGTGAGTGATAAAGGAGGTGTCCCTGCGTGCGAGGTTGACTCCATCCATCTCAACACAAGATGGCGGTAATAAGTATGCCACTATAATAGGTGGCATGTGTAATTTGCTTCGTAATACTTATTTTATATGACGGTATGTAGATGTTTACAACGCTAAAAAATAAATTAAAATGTTTTTTTGTAGAACAACCTACCTAGTATATTACTTTATCACAAGTCATTTCCCATAAACAAATCAAACAAACCTAATCAATACTATATAAGCATTAAAACATTGTTTTGTACTTTACTGTAGTATATTAATAAGCCATTTAAGATGAGAAGACTATATAACAAACAGTACAAAAACATTAATAATGGAATTACCTACTAGTCAGATAAAAAAGAGAAAAGCATGATCATTAAGCCATTAATTTACATCCTACTTATTAACTTGCAATGTTTGTAAGTAAGTATGTTTAGGTAAAATCTTGCACAATTAATTTGGCCCAGTGTTCATTGTCCGAATGAGCTGAAAGTCTAAATACTCTTTGATTTTTGGACAAAATGCAATTATAAATGATTTTTATTGTTGTTAATCCAAAACAGCTACCGCTACACAGTGCCAGATTAGTTATTTAAGCACTACCCGCCCTACATCGATATCAAATGAAAGAGATTAATTTGTAAAATAAAACACTCTACGAAAGAAAAATATATCCAAGATTGCCGTCATAAGAATTGGCAGACAACTCACCCAATATGGTTGTCAAATGAACTAGCTTAGCTTGTAGATGACTATTTTATCTAATGTGTCAAGAGCTGAGAGGTTCACTCTACGGTAGGAATAAATAGAAACGCTTAGTTCCTATTTATTCCTTTAGGGTAGCAGCGTACTTGTAGCCGATCTCAGTGGTATCAGCAGCAGCAGAGTATATATGTAAATATGATATGTATATATGTAACAAAAAAAATGTGTTAGAGATTACAAAAATATTATAATTAATTGAATGCAATGAGTCCTGTTATAAATATTTTATAGAGTTCTTAAATTTACCAATTTTATTATTATGTCTAATTTAGGTCATTTTGATAGGGCGTTGTATTGACGTTGAATTCTGTTCAATATGGGTTATTTACCCAGATTGTTCTTAGCCGGGCGTGTGTGACAAATGGCTGATATTTGAATGCTCTAGGTGCTTTCAATGGAGCATTTAATGTTACTCTATCTAATAATTCAGGCAATCTATATAACCATTTATTATTTTGAACAGAAAAACAAGGTCAAGTAGTTCACTGCGTTTCTTGAGGGAGCTTAGTTTAAAATATTTAAGTCTGTGTTGATATGATGGTAGACGTTTCCCTAGGTTATTCTGGTAGCATAAGTGCCAAAGAACCCGTTTTTGAACATTTTAAATTCTTTTTATGTAAGTAGCGTAATGGGGATTCCACACTTGGCTGCAGTAGGTATTCAAGACGACTTCTGAATAAGCTGATAAATAATATTATTTTAGTTAACGGATTTTTAATGCTTTTTGTGGTTCCTTAAAATAAAGAAAATAATTTAATTATTGCGTATTGTTCTAACCTTGCGGGCGTCCTCGTGCCTCTTCCTGGACACCAGCCAGTGAGGAGACTCCGGGATGAAGCATAACGCTACAACCGCCAGGATCTGAAATTTATCTTTTATTATTAAGGCAACCGAACAAATAAATACAACACGTGTTATATACTCGGACATGAGACACGTTGCCCGCCAATGTCCGAGGGAGAAAAGAGTTGACATTACGGAGCAGCGGTTATCGCATTTCATGGGGCTGGCCAGTCCCCTTGGCGATGTGTAACGATAAAAAGCCAATGAGTATCATCTTTCTTCTCCTCGTAGCTATAAATGATAGACTGCAACTTCGTATAACTTAGCTCTGATTTCTCATAACCGGTTGATGACTGGACCTGGCTGGCTTTTCCCGGAAGAAAAAGATACTAAACTGTTTTAGTCGTTCTCATATCAACCGAATTTCATATCTTTTTTTCCTTAGTCAGTAGCTTTAATAGTTCTTAACAAAAAAATATGAAAGAATATGATTATAGTCGAACATCAGACCACTGAGCGAACACTGATAATCATTAACAAGCGGATACAGACCGTGAAGGAGATGTTGAGCAAGGCCACGGAGCGCCAGGGCAGCAGCAGGCCGAAGATGAACTGCGTGAAGACGCCCAGGATGATGCACATGGAGCTGGTGGCGGTGAGCGCGCCGCGCAGGTGCGGCTGCGTCACCTCCGCCACGTACGTCAGCACCTGGCCGCGGAACACATGTGTCAGTAACATTTGTGTTCCTTCGTAGCATAGTTTTTAAAGATATAAGCATACATAGGGACAGACAGCGGGAAGCGACTTTGTGTTATACAATGTAGTGATTAGGTAGGAAGCCGTAGTTGTGAATAAGAAAAAAATGTTTCATGTGAACATACATTAATATCTATTTGTGATCTTCTACTGGACATAGGCTTCCTCTTATAAGGAGTTTAGGCCAATAGCGGAGGCCACAAACATTGGCTTAAACTCCGCCTGGCATGCGTGTTGATGACGGTAGTAGGTGGTGACAGGACGAAGCTGCTGACGGGAAGACACGGAACGATGTTATCCAAGACCGACACCACACGGCACTAATCTGAGCTAAGCTAGCAGACACACAGGCACATAGTGCATGCGTGATAAATAATCACCTACTACAATTTGTCGAAGATCAACACAAGTACCTCCTACTATCACTAGCTTTTATCGATAAATCGGTAAACATGTCAATCATAGGCATTATTTACTTTTCAACGTCTTGTAAAAACCTGATAAAATGCTAGAAATTTTAAATATTACATATTTCACTTAAATTAAAAGTGTTTTACTAGGACCTACTGAAGAATATTTATTAAATTTAAAAAATAAAGAATTTGATTCATAATTTACACCAAATTCAACCTTTGTGCCCCTAGAGAAATCTAATAACTCTATTTTGAGCCCAATTTACTTCTACCAAAATGGAAATCTACGAAAATGTATATAGATCTCCATTTTTCTGTGCGTTTTATTTAAACGAGATTCGTCAATAGTGTTACGAAGAAAACGAAGATTTATCGAAAAATCAGGGGAGTTTAATGATGTTGATGATGATTGTGAAGATGCAGGACTTTATAGACCTGAGATAGGCTTTACTAAAGCAACTACCATACTTCATAGGAACAATAAGGTCTATAAAAAAGCTAATTCTCATCGTCTGTGTAAAAATGAAAGTGTTTAGTTTAGAAAGAATCAAAGTCAGCGAATAATGATAGTTCTCAAATTGAACCAACTTAATGGATATTATTAACATAATCTTGTCATAAGTCGTGTCAGTAGTTAGCATAACACTTCAAATATGTCAATTGGACGCCGCTATTGTTTTAAATTCTATTCGATTATTCATTTGATATCCATATTGGTATTATAAAAAAAACTTCCACTTCCCCTTTTTACCTAAGTCACTCTGCAGACTACTCTATATGTTACAATCTGTCAAGCCGTCTTGGCTGTAGCGCGTGCCAAATATGTGGACATACATACAAACATACATATATACATACGCTATAAAAATATGACCCTCCTTCTGACTTAGTCAGTTAAAACAAAATACTCAACTGCAAATCTTAGTTTTAGCAGTACGGAATATTTTCGTAACAAGTCCTAGTTGTTGGAAATTATTCGTTTTATCGTATTCTAGTCAGTCGTCATTCGAAAAAAAGACAAAGATAATGGTAAATACGTTTGCAAATATTATAATGTAACAAATATAGGCTGAACATCGTCACGCTGAGCAGCTTTTCATGGACGGTTTCATCTTACATCACTACGCTGTACGTTGCTATATTGTTATTATAATTCTTTACAATTTAATATTCAATATTCTCAAGCCTAGTGGACGATTCAGTTGGACAACCTAATGACGATACCAAAACTAGATAGATTGTTATTGAAATTGATCTTCACTAAGATGAAATGCTGAGAGAAAATAGTGCAAGGCAACAAATTGACATTGTAAAGATTGACAATACCTACTGACTGTCCGTCGTATAATGTTAAAAAAATGAAGGACTGTTAATTGTAATAAAATGAAATGAAATGTCTTTATTTTGCATAGACCTACGGGGCACTTACCTACAAATTATTGTGAAGATTTATGTATATTTGTTAGTCTTTTACGTAGAAAGTTCTGGCCGGATTTTGCTGATTTTTTGGCATACAGATCGTTTATAGATCATAAAGATTACCAGACACCATAGTCAATACGAAATAAACATGAGGAAAAGCAAGTGTATTGAAGATATATTAGTAATTAGGTACTGTATATTTTTATGAGGTATTCAATTCTTATTAAAAAGAAAAATCTGCAAGCAATCTGCATATTATTTTTCTAAAGCGCTTACTATTTTTTGCAATATTGGCAACCTTAGTGCACCTATTGTTACTTGGTAATAAAAAAGTCACACACATAACAATTTTGTGTCTCATTAAGGGCGGTTTCAGACTAGCGTATTTTCTGCGCGTATGCGGCCGTTGTAGCGCGCGTGTAAGCGCGTATGCTGAATACGCGCTTACACGCGCGCTACAATACGCGCTTCATAAAAACCGGACGCATGTAATACACGCTTCCTACACTCATAGCCCCACAGTAGAATTTTCTTCTGTGTCGTGAGTGCCATGGACACACACGATGAATACACAAACTCCCAGCCCCAGAACACGAATCTAAACCATCATTCAGATACCTGTCTGGCCGGGAATCGAACCCGGGACCCATTGCGCGTCAGACCGGTATGGTAACCGCTCCGCCACGCGGGTCGTCAATGCAAACTGGCATATTTCGGCGTGTTCGCTCGGCGTATAAGCGTACTCACGGGCGCCTCGAGCAGCCCACCAGCCAGGCCGGTGAGGGACAGCGCGGCGTACAGGTGCGCGGAGCTGGTGGCGAAGTGCAGCACCAGCCACGCCACGAAGAACGGCACGTTGACCAGCTGCATGGCGCGCCGCCGGCCCAGCGGCGTCGTCACCACGCCCGACAGCGCGCACCCCAGCGGCACCACGATTAGGTTTATTGATCCTGGAATATTTCATAAATCATAATCGTTTATTTGTCAGTAAGGAATAATTATAGTAGGTGTTTACAATAGAGAAAGACGCTTACTGTGCCTAATATTGGCGTACAAATGTCAACATACTTATGTCTAGAATTAACGAATTACAAATATATTACATTAGGGTTAAATCTTATTGTACGCCCTGTGAGGCAGGACATAGAGATTATATTTTCTGTACCTATCTAAATATTATAACACCTGTTACGTACCTATGTTCCACAATAAATATATTATGAATTATGAATTATTATGAATTAATTATTATAATATACCTATATTTTAAATTTTATGTCAACTTAAAATTTATTTCAACGAAAAAGACGTACGAATACGAATAATTCTAGCATCAACATCATCATTCGTTCGTTCAACGTGGCTGCTGTAATCTGATCTTAGGTACATCTCTAATTTTTCCCAAGGTGGCGGTGGTATGTGGTACCACATTCACTGCCACCACCACACCTATTTCTAGCGTAAACGGATCTTGTGTATCAATGGAAGGATGTGCTAGCCAAATCACATAGTAGCATAGCAACTCATCTGTGGTTGACTCCCGGTAGAACCCTATCTGTGAATTTGCTTACAGATTTCCACGACCGGCAGTGACAGCAGGCGGACGGCATGTTCGTTGCTACTTCGATGTAATAAATAACATCAAGTTGATTATTAAAGTGGGTGACAGTGTTCACTTATATGTAATGTAAAAATTAAATATTTGTCTTTTTTCTCCTTACAATGAGGGTACTCATGGGGTGACTTCTATATGAAGGAACAATTTGTGGCCAGAATCTATTCGATTTAATGTTGATTATTATATAAGCAGTGGCCGTGATTGGTATATCTTAACGTACAAGAAAAACAAAGAAAAATTGTTTAAATTGAGAAACTTTTTAAATACAGGTTTCTCATTTTTAAATTTTTTCTTTGTCCATATAATACAAACGAACGATCTATATCGTTTATTATCCATGAGTTTGTGTCAAATGCATGATAGTGCGTGTAATGAGTTTCTAATACATTTTATGTATGCTTTATGCATTATTTAAAAGGAATATTAGCATCCTGCACACCCCCTTTCTATGTAAAATAAAACTTTACGAATTTATAAACTTATTTTTTTAAATCACAAGGGTTCACGTATTAATATAAATATATTAAACAACTCAAATGAGATAATATTCAGACCTACAGAGCGGGCAAGGTCAAGATTTTCATTGGAAATCTTTCAATGCGAGATAGTGTCAGTGTGATGAGGGTCACACCGACACTATCTCGCATTGATCGACTTTGGACATGTGTACAAGAAAAACTTTAAAACAGGTAATAATAGATACTTAAATTAATATAAATCTAAAAAAATACGAAAGTTTTAAGCAAGTATGGTTGGATGGATGTTTGCTATTCTTCCACGCCGACGCGACTAAACAGTTTTGGATGAAACTTGGCACACATATAGTTCATCACCTTATACATTGGACACTTTATTATGGTAAAAGAGATCTAAGCTGGTGAAACTGAGGTCAAATGCTCGTCGGTAATATGTCGCGGATGACACTTTTCTTCCTCATGTCCTGACAATATGCTTAAAGAAGGTCGATTTAATAGAATAGAAAAGTTTCGTATTGCCGGTTTCTGAATTTGCGTTTTCAGTATACTATAGGCCTACTATAAGCCGATGACCTGAAGAAGACAGCGAGAAACCGTTGGATTCAGAGGGCACAGGAGCGATTGGAGTGGCGCCATTTGGAGGAGGCCTATGTTCAGCAGTGGACATCAAAAGGCTGATGGAGGAATGGATAGGTCTACGCCTGTACAAACGCGTCAAAATTGTCTTTACTCGCGAATTGTTTATGTTTACAGGTTGTAGAACCAGTATAGTTCTTCCGGAAAAGTACCACCACACACGTGAATCATTTTTTGCGTTTCGATTGAAAGGTGTGGCCGGCACACTTTTATTTGAGGCGACCATCTTTGTCCTCGGGGGTAGCAACGCTTCTATGATGGACTTTAGATAGAATGTTTTATATGAAGCTGATTACAGATGTTCATGGGTGGCAGTGACCACTTACCATCAGGTGGACTATATGCTTGTTTGCTTCTTGAATCAAATTCTAAATAAAAGTCATTACAAGTAAATAAAAAATACAGACGAATTGAGAACCTCCTCCTTTTTGGAAGTAGGTTAAAACGAATCGGCCCTTGTTTTGCGCGCCAGCTTTCTTCGAGCATTGTTGATCTTGACAGGTTCTGTATTCGCGGCATATGGGCGGCATATGGCATACAGTAAAGGCTCTTTATTCATACCTATCCTATACCTTTTACTGTAATACCTAATGACAGAAATGTGAAAAGCGTGTAGCAGGATGAACGTTTTAGTATGAAAATCTTGACAATATGCGCCCTATAGTCAATAGTATTTACTATTAAATCTCTTTGTAGTTAAATGCATTTGTATAATATATGACAAACATAATGAAGACATCGATTCTACGCGCATGATTAAATCATTAGCATAGTTATAAAAATCACGAAACACGGATACAATTCTACAAAGGATAACATTAATCTGTTCCTATTTCCTAGAAGTAATAACAGTAATGTCAGACGACTGTCCCTGACATATGTACATCAATAGGTTGAATTACGCTATCGATTAACAAGCTGTGAATGTCGATTTTTTTAAACTACCAAATAAACAAAACTGTAACTGCTAAAAGTGAAATCTGCAATCTGGTATTTTGTTTGTGAATAATTTATTCAGTTTAATCCTTTTCGATCTTGCGTTAACAGTACCTACCTAATATATTTTTTAATGTAATGGTATATTTACTAGCTATCATAACGATAACTAAAAAATCGTCCCTCTCCTCTCCTTATTCTCTGATCGAAGGCGCCATATTTAAAAAATATATATTATATGTATAGCCTATGTCACTCTCACACTGAATTGTTTTTATGTCATAAGTTAAAATCCGGCTAGCTGTTTGGGATGTAGCGCCTGAGAAATGGACAAACATACATACATAGTATTACATAGGTACATACGCTCGAAAGCACGAAACTCGGATCCAATTCAATAAAATTCAAGTTTCTGTTTCCGAGAGGTAATAACAGAAATGTCAAGACGACTGTCCCTAACATACATCAAAATGTTGATTATTATCGTAGAATTTATTTATGTTGTAAAATGGACGCAAATGTAAGAGTACGAAGCATATCCTGTACAGGTTGAATCAACATTAAAGTCAGAATTAATTGCAGTTGCATTCTGATGACATTCGAGACGGCTGTCTGAGGAATCTGAGACATATTTTAATAGGTTAAATTACGTCTAGCAAACAATTAGCTGCAAATTAGATTCTGCTATTAGAGAACTACGTACAGTCACAAGCGTAAATATATTGGACACAGCAAAAGTATGTGATACTTCACAAGCAGCATAATAAAGTGAGATGATAAAGTTTCGATACTAATAAATAAATAGCACTACTAATATGCACTAATATGCACTACATTTTGTCCACTCATGGCCCCACACTATGATTCTTGAGTCATGTATGCCATGGACACACAAAGATGATTACACACATACAGTCATGCCCAGACCTGAAATTTAAATTCATCACATCAGCTCGGCCTGACCTGACGGCCGGGGATCGAACCGTATGTCCGATGGCGTACGTGGCGTAGCGCCCACCATACGCTACGCAACGCATTACATGATCATAAAATCATGTTTGGTGTGTTAAAATTTAAATATTTATATTATTCTGTTTTTAGTACTTGTTGTTGAAACGGTAACAGAAATGCATCATCTGTGAAAATTTCATCTATCCAGCTATCACGGTTCACAGCCTGGTGATGTGATGATAGACGGACGGTCTGCTAAGAATAACACTTTTATAGCTTCTTATTGATATATATTTCTGACCTGACCTTTTTTTTGACGTGGGGTAAACCGTCAAAGGTACCATAGTGGCCTATTTCGGCCCCAGTTGTAGAATCCAGGTTCTCCAACAGAACGCAACCGGAGTCCTTTGAGCGCGTTGCTTCTGCGACTTCCGTCCAGATGACCATCGAAGGGTACTACATAGTCTGGTATTTACGATGGTATGAGAACACGCATTCTGCCGCCCTTCCAGGAGTTGTTGGGTAGAGGGTTCAAGCTCCCACTCCTGCGACCCGCCACCCAAGACCTCCCTTTTCAGTCGCCTCTCACGACGTCTAAACAACGTCTGTCACGTCTCTCTCTCCCAGGAGATATGTTATTTCTGTTCTAGTCCAAATACTATAGGGACATGCCGTCGTGTCCCTGCTGTCACATTTAAATCCTCAAGACTACTTTTAAATTAAAATCGAGATGATAAGTGAAATTCTACCGAGGACATAAATATGATACTGTCGATTTGTGCAATGATATGAATGGACACCTACAGCGTGTACCTAGTACCTAGACACCAATTAATGTACAAATTTAGAATGTATATATTCATTACTTTTTGAACGATTTTAAATAATACAACGAGCATAGATCGCGGTGATGGTAAAACAGTAACCGGACCGGTGAGTGACCGGTGCAGTAGCGGAAACCGTTGACAAACGCTTGTTATAGCTTAATCTATGTTTTAAGGTTCTTTAAACCGACGACGCTAATTTTATAGGTAGTGTAGGTTGGTGCAGGAGTGCGCACTTGTGTTTGATTGCGTCATAAATATAAACTTTTGGGTATTTATTTAATAATTATTTGGGAAAAATGTCAGTGCCCGAAATGCGTACTCTTCAGATAGTAGTGCGGACAAGAGTGCGCATTACTTGCAAACGTCTTATTTGTAGTGAACAAGACCTCCAAAGTCTGTACATTTCTCGTGCCATCAGTTTTTGCATAAAGTTCACTCTATTCAGTCTTCTGAATACATTTCTGAATAACCTGGACCTTTTTTTCCGTGTTTTTACTAGATTAACATTTCTATTGGTCGTTGGGTGAAACTGTCTAACTAACTTTTTGTGCGCATTGACATTTGACACCTGAATTTCGCGGGAAACCTTGCGTTGTGATTGGCAATTGGGTGTGCGTCCTCTTGTACATCGTGCACTCTTGCACCACCCTGTATTATTGCATCAAACTTAGCATTATTTGCGATACACAAAGAACGTATATTATGTATTAAAAATATGTGTTTAATACGTAGGTACGAATCCTATCTAAGAGGATTTCTGTACGAGTGTTTACTTAAAGACGCACCAAATACTTATAGCTCTTCATAATATAAAAAGTTTGTTCTCGAAATTGATCAAAGCCTCGGACGTTCTTATTCGAGACGTCTTCCTTACCACCTCCTAATGTACTTTGAAACTACAAGGTTAAACCAAGGATAACACTAAGTCAGATTTCTAAGGAACTGATTGACGATAAACTTATTTATGAACAATACTTGGTTGAAAAAATGCAACACAAATTTATTATTGACGTCAAGAACAGTTTATAATTTATAATCGTCCGATTGCAACATTAAACAATTAATGTTTAATGTTGCAACTGGATGATTCAATCAATCAATGATAAAAAAGGTTTTGCAGCAACTGACTGCATTTCCTAATGTTCGATCTAGAGACTATAATTGTTTTTAAATTTTCTTGATATTCAGGTAAATCACTACGTTGTAAGCCTATGTGGTTCGACTCCGGCTTTTATCCATGTCTTTCTTATTATAATTGCGCTGATATGTTCTGGTCTTTTACTGAACTTTAAGGCAAGATACTGGAGCTAACTTTCATTACCATGTAAAAAAAACATGATTGTAATAATATTAAAAAAATGAATATAAATAAGAAAAAAAGACAAACCCGCTGAGTTTCTTGCCGGATCTTCTCAGTTGAGGTTGTATTCCGATCCGGTGGTAGTGTAAGAAAAAAAAATGTAACTGACAATTTGTAAGTGCCCCCGTAGGCCTATATAAAAATAAAGACATTTCAAAGAGAGTGCTTAGATACACTTATACGAAGCGATCTAATTTAGTTTTTAGTGGTAGCAACTACCTGCTTGAGCCAGCTTCTGCACAGGCAAAACGCGTTTACGTTTTTATCAATGCATCCCTTCAAAATAGGATACAATAGTTTTATTGTTAAGAAATTGTAACTGTTATTATTATTTTGTGTAATTAGCTTAAGAAATAATGGAGTTGTCATGTACATTGTATCTAAAACATCTTAATAAATAAGAATTAAAAAAAATAAAATAAACTACCTGCTTATCGATTACTCTAATGTGGGATTCATTGCAGATGTCACGTTGACAGATGGCAGCGATGCGCATGTTTGCCACTTTTTTACTAATTCAAAGAGTAAAAATCCGCAAGGATTCCATTTTTATCCACCTTTTTTCATTAAAGTTATGTATTGTGCTAGTGATGTAATGAATATTGCTATTTAAACATTCACGAATGCGAATATTATTTTTAATTGCAAGTCAAAGTGGGCGCCGCTAGGTTTAATTTATACACTGACTATTAAGTAGTATAAAATATAGAACTAGTGTAGGGAGCGGTAGAACGTAGATTTGATAACCAATCCGTTGTAATTATGTCGACCTTTTTGGTCGTCAAACTGCCATTTTATATTCGTAAAACATTCGTACAACTGTTGCGAATGCGAATGCAAACATTCGTTACATCACTAAAATGTACGTATTAAAACAATATTTATCTCCATGAATTCAATTTAGGATTTAAGCAAAGTGATTCACTCGACGGAATGGACAGTGTGCGCGCCGCGTCAAGGCGAGCGAGATGCAGTGACATTGGACTGCGCTGATCCGAACTCTATGGTTAAGGTCCATTGCCCATAAAGAATACCGTTTTTATTTGTTGATTAGCTTCCTTGAATCTCTATTTTATGTGGACGAAGAAAGAAATGCAAAAATATAATAAGTAGGTACTTGCATTAATCGTGAAGGAAATCTTCTCGAAACTAACATTAATTAGAGATCCTTAGTCAAAAAAAAAATGAGTGCGTGTACTAGCGTACAATCGTAAGAAGTGAAACTTCTTTATGACGTTATTTTTCAAAAAATAATTTACTATATGCAACTTTACAGAAAGTGGTTAAGTAAAGTTAAATTAGATAAAGTTTAATAAAAGGCTTTTATTAAACTTTATCATATAATCTAATCTATAATAATCTATCTAATATCACGCGTGGTAGGGATAAGAAAAAGATGGCGCGTAACGGAAAAAAAAGATGGCGCGTAACAGAAAAAGATGGCGCGTAACGAAAAAATGTTACACTAAATTATTTCCAGCCCCGATAAAGAAGTTTCACTTCAAAAAGGTTCAATCTTTCAAAAAAGTTTTTAATAGTACGACAAGCCCATCAAAATAAAAATGAGAGAGATATTCTGTATCAATAGATGATTTTTGTACAATAGTTTGAGTATCAGATATATCGATATCGCCAATGATTTATATTTACTTTAAATATATATGTCTATTACTTTCTAATATTTAGAGGGTACGGTTTTTCGACCGTATGTGTGTATGTCTAATGTATATTACTTTGACACAATTTACAATCCACGTTCGTCTCAGTTGTTATAGTGCCTGATAATCGAAAAAAGGAGACTTTGATTCGATAAACCCGTATAACATCGTTTGTAGGACCGGTAACCGTCGGGGCAGAAAGGTCCTCGAGTAGTGACCACGTTTAGGCAGAAGGAGCACAAGCCGCCTCACCACCAGAACCGGAAACCGATGGATTCAGAAGGCACAGGAGCGGTTGAAGAAGCTCCAATTAGGGGAGGCCTACGTTCAGCAGTAGACCTTAAAATACGTGGTGGTGGTGGACGAAAAACATGTAATTAAAACTTTATAGAAAAAAGTTACAACAGTTGATATAATTGACCTAAATGACCTGACAATCTTAAACATAAATTGAAAATTGTTATTCTTGTGATTGTGTATGGGAAATAAATGTTTGTGTGATCTTAAATACATTTCATTCAAATCAATGTTGTAACAAAACCAATTGTGTCATAGTACTCACATATAAGTAATCACACACACAACACATGTGTATCTAATATTCCTAAAACAACTACTTCTGGACCAATCTGTTAAAAACATAAAAATCTACAGGATGTTACTAAGTTTCTAAGAGTTATCTTATTTAAGTTACTAATAGTTAACTTTAGTGAACTTACCAATCCAGGATATTTCGGATTGTTCCAGTTTCATCTCTCCCTCCACGGGCTCCCGGACAGCAGGAATCAAAATAGTGGGAAAGCCGAGTGTCATGCCATATCCTAGAAACAAAGATAGTATAGTAGATACTTATTTCTACATGTCATTTATATTAAACGTTGTATGTTTGTAAGGTTATAGAACGCTCATGGTTGGACCGGGGAGGAACTGCTATTTCCACTGCTCTTACGTTTTGCCAGCAGGGTGTGGTTGTCGGCTCACTTTTATGTAAAGCCCCCTTAGTCCTCAGTACTAGCAACGCATATGTGATTGAAGTTATTTTACTGATGTCCTAGTGACCACTAACCATCAGGTTAATTCTAGGGTCGATTACTACTTTAATCCTATTTTCTTTATTCCATCTTTTAAAATGATTTATGTGGCCCGCCTTTTTAGAATCGTCTAGAGGTTGAGAAATACTGTTAGTGACACCCTCGAAAAAAGTTTCTACAGATGGGTAGAAAGTGAAATAATTCTGTATTTATTTATAAGTTTTTTATCGCCCGTTTTGAAGAATATTACTATTACGCTTCTGCTCCACTCTTCTGGAGTATTTCCGCTATGGATGATGGAATCGACTTACTTTTGGAGGGCATCTAGTACATACAAGTGTATTTTCGTCATTGCCCATTGGCGTATTTAAGTTTTTGAGAGAGTTTCTGTAATCTTGTACCGGCTGACGCCCGGAAGATCCACGATGAACAGACGGAAGAAACTGCCGCCCAACTCCAAGATTTAAGTGCCTAAGCCGCACCTTACAACCACGAGAAGTAAGGGGGTGGTGCTATTCAAGACCGACATTACATGACTAAAACCGCACTACGCTAACTTTAATACTATAAATATACGTGACAGATATTTTATACATATGATGCACGGCTTAATAGTAACTGCAACAATGAAAAGTTATCAATTGTCGTCGATGATTCTTATAACACTTATCTGACTTGTTTATACTATATCTTATCCTATATTTAAGCAAATAGTATATGTTAGTTATCCGACGCGAGACGTATGAGAAACATTTCGCAAGCAACATAAATCGCACATTCATTCGCGCCAGCAGTAAGGCCGCGTTCACACAGTATCACGATTGCGATTGATTTAAAATTTTGCAAATTGTACATGTGATGCGACCGCGTGTTACGTGTTAGGAAGCTCGTTTGAAATACGAAGTTTAGCCAACATCGTCTTACTTGTGTAGCTGCGCCTAAACGTCATGTTTTCTACAAGGTACCATCTTAGTCCTCGGGAGTAGCAGTGCGTCTGTCATTGACTTCAAATAGAAGCCCTGTTTTTCATGAAGTAACCTCTTACCATCAGGTGGTCTTAAAGCTCGTTTGCTATTTCAATCTAATAAAAATGACATTTAAATTATAAACGAGCATGTAGTGATGGTCAAATTACTATAAATATATCTATTCTAACTTCTTTAGAGGTAGCAGCTGTGGCAAACCTTACCCAGAGTATAGAACGAACGAATCCAACGAACTTAAATACATTCATAACTAACCAAACCAGCACTGATCATAAATGCCCTTCTGGGGGATCTTATTTCGGTAAAATACATCACCGTACACATTTTAAGACATAAAATCCCAGATGGGTTGAACAAAAACTTATAAAACGAATTCCTAATTTTAGTGTTACTAAGAATACATTAAGTATACGATGTTATATTATCATATAATTTACATTCTTAATGGTTTTGTTAGTAAAAAGTGGTTTTGAACATTAACAGGATAAAATTATATTATTTAATAGAAGGCCACAGATACAATAATCAGTAAAACAAGTATTTAAGAAGCAATTCGCTTATTTTTTTCTCGCATTGCTCAGTTTTTACACAATCGCTAATAAAAGTCAGATATATACAAAACACGTACATATGAAGGAACAAATACGTCCCAGGAATTCACGTGAGGAATTGTAAAAGAATTTAGATTACCCACATTTGCTAAGAAATTGAAGACTTTACAAAGATTTTTTTACACGTTTCCAAAATAAGTAACATATTTTAGTTGTTTCTTAGCATATTCCAGTGAGAACGAGAGGAACCTACCTAAAAAATTTCGCCAAATTTGAGTTATTAACTTCAAGTTGTTGAAGTTATTAAATTAATTAGCGTAAAGGTCATTTCCGGTATTTGCTTGAAACTGCTCCTAATAACGCCGTCTAATGAACTTAAAAGTTACGTTTCTGTGCTAGGAAAAGGACAAATATAAATGTTTCGTCCCCCAAAACGTGAACACAATTGCGTAATTCTCACAAAACGCAAATTTCGCATTAGGGCACTTTTAATCTCAGCGTGTGATATAGGTATACTTCGCAGAGCATTTAGCAAAGCCAATGATGTAGTACCGTCAAGCACACAGACAACCCATTAGCTCTAAAAAGTACACAAGTTACACTGTTAATTAGTAACGAACCCGACTGTTTAAAAACGAATTAATCGCGTTTCGTTTTGTAACAGTTTAATTAATTTACTGCTTTTTTGGATTTTGCGTCAAAACAGTAATGTAAGTGTATTATAATGCACATGTAATCGTAATGGTCTACACACTAGCTTTTACTTGATACCCATCTTACTATGATGATCAAAATAATCATTCCTCCCTCCCCCCTTGCTCTCTGACCGAGAGCACCATGGATAAAATTATATAATCTATGTCACTCGAACAACTGAATCGTTTCAAATGATATGACGTATGCCACAATCCTTCAAGGTTATGTATGACACAATCCATCCTTGCAGGTGGTAGAACCAGTGTAGTTCGACCGGGCAGTACCACCGCCACACCTATTTATAGTGTGAAGCATTTCTTGCGTTTCGATAGAAGGGTGTGGTTGCCGTCGCACTTCTATTTGAGGCGACCATCATCGGGAGTAGCAACGCATCTGTGATTGACTTCATATAGAACCTATGTTCCATTTGAAATTGCTTATAGATGTCCATGGGCGGCAGTGACCACTTACCATCAGGTGGACTGCATGCTCATTTGCTACTTCAATCATATTGTATAAGATTATATCTTAGTGTTTTGAACAAGTGTGTTGCTTTTGAAAATAAGAAACGACATTTCAAGTTTATTATTCCACCAAACCTATCTTTCTTCACAAAATATATTCTGAAGTTTTAAAATTAGACAGACGTCAATATAAAAAAAAGAACTAAATAATTAAAGAAATCCTATTTTCTTCATACATATAAAAAACAATCAAGGCGTTTCGGCTGTAGCGCGTGCTAAATAAATGGACATTAATACAAACCTACGTACATACCTACAAATATACATACAGATATATACGCTCGAAAAGGTACCAAAATCTTAATCATAAATTGGCACGGTTATAGTTTAAATAGAGAAGGAGTGCAGGATGGTAATATATTTTTTAATATTGCAGAAAAAGGTATATAACATCAATTAAAAACATATTACACCACCACGAAAGTGACATAAACACATAAATAAACGAAATAAAACCTCTATTGTTATGTTGCTATGAAAAAAATACAAAGAATGTACAATGTCTTTGTCAAAATACGCGTTATTGCATTGAAATGCAGCTTAATGATTTAATCTCTTTTCCCCTTTAATGCGTATTTTAAAAATAATTCGATAATAATATTCACCCGACAAATACATTTAAAATCTTTGCAGGACATTAAAGTGTTTTGGAATTATAAGTAATTTAATTGAATTTGAGAATTATTCATGCCTCTTTAGACAAGTGCAAGTTGAGTTTTAACTTTCAGTATATAACAATGTACTCTGTGGTTTTAACGTTAGACTACAGTCGAATTTTGACCACTGCGATGTGGAAAGCTATAATAAAATCTGAAAACTTAGTCGTAAATTACAAGGATGCTAACGGTGCAACAGTGCAATCGACACACATAAACCGACATTTCGGAAATACTGGAAATACCGCTACTCATTTCCAGTTTAACACAGAAACCGATTTACATTTATATTTTTTTACACTTCGAAGTTCAAATTGTTGCATTGACGTTAGTCAAAAAAGTTTTTGGGTTTGGGTTTTTGTCCTGGAGATGGAGACATCCCGCATGTTCGCCGACGACTTTGCGGACTGTAGGTATTAGTGATGTAACGAATGTCACTATTTGAACATTCGCGAATGCGAATGCGAATCTCTCTCTCTCTCTTTCTATCTCTCTTCATCTCTCTAATCAACCCATTATAGTCCCACTGCGGGGTTTTCTCTCAGAATGAGAGAGTTTAGGCCATAGTCCACCGGCTGGCCAAGTGCGAATTGGTGGTGAATGCAGTTATTATTTTATTTGACGTCAACATGGGCGCCGCTATAAGAGGCGGTAAAAATTTGGAGATGTTTTTTTTGTAATCAAACTGCAGTTACATTCGTAAAACAATCCCACAATTCTTGCGAATGCGACTGTGAGAACATGCGAATATTAGCGAATGCGAAAGCGAGTAATCATAACATCACTATTAGGTTTGCATCAGGAATGTTGACATTATTTCCGTATCTGTGTAAAGATTAATTAACACCAGAACAATCGCCTTCGATACATTAACTCGTGTTATTGCAGATAGCATGTTCACGGTTCAACTGCGTGTTTCTCTGTAACACTTTTTGCACCATTCAGAAATCTGTGGATAGATACATAGATACGAATATACCATATTTATATTTACCGTACCTTGTAACAATAGCGAAAAGATTTAATGATCTGGTTAAAAGAGAACAAAAGTTCTTTTATTAGTCATTCCTGAAGGCTAAGTAATGAGGCTTTAAGGCTAGAATAGCACCACTTCTTCCTACGTCCAGGCGTTTATTCTAAAAAGTACCTGTCTATTTAAATAACCATAAATGTTTTTATAAGAATATGACTTCTCCCAACTAGTCTTTCATGAAAATTCATGAAAATTGCCACATATATAAAACAATAACTGATTTACTTTCTTTTGTTACTTATTTCAGTATAAAATAGAGCAATTGAAACCATGTTTATGTATAATTTAAAAAATATAAGTTTTCCGGAAAAACCATTTTCACATTCTTACATAAATATCAGCGTGAAGTTAATCAGGTACTTACTTTTTGTAATTAATCAGGTACTTACTCCCGAAGGCAGTTCGATTGAATCGATACAGTTAATTCATGTGGCGTTGTATCCAATTGTACTTAATGAGTTTTAAAAGTGCTACACTTGTTTTAATGTATGATTTTCGTTTAATGAAAATGATAACTCTGTGGGTTATACATACATATAGTTAAGAATATTGCTATTTAGACTTTGGCATCATTTAAGTTTGATACAGTGAAGCTAACAACAGTACTTGCATCAACCTAGTACATACATATAATAACAGTTTTTTTTATACTTTAACCTAACGACAAGGCAAACGGTCTACCTGATGGAAAGTAGTCACCGTCACCTGTGGACATTCGCAACACCAGAGGAGTCGCCAATGCATCGCCGGCTTTCTAGGAGAGCTCTTTTCGCACCTTTCTTGAAGAACCCCATGTCATAGCCTTCCGGGAAAACCTCAGGAGGAAGCTCATTCCACAACTTGCACGTCCGTAGCAAAGACGAGCGTGCAAACCGAACCGTGGAGGACCGCCACGAGTCCAGTTGGTGCGGATGAAACATCATCCTTCGGCCAGTGGTGCGGTGAAGAAAAGTTGACGAAGGCACCAGGTCAAAAAGTAGATATTAAACAAGTTTTTGATAAACGAAAACATCTTAATTAAATCAGATGTTTTTCGTAAAAATATTCTTCCAAATATTTCTGTAAAAATATACCCACTCTACGCAGCAAAATCGAAAATATTTTATTAAATATAAAAAAACATCCCGAGGGCTGTTCTGAAAAGAAGTTAATTTGGTAAACAAATTGCCCCTAATCACAAAGAGGGAAATTACGTTATTCAGACATAAAAACATCACTGCCAATAAAGGTTGGCTTTACCTACTTGTATAAGGATAATTTTAAGAAACAAGATTTATTACATTCAAACCAAAAAAGAAGATTCGCGCATCATTAAATATAAGTTGTACTTGTCTGACTTTTCGTGGGGGTTTTAAATAAATGTTATACGATAACATTATTTATTTGAAAACCCGCCCCTGCTTCGTACGGACGCAATGTTCATACTTAATTGGATAAGGATTAAAAGATTCATATTGTAAAATGGCTTCGTAAATAAGCCATTATTTCCCGTAAAAAGTAAAGGATAAATGGTTATTGTGAGTTATCCCTACTAAAAAGAGATGTACCACCGCAGACTTTTTTGTAGACCTTTTTAAGGTGTGGGTACTGTAGGATAACACAACGCAAGCAATGCGTTTATTTACGACATCATAATAGAAATCTCTAAAATTATCAGTGTTTTTTTACTACCTCATACATTAGTGATGTAACGAATAATCGCATTCGCATTCGCAAGACTTGCGCGAATATTGAATTGCAGTGTTTTGCAAAAAGAGGTCGCAAATGTATACAAATTTAATTTGAACCAAAATTTAGTCGACAAAAATGAAAAAAAAAAGGTTGCCAAATTTATATCGTCCGTCATCCTACACAAAGAACTGAACAAAATCGCATTCGCGAATGTGAAAAAATAACATTCATTACATCATTATTACGCATGTATTGTACATAAAACCCTTCCTCTTGAATCACTCTATTAAAAAACCGCATCAAAATCCGTTGCGTAGTTTTAAAAAACTAAGTATACATGGGGACAGACAGCCAGCGGCGACTTTTTTATACTACGTACTATGTAGCGATGATTTGTTTATGCGTTTTATATCTTACATCAACTTGTGACTTCGCCAAGATTTCTTTTACTGAGTACAATTAGCACGACTTATACTGAATAGAACTCATTCTGTATTTAGTTATGTTAGTTAAGTAATTCATTAAGTAATGAAATCATAATCGGCGATTTTCCATACTTTAGTAGTTTGTTTGTTAAATCGAATAGTATTCGGTATTCGGGTATTCGGTGAAATCACTATTCGGCGCATCTCTAATGACAACCATATGATGCTGCAAGGCCGTGACCATGTTTTAGGCAGGTACAACCTGTACCCTCAATGAGAGTACTGTGCCTTTGTACATGTTCGTTACATCATTGTCATAATGTCAAAAAAGAAACTTGTTTACGCATTCGCGCATACTTTACAATGTAAATTGCAACATTAACGTTTTCAGCGCCAATACGCTTTGTATTGATAGCCGAGATCTTTTGCAATGAAAATCATTGTTTTGAGTGAAAGTAATAAATTCGTACGAAGAGCGCTGTTTCTGTCACATTACTAATAAGTTGGAATAGGTGGTGATGCTCTCCATAGTCACAAATACTCAAGAATAATTTCTAATAACATTTTTTTACCAACATTTTTTATAGTTTTATATATGTTTTAAATTTATTTCGATGAGCTTATCCTATTGACTGAGAGCACCCTAAGTTGCATAATCACGTGCTTATCGAGTGGAGTGGGACTTCAAAGCAACCTCTCGCAACGAGTTAGAGAGTAACTCGTTTGAATATTTTTAGAATTCTACGTAATCGTATAACCTACCTAAGTATGGATCCACGTGACGTGCCTAAAGTGATCAAAACTTATAAAAGTATTCTGGTAATACCTACATCTGTAATTGAACTAAATAAGGGAGTCTATCAATAAACTAGCACCCTACAGTGACTGCAATTGCCGGATCATTTTTATGTCATGCTATGAATGCTATATCTAATATCTATTTTCAAATTAAGTAGAATTTAGACATGGGTTTTATTTAGGTAGGAATTTTTGAAAAACGCGGTTAATGAAAAGTAAAAATGGCTCCTGTTAACTCATTCTTTTAATAAAACGGATATCGATTATTGAGGTTTCTAACCGCAAGTGGCTCGTGTTAAATATACATAGTAAAGGAATCCCCCGCGCGTACTTAGCCTTAGCTAACTTGAAGTTACCTGTATTGTATTTACAACCGAACCACAATCGCGATATTAACGTGCACTATGACAAGTGATGCTTTATTTATATAACCACATTCTTTCCTATTGTAGACCGCGTCAATAAATCTAGTTCCAAATATTAGCATTTGGTACTTCTTCTCTATATCAACTGTAACCGTGCGTTTCATACTCATTCGTCTGCGGCAAACATGTCACAAAAACAGATCACAAGTTTTTTTTTTCACGTATTAATATACAGATTATAAAAACAAACAACGGGCCTGTTTAAAAATACCCAATCACTTGAAACTAGAATAGAAGTGTTACTATAATTAAGTAGAGCAAATATAATAGAATAAAAGTATAGAAGTCAACCGGCTAGGTGGATCGGCAGCCATACCGGTCTGACATACAATAGGTTCCACGTTCGATTCCCATCCCATTTGAGAAACGAATTTAGATTCTTGGTCTGGGTGATTATGTACTCGTCTTTGTGAGTATTTATAGCAACCACAACTAATGAGATAATCGTAGTATGGGGTATAGACATTTTATTGTTAAATTAGATACTCGTACTATATGCACAACGTGACAATTATACATTCACATGCAACCGAATCCACTCACGTCTACAAAATGGATAAATGGAGTTTTATATTTTTAAATAATAAAAAAATACTAGGTATACATTTTGAAAGCTTATTTCAAAGCTTTAAATTGATACTATAATCTCATAAATCTGCAAAATATTTTGAATTCAATCGAATTTTATTAAGAAAAAACTAAAATTTAAGCAGAAGCACAGGATAATTAAAATCAAATCAGAGCAAAATTCTGTGAATAATTTATTAAATCAATAATAGTTGGCCCCCTTGCCTTCATAACAGCTCTAAGACGGCTCCTCATCGTCCTAATGACCCTTACTACCAGATCTTAAGGGAGAGCTTCACACTCCTCTTCGAGCGCTGGCTTTGGCTCTACAATGACTGAATTTCTGGCTGACTTTGGTGAACTGATTGAATTGAATTCTTTTCGACTTTTTTCCTATCGACCTCATATGAAGGCTGAAGGACTGTAACGGTAATATATAAATTAACTCTATTACGATTAGCGCATTGTAAGGTTACCTAGAAGGAGCAGGTTCTTGACGCTGACGGCGATGATCTGCGGCAGCGCCGTCCGGAAGTTCTTCTGGTAGCCGTAGTCGCCCGGCGCGCGCGCATCGCGCTCCGCTTTCTGCTTTTCTGTCATCTATAACAAGTAACATTATTAAAATAAAAGTGTTACAATATGGGAATTTTTGTGGTGGTCTATTTACTAACTTCAATTTTATACCCGTATTGTTACTATAATTAAAAATAGCGTGCCTTCTTACTCCGCCATTTTTAATTGACTAGTCGTCCGTCACATCACATCGGTCGAAATTCGACAGTAATTTAAATTAAAAAACTAAACTTCATATTGTCCAAAGTAGTAAGAATATTTTTCAAATTCAAATAAGTTTTCAAGTAATATTGAACGCAACCGTTAAATATAAAAAGAGGTTTTATTAGCTAAGCCGTATTTAAAAAACAATAGCGGGTATTTTGACGTAATGTGTTTTCATAGGTTTTCATAGTAAGACATAATTGAATGTTTTATTTCGTTTTATTTGAGTTTGTGACGAATGCACGGTAGTGTGTGTAATGTGTTTTTTGTTGATTTTTTGTATGTTTAAGCATTATTTGTAATAAATATTAACATTCTGTACTCTTTCTCTACGTCCACTATAACCGTGCAAAATTTCATACTAATCCGTCCGCGGCTTATTACTTAAAAATGCTTCACAAGTTTTTGCTTCACTGCAGTCGCATATTTAAAAATAATATAACTTAATACTTTTTTTTTAGAATTGAGTATCTACTTATCGCTTTAAGACCTCTGAATTCAACTCTAATGGTTAGAGACTAACCTAAACCTGGGGTCGGTCTAGGTGCGCTGCTACCTTTTTTATATGATTGAAACAGCAAAGCAGTGACCACTTATCATCAGGTTAACTGTATGCAACCTGATGATAAGTGGTCACTGCCACCCATGGACATCTTTGAGCAACTTTAAATAGATCACGAGTTTTATCTGAAGTCAATCACTGACGCGTTACAACTCTAGAGGACTATGATGGTCGCCTGGTATGTGCGGTGTGTAAGAGTGCCGGCAACCACACCCTTCCACCGAAACGCAAGAAATGCTTCACGATAGAAATAGGTGTGGTGGTTCTACCTGGAAAACTAGACTGGTTCTACCTCCGTGGGCTCACACGTGTTAGGAAAATATTAGTGGCGAAATAATTTGTAAGGCGTGTGGTTAATATACAGACATTATTGTAAAAATAGGAACACCGACGTATTTATTTTGAAATATAAGTAAGACTGTCTCGTGAATAATTTTATTCTGTGGAGGTAAACATCAACGCGCGATGTGTCCTTATACGAATGGAATTTATAGAACATCTGTATAAACGTAACTAGGAAGTAAAATACCCATTAGAGTATATTTTTATATAAAATATACTTTTGGTTTAAATGAAAGGATTAGTAAAAGCAGCATTTATATACCGGTAACGAGAATAAACCTCCAAGACGGCACCAATTGTTTCTGAAACTTATAATGTACCTTCTACGACAGTGTTACTCAACCTTTTCATTATAAAAGAAAGAAAAGAAAGAAATCATTTATTCGTAATGCGTACACACTCATACAGTTTATAGACACAATAATAATATAGTACCAACTAACAATGCATTATATGAGTGGTATACATAACAAAACGGACCCTTCTCAGCATTATGCTGGCTGATTATTTTCAGTCAGTGCTGGTCTTCCGAAGGATCAGAATGGTGAGGTCACGTCTGGTCAAGAACAGTACAATCTAAGAAAAATAGTGCAATAAACAGAAAATTATTAAATGACAAAAATGTATTGTACTAAAATAAAAACTAAAAAATAAAAACTATAACAAATAATTAATTATAATTATAATAATATAATAATTGTAAATAATTATTTATAATTTATATGCTATTTGAAAAAAAATATATAAGAAAATAAATAGCAAAACATTAACTGCTATGGCTGTATAACATATTTTATCAACCCTTTTTTTCTCTTCATAATGTCTGTGATGACTGATGACAATAACTTACAGTGTAGTACAAAAAACAAAAGCAAAAGTTTTTAATATCGTGTTTTATGCTAATTACCCGCATTGTATCATATTATTTTATACCTTATTCAAAAACATGAGGCTTTTGAAATACTATTGGCTATTAAGAACCTTGGTTTATATGAAGAAAGTGATGAAGAGGCATTAAGATGCTCAAAAGTGGTCGAAGGCCATTCCTAATTTAGTGACAACTACACTAAGGAATAACTAAACAGTTGCCGCTGCACGCCAAACATCAGACAGGAACGGCAAATCTAGCAACAGGTCAGAAGTATTCACCCAACCCACAACAAAGGAGTAAAACACTGAAGGTGCACATTTGTTATATATTATATTAATTATATGACGCTTATATCTTGTAATAAGGATTCGTGATAAGATTGATGTTCCTGTAGAAATCTTTTCAATTTTACTCTTATAAATTTTCAAAACGCTGTTAACTGTTAAAGCAGCGCCGCAGTGTGGTAGCAGATGAGATCCTTGATATTTCTTACGGTATAATTTTGGCTATTAACAACGTCTGCCACGTGTGCTGATGATATAGAAATTCTGCTCGCCAGCTCCTACCTAAAGGTTCTGCAGGCGGTGAAAGACGTAGTTTTGATAAAAGTTTTTAGTGATTTATGTTTTTCATCGCCTAAATTAACATTATTTTGGGATTTATGCCTTAGTATTTAAAACAATTATTATATTAAATGATTATTTTTAACGGTATATTCATTTCATTTCATAACAACTTTCATTTGATACGAATTCCCACTTTTTAGACGAATACGGCACCTCATAAGTCAAATGAAAAAATCATAAACACAATATATGCATACAATCGGATAAAATCCTTTGAAAATGGAAAGAAAAAAGTATCTATACTTGCGTCGGGACATTTATGTATGTATAGTAGATAGTATGTACATAATAATACAATGTTTGTAATCTCATTCTAAGTTCAGAGCCTGATAAAATGATGACAATCTTCAACGATCTATTGTTACTCTAGATCTCGTATTTATACCTACAGGATAACACGCGTTACCGTATGATGTATTTATCTGTAATACTTCCAATTTAATTAGCTAATTATGTTTTAATTGATTTTCAAAAATCAGTGAAATAAGTATCTAATTATCGAGTCTATATTTTTATAAAAAAAGAAGTCAAATCCTTTTATAAAGAGTGTTTTTTTTATCTGACTAAAGTATCAAACGAGCATGCAGTCCACCTGATGGTAAGTAGTCACTGGCGCCCATGGACATCTGTAATCAACTACATATATAACATGGGTTCCATCAGAAGTCAATTACAGATGCGTTGCCACTCCCGAGAACTATGATGGTCGCCTCATGTGAACGTGTGCCGGCAACCAAACGCTTCCTTCGAAACGCAAAATTGCTTCACGCTACAAATAGGTGTGGCGGTGGTACTTCCCCGGTCGAACTACACTGGTTTTACGATCTTGTTTAAAAATGTTCAGTGGGATATCAAAATCCTTTCTTAACGGTTGCCTGCGTATAAATGGTATTTCGTCGTCAACCCATTATTGTCCCACTGCTGGGCGCGGGTCTTCTCTCAGAATGAGAGTTATAGGCCATAGTCCACCGCGCTGGCCAAGTGCGAATTGGTATTTACCTACTATAAAATACATGTATAAATCTTCAGTAATTTCGGCTTTGTATTGAAACCTAAATCAGTCAAGTTATTGCTATAAGTATAGATTAAACTTCAAACATGCATATGTCCCCTAAAAAATCTAATAAAAACACCATTCACACAACACGTTATTAACAATGTTTTTGAAACCTACAAGTACTCATCATTAGGAGAATTGTACACGGTTGTTTACACTCGGAGCCGGATCTACAGCGATGGACAAATATTATGTATGCTGGGAGTAGCCGCGGTTGCTGGCGAGCGCACGGCGCACGCTACGCTCTTGAACTTATGTTGCACAATCCCTCTCACCGACGTTGCACAAGCGCACGCGAATACGCCAAGACGCAGTGCCTAAGAAATATTAAGGCAGCACTTACTGACCATGGTGAAAACGTATAATCTATGTTTTATTTATAATACTAGTAATTGTAATGAAAACATAAAACCCAACTGCCAAAATTGCTGCTGCTGCAATGTTGGTTCTTACCGATTTATTTAATTTAGCATTTTTTTGCAATTTGTGTCAAAATAATAACAAAACATTTAAATAAAAATATTCTTGTAATGGGCTAATTACAAGCTTTAATTTGATAAAATTATCCTTTTCTTTCGCCTATTTTCTGAACGAAGACGCCATATTAAAAAAAATATTGCCTATGTCACCCTCCAAATTAATTAGAATCCAATAATTCCTCATATTATGTTACAAATCGTCAAGCTGTTATAATTGTAGCGCGTGCCTAAGAAATGGGCATACATACAAACATACATACGTACATACATACATATGCTCGAATAACATTACTCTCCTTCTGACGTATTCAGGTTAATATGAAGTACTTTGAAACTTGTTAGTCTACCTTTTAGTTAATAACCACGATGTTAAGACGTTCTACGTGAGTGTCAATGTCACGATATCGCTCTTGAAGCGTATCTTCTTGCCGCCTTACCGGGCCCTTATCACGAGTTTGACACCTTTCCTTAAAACAATGTTTACGTTTTTGTGTTTCATTACAAAATGCGTTGCAAGGAACGGCCTAAAACGAAAACATATACGTGCAATATACATAGCAATATACGCAAAACATAAACCATGACTTTTGAGGCAAAATTAACTAACCTACTAAGGGCACCGGACCGTCCGAAAATGTATCTCGATATTGCTATACTGAAAGCATAAAAGTATTGGAAACTTCGTACGAAAACAGTGTTCACGACTTTTGTGCGTAATGCAGTTACCGTACCCCAGTGTCGTACAGAAGAGACTCATTGCCCAAATATAACCGAATATAATTTCATATGATTAAACTCTACGGATACTAGAACCTTATAACTATGATAAAAGACGTAAAAAGACATTTCAAAGCAATTTTAATTAGAGGTTTAATTCAGAACACGCGACTAGAAGCAGTACCATCTTGCCAATGAACTAATCAACAAAAGCGAAAATGTTTTTAAGATCAAATGAAACCAATCCTGCTAATATAAAAACGAAAAGGTATTTCCAAATCACAATGACATATTGAAAACGATAACATTTTCATTAATCTCAGTAAATATTTTTTTACATAATGGTCAACTTCCTTCTTCAGCGATTGCTTTTAGATGACTACTGTACGTAATTGTTTGTAATAATAAATCATTTTACGTGGTGGCCATTAACTTGGTGTGTATTTATTCACATTGTTTGCAAAAATTACGTGGTTTTATTGCAATAAGACGTACGTATCATAAATAAATCTTTATCAAACTTTATATCAGCACTTGAATGTGCAAAGAATTTATTTATTCGCTACGTTTAAAATTTCCAAGCATCTCAACAATTGTAGGTAGTACGAAATATCGGGAAATACAAGAAGTGATACTTAAAAATAAATTTCAGGCTTATGCGGATGGTGGTATTAATAATGCACAACGCCATAAATGAATGATAAGACAACACACGCAGTGCGTGTCCGTGTGGAGTGTCAATTTGCGAACTCGTTTGTATTGCTAAATGCAGCCGCGACATTTTTTGAGAGTCGATAACCTATATATTGATGATTTGCGAAATTCTCATATCATTGAAATTAACTAAAGTGAAAAGGCTTAATGTTTTAATATAATGTAATAAAGCTAATAAAATAGTCAATGTAGTTAACAGCGTTAAATTAAGTATTTTATTAACGTTAATGGCTCTGCTTTGGAAAGTGGCCCGGTGACTACAATTTTCGATTTTTAAAAACAAATTGTATGAAGTAGGAACCACGGTACCCACAACTGGCGTTGCCAGGAGTCCGGATAGGGACGAACATATAAAGGCATTTTGATTGCATGTCCGGCAAAATAATCGTTGTCAGGCTATTGTTAAGCTTTTTAATTTTGACCTATCATCTCGACCTCACATTTATAGTAAATAATCACAAAAATAGTTAGCGTTGTTTTGTATAATAGGAAACTTATGGCCCAGGTCAGTGTTTAAGGCAAGGTTTAATACATAAAGCAACGGTTACATAAAAATGGAATCAATGAACTTCTTACTTCTCTTCAACGTTCACTAGGGACACTCAACTGGCAACACACAAACACAATAAACATCGACTCGCGTAACGTTTCTGCTGCCCGATGAAGCGCACATCTGTCATTGACGGTGGCTACTGGTACACTGACGCTCGGTGGGGACGGTGAGCCGCCACTTGCAGTGAGAGTGATTGAGGACTAGAAGACTAATGATAACCAGCCTCGTCACAGGTGATGTCGCGGGAAACACACTGAGGGGATACCTATTAGGGGATAAATTCCTGGTAGCCCTGTCACCGCCCACGGATAACGAAGGACAATGTACAATTTCTATTTGCCTATATAACTACTAGATTTTTACTAAAAAATAAAGATAAACTGCTATTTACTTGATTTTACTATTCAAAATGTATATTCTTTAAAAAAAATGCAGAATGATTGAAATTGTATTTCAATGCTCAAAATTTTTTTCAAATTCATTTACTTTGTTTTTTCAATTTGAAATCAAGGTATTATTAACGTAACGTAATGCCGTATTGAGTAAAGTAATTATATAACATTCAAATTTTATAGAAACAAAATGATCCAGATTACATTTTTAATGGTTGTTACAAGAACAATTTAAATGTTAATAAACTCATTTGTGCGCGCGTAACTATATGCTTTGATAGATAACACCAAGAAATAACACCCACCAAACATTTGAGTCGCTACCTGATAAAACATTGTCACACGATTTGACATGAATTTAAATTCATTGCCACAAAGATTTGAATTCAAATATGACATATTTTCATTAAATATATATTTAAATGACTCTGCACGTGTGTGTGTCTGGATGCTTTTCTAGTTGGTCGTGTGCGCGGCCAATGTTGTCCAGATTTATATATTTAGTGGTCTCTTGGAGTACGTTTCTTGGACGTTTGCCCTCAGTGGAAGGCGGAGGTCTCCTGCTGCTGTACCAGCCGCGGGATGTCACCAAGCCCTGCGCCCTGTCGCGCTACCTGCGCTACGACCTGACCTTCGGGATGGGCATGTCGGACACCATCACTTTGGTATGATTGGTTTAACAGGCTATTAATCCAGGTTAAACTACGCGATCCGGAGATATCTTTGGCCAGCAGTTGATTTGTTGAGTTGAGTTGTTTTTAGTCTTAACTACGTGTATGTAAACAAAGTAAAAAAACACACTTAAATTCCAATATCGGACGGGAACTTGGTATCGAGAACGGATCAATTGAATAACTCTTGGACAATTATCCAATGTCACAATTGGCGGCGGCCACGATCGACTTGATAAGTAAATTCAAGGCTCATGGCCAAAGAGATGGAACCAAACTGTGATGAAAATCTTATTGGTGGCGTTTTTTATCATTTTACAAACATTTTACGCCGGTGTTGCTTAGGTAGATGTTTATTGATATTCTTGAAAGCGGCCGCCCTCTCATCATGAGTGGAGGGTAATCACTTATATAATTATGTGCAGATCGTAAGAGAGTAGGTAGCAGATTTGCTCGTTGTCATCTACAGTTGGACTTATCCTTCGAGATGGATACGTCGTACAGAACACTGCTTGGTAAGTTATGATCGAAAGTCACCTTTATTCATTGCACATAAATGTAATAAGAACCAGCGAACAAAATAAACAATTACGGAAGACGACATATCATATTAAATGAATATTTTTTTATGTAAATAAATGAGAATTTAAATTAAGACACATTTAACAAATGTGTTGGAACAGACATCACCGCGTACGTCTGGATGCCTATCCAGTTGGTCATATGTATGTATGTAAGTATATAGCATATTTCGAGTAGCTATATTTGCGTTTGCATTTTAAATGTATGAATATATTTTCATAATAAATAATCTGAAATAATATTGTCACTGATAAAGTAGGTAGCTATCTTTGTTATGTTAACTAAGCAGAGCGTTTCCATATCAAACTTCCCAGATGAAAGCAACATTTTTATTGTTCCCCGACTACGTCAAAAGGAGGGTACGTTTTATATTTCAATACATCGTACATATCGTGACATTTTAATTTAATTAAAATTTATTAAATTGATACAAAATATTTTTTAAAACATGTAAGTAATTTTAAAATACCGTAATAGGTATTTCGCACAATGTACGAGCTGGATTACGAGTGCTCCGTGGAGATCGTGGCGGACTCCGAGAGCGCCCACCTGCTGGTAGTGGTGCGGTACCCCACCGCGCTGGCGCTGAACTGCGCCATGAACCGGGACGCCATCTCGCTGCTGCGGGGGGGCGCGTGCCTCCGCCTGTGCGACCTGCCGCTCGACGAGCTGGACTCCTACGTCACGTTCTCCATGGGCTCTCGGCTGCGGTTCAGGTTCATCAGCAACAGTAGCATCAATGCCGATATGAATGTAAGCATTTGTTCATTGAAGATGATTTGAATGACTTGCGACGCGGTTTCAGTGACGTGTATGAGCCCATAATTATACACTGTTCCACTATCTTTAGTCCCTCGCAAAAGTCTACGTTTCCCACGTAAAACAATCGTATTGTTAAAAATTTGCGTTTCGATAGAAGGGTGTGGTTGCCGGCACACTTTCACATGAGGCGACCATCATAGTCCTCGGGAGGAGCAACCCATCTGTGATTGACTTCAAATGGAACCCATGTTCTGTATGAAGTTGATTACTGATGTCCATGGGCGGCAGTGACCACTTACTATCAAGTGGACTGCATGCCTGTTTGCTACTTCAGACAGATAAAAGAAAAATCGTGTACCTATACATTTTTGATCACTTGCATAGGAGATCATTTCTAAACCGCCTTCGTGAAATAACCTATAAATTCGATGAGATGTTTTCAAATAGGTTCGACTTCGAATTGGCGACAATAACGCGCAGAAACGTTTTTTTAAAACACTAAAACTTTCTATTTTGATATCACTCTGTCATTTCGATGTCTATGTTAAACCGTATTTCGTCATTGCCTGGCCAATCACCAGGCGTACCTGTACCAAGTGACGGCGACGACGGCGCGGCCGCGGCCGCCCGCCGGCTGCTTCCGGTTCAACGAGACCGGCTGCACGGCCGGCGGCGACCACTACTGCTTCACCTCGGGCGTCGTCTGCGACGGCATCCGCAACTGTGGCGTCAACGACTGGTCATTTTTCATAATCTTTTTACCCGATTGCGTTTGGGGAAGGTAGCGTGTTTAGAAGGTGGTAGAACCAGTGTAGTTTGTCCGGGTAAGTACCACTGCCACACCGATTTCTAGCGTGAAGCAGTTCTTGCGTTTCGTTGGGTAAGTTTGATTGCCGACATACTTTTATATATGTCGACCATCATAGTCCTCGGGGGTAGCAACGCATCTGTGATTGATATGGGCGGCAGTGATCACTTACCATCAGGTGGACTGCATGCTCGTTTGCTACTAATATCAGATAAAAAAAGCATTATTGAAGTGAAACTTCTTTATCGGGGTTGTTGAAGTGAAATGAAACTTCTTTATCGGGGTTGGAAAAAAATTTTGTGTAACATTTTTTCGTTACGCGCCATCTTTTTCTGATCCCTACCACGCGTGATATTAGATAGATTATTATAGATTAGATTATTAACTTTATTTAACCAATTTCTGTAAAGTTGCATATAGTAAATTATCTTTTGAAAAATAACGTCATAAAGAAGTTTCACTTCTTACGAGTGTACGCTAGTACACGCACACATTTTTTTTTACCAGACTGAGTCAGAAGGAAGGTAGCGTTTTTCGAACGTATGTCTTTATGTATGTTAATTTCTGTAACACGCGCTACAAATAGCTTGACGATTTGCAACATATAACATATTATCGGAATTGACTTACTATGCAGAATGACTAAATAATTTTTAAATATGGCGCCCGTATCAGAGTAAAAGGGAGAGAAGGGTTTTTTTATTACCTATAATAACAGCTTGGGTGTCGAATGAATGCTGGCAAGCTGATCAATGCAATGATATATTTTGACGCAAAATCCAAAAACGCGGTGAATTAAATAAATTATTATAAGAACGGAAAAGACATTTGCATAAGTCATGCTTCAAAACAAATTGAACCAAACTGAATCAGTCAATTTTAAGCAGTCGGGCTTTTGTTTCATAATTTAACAATGTTATGCAGTTACTTGTTTAATGTACCTGTAATAAACAATTCTTTAGTCGAAGGATATAGACGTCAGTTAATTTTACTAGTGTTCATTACCGTTACAAGAAAACGACATAAAAGCTGATGATGGCGGGGACGTGCGGAAAAATATATAGGTAATTGACATACATCACTTACATTTTCAATGTTAGTTTAAGTTACTTTTTACTTCAGTAAATTTCATAATTTAACTTTGATAATAAGCTTCGTTTTGTAAGTATATTTATAACAATTTCAATAATTTTAATTGTAAGGTTATGTAAAAGTTAAGTCGCAATCAAATTGAACATTAATATTTGATATATCACATTTAATGGCACTTAAGATTATAACTATCGAATTCCTGCTAGTTACTTAAGTCTTTTTGATATGTCCCTTTGATAATTAATCGCGCCATTTGGTAAACTCCATAAGAAGATATTTTTTTTTATCATTTATTTTCCTTTAATAACAAACTTGATCTGAATCCTCGGTAAAGAATATTTCATTGTTGACCACCCAGTGCAGTGACAGTTCATAGCTAACGGCAGCTCATTCTATGTCCACTTATTTAATCAAGCCGGGTTGCGTTAGCTGCCTGTTCCGAATCGGCTGCCCGAATAAATGTGACCTACAAAAGTGTGTGCCCACTGCACTTTGTCATGGCAGGCCATCAGGGCCTACAGGGGCATGTTAGGAATGTATTAGTTAAGAAAAACATTGTATTAATCAAAAAGTAAGCATTGAATGTGTTAAGCGTTTACGGAAGCGTCAAACAGACAGTGTCATACTTTAATACAAATAATACTATTACCTGGCGCCGTCATAAGACTGTCCTAATATAGTTTTATAGCAGCACATTGTTAAACCGTAACGATGTGCTGCTCGTCTTTGATATCTTGTAATATTGTATAGGTTCGTATGGTTAGAAGTGTTCCACCATTGTCTCCAGACGTAGTAACGAATATGTAATCGACGGCGTATAAAGCCACAATTGAGTTTGAAATTAACTACAGAACTACAGATCTGTTTGTAAAAAACTTAAGCATAAAAATACTTAATAGGTAGGTACTTTATAGATACTTAATACTATATTAGGTTTGACGAGCGCAAATCTCTATGCGGTCTCCCCATAGAGAAGTTGGACTTGGCGCCAGTGATCGCGGTGGCAGCGGCGCTGCTGTGCGCGCTGCTGGCGGCCAGCCACGTGCTGCTGCGCTGCCTGCCGCCGCAGGGCGACTCCTTCTTCATATTCAACGCCAACGAGGACAACCGCCTGTGCATCGACCCCGTGCTCATGCCGCGCGGGAGCCACAGCCCTGAACCAGAGAGAGTCAGACATATGTCGCTGATACCGGTATGCTATGTTCTCGAGTGACAACGATCTATTTTTATGCGTCTTTCACTGGGACACGTATCTTGGCTAACCTTTCCAATACCTAATGTTTGGTTAATTAGTAAAACTTTAAAATCTTAGGCTGACCGCCCATTGACTACTATTGATTTGTGCAGCACCCGAGCAGTTGTCCGCAGCAAAGGGGTGACCGATGGGTATTTGTCTGTTTTTGTTCCAAATTCTGTTACCATTCGACTTTTTCCACGCCTACAGAGATGCATATTCTATTAGGTGGTCGTCTAGCATTTTGACAGCAGTTATGACAGTCGCAATCACCACGGTTGCTCAAGTTGTAGTAGCCAATGGCCTGTAAGAATTACATGAGGAGAAAGTGGCCTTAAACAGAACGCTCTGAATAATTTAGTTATGTATCAAAATTATTACGGTAGGTAATACAAACACGCAATAATTAATAAGATAACAATTAAGAAATACATATGTAGCTATTATTTAACTTTATCAATGAGCGCTTTGTCCCCGGAATGATTTTAGTTTTAACAGCAAGTTAATAGGGATTATCTTATTACAAAAATCAATGCAAACTATTACAAAGCTTAAAGTGGAGAGAATCCAGAAAATTCTAATGGCTGTTCCACTTTTAATGAAGGTAATGACCAGTTCATCAGAAAGTGAAACCGATTATAAAAGCAGCGAGTGTGTGAAGATGCCCAAACCGTCAACAGATTGCGTAAGTCAATATTTGTATAGTCCATTCATTTTTAGAATATTAAAATTTGCTGATTAAGTGATCATGTGTGAAACTAGCTGTGCGCCGCCATGGCTTCAGTTTTCACAGCATTAAACATTAAACTCATACTTTATATCGTTATTTTTCACCTTCAACTAAATTTAACTAAAATGTAACATTGTTAATCATTTAAAACAAAAAATCCTTAAAAAAGATTGATTGCCTTCAGTTTCAGTTAACCGTTTTTAAAGCTGTCGAGTTTTTGTATTTATATTAATTTATCTAATTTAACGCTTTTTTAGATTTTGCGTCAAAATAGTAACATAAAAATGTTAATATTTTTTATAGTGCTTTATTTGTTAGATATTTATTTGTTGTTTATTTATTTGTTGTCATTTGATAACCATATTGTTGTAATAATAAAAAATCATCCCTATATTTTAGATTAAATAGTTATAAAGACTCGAAAACTAGGAAAAAACTGGCCATATCCTTTCTATTGTAATAATAAAAATGTGTGCGTGTACTACACTCTACACTACGTAGGTACACTCGTAAGAAGTGAAACTTCTTTATGACGTTATTTTTCAAAAAATAATTTACTATATGCAACTTTACAAAAATTGATAAAGTTTAATAAAAGGCTTTTATTAAACTTTATCTAGTAATCTAATCTATAATAATCTATCTAATATCACGCGTGGTAGGGATAAAAAAAAGATGGCGCGTAACGGAAAAAAAAGATGGCGCGTAACGGAAAAAGATGGCGCGTAACGAAAAAATGTTACACTATTTTTTTTTCTAACCCCGATAAAGAAGTTTCACTTCAATAAATATATCACGTAGGATAGACTATTTTTTTTAAATAAAAATAAAGTATTATTAAGACAAGAAAGTTAACAATTCGGTGGATACGTTTACCGAGGCCCGGAGCCCACTCTGATTATCGGCACTGCTAGGACACGTGTTTCTAATAATAGTATTAGTAAAATAGCACATCATAAAAATGAAATCGGAGTATTTGCAAGAATTAGCTCAATGTTACTAAATTATTTACATAGTAGATATGCAAACGAAACAAAGTAGATGTCGCAATCTCTTAAGCTCACCGTCTTAGTTTTACGACGAGCAAGCATGGCGGGATCTTATGCATACTCAACAAAAGTGCCGTCTATCTGCACATACGTACAAGTCATCGGAGTTGAACACCTATCACTCAACATAATAGATTCTATATGGTATGATATGCATGACATTGTGACAGATTTTTTATAAGTAAAAGTTAGTGTCTTTAGTTCTGGTTAGTGTCTTAAAAAGTACAGTAAATTACTAAAAACACAGTGATAGATTAGTGATTTAAACTTCAACTTCAGTGGTTCGAATCAATGCACCACTGATTTTAATGTGCATCTAAACCATAAAGAGAAAATCATAATGTTAGACTGACACGCTCATGTAAGTGAGATGACGCTCTCTTCAACAATCCCTTGAACACGGATTTTATTCTACATTTATGTCGTACAATCAATTTGGGTAACATTGAACAGCGGTGTAACTTTGAACAAAGTTGTGAAAAAAATATATTAATTTATTACATGGAAACTTCTTGTTATTTCAATATCGTACCTGCGTAAAATGGTTTGCCAAAATGTTGTATTATCAATGAAAGTAAAAAAAGGTACCTGTCAATGGCATAATTTTAAAAAATACCGCCTTTTCCGTAGTGAAGTTGTTGCAAGTGTTTGATGCTTCATTTTGAAATAGCAATTATAATATAAAACTTACCGTAAACAGGTGTGTTTTGGTGTTTATCTTTAAAATGTATATTGTATATTATTATTTTGAAACTGTACTATCCGTATCCCATGTTGAATATTGCGTAAAACTGTTAAACTTTTGACGACGTCGAAATTGGATGTTATATGGGTAACTTTGAACGGTTCAAAGTTACCTGTATCATAAAAAAATATTTTTTTCGGAGGCTCAGGGTCGCTCAGCGTGCTATGGAGAGGGTTATGCTCGGAATTTCGCTACGAGACATGATTCGCAACGGTGAAATCCGTAGACGAACGAAGCTTACCGACATAGCTCTCAAAATTGGCAGGCTGAAGTGGCAATGGGCCGCCACATCGCTCGTAGGACCGATAACCGATGGGGAAGAAAGGTCCTCGAGTGGCGACCATGTTTAGGCAAAAGGAGTACCGGTCGCCCCCCTACCAGATGGACCGGTGACCTGAAGAAGACAGCGGGAAACCGTTGGATTCAGAGGACACAGGACCGGTTGGAGTGGCGCCATTTAGGGGAGGCCTATGTTATGTCCATGTTCCGTCCATCCTTTTTTTTTTTGTTTTCGAGGGGGAAACCTTCCAAAGGTACCCGATGTTCCGTCCATCCTATGGATGGATGGAATAAATAATAAAAAAAAACTAGTATCTTATTTTACCACCAAATTGATCGACCTTGATTCATATGGCAAGACCAAGTTGTCTATTGTATTTATATATCAAAATAAATGTATTTTTTATAGATTTGGTTTTAATTAACAAAAATATGTTAATTAATTTTACTCAGACCTTAAAATATTCGATTAATGACGGATTTTATATCCTCAAAAAATTATATTCAAAGTTACCCAAAACTAAGGATAACTTTGAATTTGAGTTTTAGGGGTAATTGTAGATAGTTTAATTGTTTTCTCCGTAAATTTATTGTGTTAGATTAATAAACCAGCTAAAAAGGACACTATTCGTTTAATAAAAACAAGGTGCAATAAATATAAAACAGATTATAATATCACAAATATTGTAAAAAATGTTCAAAGTTACCCAAATCGAGGTTAACCCTAATGTTTTTTTAATTTAACAAAAGCCAGTCTTTGTCATTAGCTATTAACTAATGCTAAGGCTTGCTTCTGTGTTACCCTACTGGTATAGAAAAAGCGGAGGAATTTGGTAAAACGGAATCTGCTATCGACCGGGGCTAAAAAATATAAAATGACATAAAAAATAGGGGTTGGTGATAGGAGAGTAAAACTTTAGGGCTAAATGTATTTTATTAAATCCAAACTAAAAATAAAATTAAAAAAAAATGTCTGAAAAATAAAAACTTTTTTGGTTTTAACGGTCAATTTATCGGTCTAACAGAAGTTTGAACCCTTGACTAGCTATTCTAAATGGAGATCTTGGATTTTTGTACTGGATTCCTGACATAGTGGTTGCTTTTTTTTCTAGGAAAAACCACCTCGACGCAAAATGACAATGAGGTCGATGACCGCTAAAATCCAGGAGAAATTCCGATTCGTCACCGGCAGCAGGAACCTGTCGTCCACCCTGCCCACGAGCAGCCCGCTCGCTACCACCATGGACGTGTGACACATCATCACACCTCTTATAACATTCTATAAAGTTTACATCTGCGTTATCTGTGTATTGATCAAATCAATTTATTTATTATCTTTGATTAAGACATCCTACCTTGATGTCCCCATAAGATATTTTTTCTTTGCTAAGTAATTTTACAAATTCTCTCTAAAAATTCTCTGATACTTTTAAAATTCCTAGGACTTCAAAGGTAGTAGAACCAGTGTAGTTCGACCGGGGAGGTACTACCGCCACACCTATTTCTAACGTGAAGCATTCACTGCGTTTCGATGGAAGGGATGTGGTTGCCGGCACACTTTTATATGAGGCGACCATCCTAGTCCTTGGGAGTAGCAACGTGTCTGTGATTGACTTTAGATAGAACCTATGTTCTATATGAAGTGGATTACGATGTCTATGGGCGGCGGTGACCACTTAACATCAGGTGGACTGCATGCCCGTTTGCTACTTTATTATTATAAAAAAAAGGTTTAGGTAGGTACAGTCAGCAGCATATAGTTAGTGGCGTTCAAAGTGTCCATATTGTTAGATACAATCAAAGTGTTCAATAATATCGGCACAACCTACGTGTTTTAATTGTTCGCAACATCTTAAACTTCCAAATGACAGAACATTCATAAATTCATAATGAACCACTCAAATTGTCACAATTTCAGCATCTGTTACGACACCAGCGGTAACCTAGCAACGAGACTGTTCGTAAATATAGGTACATTTTATAATATTATACCTTATGTTGCGGATATAAGGTTCCTGATCACTTACGGTATAGGACATGCTAACAATGACTCTTCTCTTCTCTCTTTTTTATATTAACAACTATCCTTTTCATATCTTGCAATGACGTCATTGACTGTCAAAGTCATAGAATCGGTCTAGGGGAACAAGAGGCATGATAAGACAAGACGAGAGGACGGACGAGTAAGACGGGTCATGCACACATAACGGAAACGAAACGCTTTTGCGAGATGTTGCTGCAGCCCATCAGAACCTGCTTTCAAACAATACTCAATGGACCATGACAGTTGATTTACAATCAAATTTAGTTTAAATGCATAATTGATGTAATATTTTTTTTATCCTTAATAACTACAGAAACAAGCAAGAAATAGTATTGAATTGATGATTATGTTCTCCTTTATTTTACGTTTTCCTTGAAGTTGATGGGCAATTTTAACACTGCTTTAGTCTTACCGTTATTTCATATTTTCTTTTAACATAGTAGTTGGGGCAAAATGCGTAAATGTCACGGGGCATAATGGCATACACCATTATATTGCATTCTAATAATTCCATCGACAAAGTTAGTATCTCATCCGTGCTCAATTGCGTCAAGTGTTGTTAATGTTCTGTATATGGAAACATACACATATATTGCACCTGAAATACTTACCACGTCAAGTTCTACAAACCTACCCTCGTCAAGAAAAAGAAGGCCTAAGTGGGTTCATAACACACTTGAAAAAGAACAAGTTCAATCGATTGAGTCTTCTTCCTGTTCTCTCCGGAAATCAACGTTTGCCAGTGACACTATCTGAGGCTGATTCACCACAACAACATTGTTCACAATTATTTGACGTGCAAAAAAGAAGTTCCACAGAAATTCGTTTTCACATACGAGCTTAAAGTTATTCGATCGTTACTAGCAAGGATGTTCAAAGGGTTTCAAAGGATGTATATTAAAAAAAAAATAAAGTCTGATGTATATTTCACAAACAATATATTATAGCTAAAATATAATAGTTTTTCTGTAACCTCTACGGTTTTCTCATTTTTAAACTGATGAAAAGTATCTTCATTAAATTTTAAAACCCTAAATGAGATAAACATTGTCAATATTATCATTGCTCGCACAGTAAGTGATCCTTACAACATATTCGCAACATAAAGTTTAATATTATAAAATAAATATTTACAAACAGTCTCGTTGCTAGGTTACCACTGACGCCGGAACATTTGTGACAATTTGGGTGGTATTAACATTATGAGTTTATGAACGTCCTGACATTTGGGAGTTTAAGATGTTGTCAACAATTAGAACACGTAGGCTGTGCCGATATTATTGAACACTTTGATTGTATCTAACAATATGGACACTTTGAACGCCACTAACTATATGCTGTTGACTGTACCTATTAGTAAGGATGTAGTATCTGGCGGGAGAAGCATTTTACTGATGTATCTCTTTGCAACATTATTATATTGAAGTAACTTCCATAGCATGCCTTCATAAACACGCCGCCTGTCACCACGCCGTGCAACCTTTATGCGTGTCAAGGCTTTTTATAGCAACGAATGGAAAACTTGTGCAACACATCCGGCAACTCGCATTTACATAGCGCACATCATCATTATATCCTAATATGTAATAAACATAACCCCAATATACATATGTACCCCTAGTGAAAACTTGTACCTACCTATAAATTTGATATTTGCCAATTGGATTTTTTATACTAGCATTGTTTGAAAAACCTAGATAGATCTATTTATTTTTATCATTTTGGGAAAACATTTAATAAAACGGATATGTATCGTGTTTGTCATCCTGAACTGAGATCTTTCGAAGAATAGATTCAAGAATAGATCTACGATTAAAAACGACAACTATTTTAGTATAAAAAATACAATTTGGCACTAATGAGTCTGATGATATTTTTCATTGCTGATCTCAGGGACATAGCATAGGCATAGGCTCATCATACCCCGACACGGACCCAGCTTAAAAATGATTATTGGCCATAGGTCCTACTACGTAAATACTGTGGCCAGTAACAACTACGTTAATACTGTAGAAAGTAGCAAATAAATGCCCCCTACGGTTTTATCCACGTGTTAATGTCGTATGAAAACCAGTTCAGTTTTGTACAAGGTTATGTTATTTAGCTTAAAACAAGTTTCTAGTTTAGCATAAATATGCAATATGCAAGTATCAATTTCTATAATTAAGGATGGCTTTTATTGTGTGACTGGCAAACGGTTCCGTTTAAAAATGTTACCTAATACTTTCACTCTATATTTTCATACTTATATGTTCGCCTTTCAGCCTAATCATAATGGAGATTTGCCAGTGTCAGCGGTAGATAGACACAACAAAGCGATATAGGTAACAATCTTATCAAGTGTTGGGTATTATCTCAGAGTCTTAGGTTAGACTGCATCTCATTATCATCATTTCCAGTGAAATCTGGCGGGTGTTCCGCTAATTGCTACTATAATTATACTATTAATCGATATGTAATCAGGAAGACCATAATTTTGCAACGTGTATGTCCGTTTGTGAGCAATTTGTACTCAATGTAAAAACCTAGTCATATTTTTGAGAGCGGTTGTTCATATGTATGGTGATCTATTCGTCATCCACAAACTGTTGACTTGACAAGGCTGGGCGTGGAGCTCGGGTTTAGGTACTGTGTTCTCCACTTGAACATTGACAGACACTACTTAAATATTAAAGCTACTCAAGGAACGTCAGAGATATGTTCTTTATCGTACAAGGAATCCATTGACTTGGTCTATTACAAACAAAGAAAAGGCAAAGACAAGGCTGGTCCCTTTTGAGGGTTCGAAATTATACAACTAGGTATATATCTATAATCCTACGAACTACGCTATTGTTGATAATTGTATAGATTTATTGTAGTATTTACTGATTGCGGGAAAACAATAGGGCGAAGTACATTAACCCCAACTATTACAAAGTGGTTACATGTGGTGTCCATTCATTTGACTTTTACGGTCCACTGCTGGATATTCCCCCTCCCCCCTTGTCAACAGACACTAATATATTGAACCAAATACTAAGTTTCACTGAGTTTCCATCAAATTTGGCGGATTTCCGAAAGTATTTTCAACCCTTATTTTACCCTCTTTGGAGTTAATTTTCCGATAACGCTGAAAAAGATTTTCCATTAGGTATATTGAACCCGAAAGTTTATTAGTTTAGTTTATATATAAATTAAACAATTTATAATGTTTATAACAATTCCCTTATAATAATAATGAAAATAACTTTTTTCTTGGTATGTAATTACCAATTAGTTCCGTATTGTAAAATTAATGATAATAATAATATACCTAATAACGCAAAATCTCTTAGTCATCTGAATTGATACATTTATCGTGTTTGGATAATGTTCGTTGCCATTAAAACCAAAATTGTTTTCCAACAGCGCCAAATTAATAATAATAATAATAATAATAATAAAGTTTATTTTTCAAAAGTTTGTAGGTACAATACATAGTTGCATATAAAATACATCATTGAGAAGTTACCTAATAAAATGTTTTTTCGGAACCCTGGTATCCATTATAAGATTGAACTTGTGGCATGGATAACAGTTTCTTATTATTGCACTAAAAGGTTACTTCTTTAGGACGGTCTTAATTCATTTTGTAAACTTGAAAAAATATTCTACGTATGAGGCTTAAAATTAAGTTTATATAAAAATGTGGTGATCTCAGTAAATGTGTATTTGTGAGTAGGTGTACGTGTGTGTATGTATATATGTATGTATGTATGTGTGTGTATGTGTGTTTGTGTTTTGTGAGCAGTTATCTGTTTGCCTGTGCGTGTATTTACCTTAGAGCAAGTGATTTTCATGATTTGTCTTAAAGGGTCAGTAGTTTTACAAGACTTTCAGTTTCATGGTATTGTTGTGTCTAAATTAATCTAAATAAGATGTACCTAATCTCCGGATCTTCACTAAGTCACTTATTATTAGATATTATGTAATTAGGGCTGCCACCATGTTCGTAAACAGAATTAATAATCTGGGAAATTTATATATAGTATAGCGTATACTTTTTTAGAATCCAAAAAATAAGTGCTTTTTTTTTCTTTGACACATTTCTAATACTCTCTTTTTATACTTTCTTTTTATGAAACTTCTCTGAATTGCAGATTACGATATACCTACGGTCATTTTGGTACTAAAATAAATTGTATAATAATATTTCTGCAATATATATAGTACAATTGTAACGCAGCAGTGGGTGGTGAGGTGTGCTGATAAAGCGGATGAGGCGAGGCGAGCGGACAGGTGAGAAGAGGTGCGATGAGTCGCATATGGCGGAATTGTCATTATTAAAGAAGAATTATAAATTTTATTGTTTTAATATATTTTACAATGTCTTCCTTATATCGCTACCGTACCCAAACCACGGGACAATTTGAGGGGTGAAAGGGGGTATTTAAAATATTACGCTTGGTCACAGGATGAGAGGATGGAGTTCAGATTTTGGCACTTTTGCAAAATCCCGTAAAGGACATCTCGTGCTTTTTCAACCTATTTTCGAATATTTCATTTATAACTAAGTACAGGTAAGCATTTAGGATTTTTCGTGCGTCACGGCTAACACGGCGATAATGAAGAGAAATGTGACCTAATATGTTTTTTCACCATTCGCACTTGGCCATCGGGTGGACTATGGTCTAAACTCCCTTAATCTGAGAGAAGACCAGTGCCCAGCAGTGGGACAATAATGGTTTGACGAGATGTTTTTTAACTTTCTGTTTACAACAAATGATGGACATCTATATTTATGAATTACTACGTGAAGTCTAGAGAGGGACGGGGAGGGTCTACTTTTAACTACGGACGGTCACCAAGGGGAGGATATTTTTGTTAACACTAATCGGATTTGTAAATATGTTACAAACAAATCTAACCATAAATAGAAAAAGCATGGAAAATTAATTAATGGTTTAAAATAATTGCCAGTCTCTTTTTATAGCCTTATTCAATATTAAGTTAATATGAATAAGATAAGGTTACTACGTCTTCTATTGACACGATAACGCCTTGATCAAAATAATTAACTGATGTTTAATGACTATTATTTCTCGCCTTTTAAATATTTTACTAGTCGGAGGTTTTATTATAATTTTATTTTCTTATTTTTCATTAAAAAATAATTTTGAAATTTGAAATAAGTTCAGGTAACATATAAACAGATAAAGTCATGTGACAAACATGTTATAAGTATAACTTTCACGCCAAACCAGTTTAATTACAAGTTGTTTCGATCACATCACACTGCGGCTGTGGAATTTAGTTGACTTTTGCGAGCGTTACCTAACAGAAATAATGAATTTCTAAAGAAATTATGCTTCATATGCCGCGAATATAAAAAACCGCGAATGAGCAACTGCACTCAACTGCAACTGTACTTAAACCGACTATAACCAAAGAAAATGTAAGCCGCAAATGCATCGATATGGTTTCAATTTTTCACCCGTGAATCCAGAAAACTCGTTCACCGTGAATAAGGGGATTTTACTGTACATCGTCATTGGTATTCCATTGCCAACAATACTATAACAATAACGTAAGGCAATCATAGGAGAGATTGATATAAGACGCATTTATTAGCTTCGGTCGTATGTATCAAGGTATCTATCGTGTAATGAAATCTTTGAACGTGATTTTGACCAACTTTGTCCAACTTTTGACCAACGAATTGTCGAAATAATTTGAATTTGAACAAGGACCAATGGCAATGCAATAATAAAAAAAATATCCCGATTTTTGATTTTTTTTGAACTATAAATCCAATTAAAAAAGCCTGACCGAACCGTTCGAGCTCCCACTCTAGCCGTCTGCAACCCCGGAATCCCCTCTGTCAGTCGCCTCTTACGACAGGCAGGGGATGCGGTAGCCCTATACTGATCCCGGAGCTACAGGGACGAAACAAGTTATAATCTAGGGTTATCATTAACAGCTACCTCGTTATATGGTCTAATGAAAAATAAAATACTCGCCAAGATGAATAAAATTTGTCGTTTTGTTGCTAATTACTAAGTCCTATGGTCACCTGGTTACCATTAAAAACAAACTAATCACTAAGACGATTCAAATAAGCCCAAACTTTGGGCAACTTCCTGTTTCATCGTCAGATCAGCCCCATGTCATAGTATTGCATTGTCACGTAATTTATTTACATATGTTTGCAAAATTTTAGCTCAATCGGTAATGGGAAGAGGGTTAAATTTAATTATGCAAGATTTTACGACATACACGGATTACGTCCACGTATAAATTATAATAAGCTCGTCAAGAATTTTATAATCAATGATTAAATATGATAATACATTACCCAGAAAAAGTTGAGTACTTAACTTCTTGCCGGCTTCACTCATGATTCAACAACGCCAAAAAATGTTGTTTCTATGTATAAACTTCGAATGTTTTTACACAATAATATAAAATCAAACAACAGTTTCTATCACTCTCAATTTCAAGGAGAAGTATTGTTCTTTTTCAATCAACTCGATGAGCCGTGCCCTTGACAATTATTAAGTTAGCCACGACACTCAGATGAACAGTTTTTCGTCCGTTATTACATAATGGTAATGAGAAAAATACAAAAAGAGGCAGTCTTCGTACAATTCATTTTTTGCAACTTGTTGACAATCGTCAGTGCTACGAACGCATTCGTTTACAGATTGTTCGTCGTTGCACGTTTTGTACACTACAAACTTCCGTAATTACTTTTTTTATTATTCGGAAGTAGGCAACGACCGTGCAGTCCAACTGACGATAAATGGCCGCTGTTGCCCACCGACATCTGCAATTATTCCCATATATACCTATTACTTTCATTTTCAACTAGTAAGATGAAAGCTAAAGAAATTGTAAGTGGCTGATAAACACGATAAGTAAAATAAAAGACAATATATCAAAAAGATGAAGGACAAAAGCGTCTCACTATGCAGTTATTCATCTCTTAAGGCCATCAACACACATACATTCCAGGTGGTAGAACCAGTGAAGTTCGAACGGGGAGGTACCACCGCCCCGTCTATTTCTAACGTCAAGCATTTCTCACGTTTCGGGAGTAGCAACGGAACTGCGATTGACTTAAGATAGGACCTATGTTCTGTATAAAGTTGCGTACAGATGTGCATGGACGGCAGGGACCGCTTACCATCAGGTGGACTGCATGCTCGTTTGCTACTTCAACAGATAAAATGATACATATTATAGACTGAATCATTGTATGTTGAATGGTAAAAAGATGGGTAGAATAATAGAAATTAATGCAATCAGTCCAATATTTATTTATTTGGTAAATAAACAATTTTACAAATTAAATAAAATTGTTTAAAAAAGAATATAGAAATCGGTGTAATTTCCAATATTTTGACATATAAATTGAAAAATTAAACAGTATTTAAAATATATTATGTAAAAAGATCACGTATTTAATATGGCAAAATTTGGTAACAATCCAACTAAAACAGTTCTATGTTGGGCCACCGATCTGTGCATTGTCTCATGATAATGGGCGCGTTCCAGATGACACTCACAAAGCCCAAAACGCCCAAAACATCGTTCCACAAGACGACCGCATTCGTTGTGGTCGCGGCGAATACGTCACTCATGACATCATGACTTACGCCCACGTGACGCTCACGACGACCCATATAAATAAAGTGATCGTTCAACTAGAGATTATGTCACTGCCGCTCATAAGCTAGTGGAACGGGAAAAACTGCGGTCGTGAGCGTGGGCATTGTGATTATCTAATGGAACGCACTTGATATGTTGCCACTGGACACCTGAAGGGATCGAGTGAAGTAAACGTTTATTGTCAAAATTAGATTGTTACAGGAACTTTCCGAACCTATATTTATGTTAGAAAGGGTACCTAAGTGTTACTGTTTCAAATTACCTTTGGATAAATAATGTTTTAATGAAGTTGATCTTTTTATATTTAAAACATTCAATTTATTCCGCATGAAAATATAACCCAAACTAAAGTTTTAACGACAAACGACAATTAAAGTTTTAACCAATGATGGTACTCATTGGTTAAAACTTTAAATCTCGTTAACATTAACAGACGGCAATGGCGGTTCTGCTAGAAAAAATGCACGATCGAATGTATATACTTTGAATATTTAATTCAATTCAATGATTCGAGTTACGTAAAATAAGCGTTCATATTCGATAAATTGACTACATACAACGAATCGTACTCCCAACTAGCCTATCGTACACTCGACACTTACACTAGATTACACACGAAATTGCTATAAATTAACTTAGGCTATAAAATGATTTTCACGCTACTTACTGTTGTTTCGGATCTTCATATCATAAATAATTTATGGTGATATTAAAATATTTATACTCTATAATTAAATGCTACTATATGATTAGTACAGTATTTAATGAACACTATTTGTGATTATTTGTACGAGAAAATAAACATTCGTTATATATTCTTTCATCCGTTGACATGACACAACCTTACGTATTATTTTGGGAGAATTACCGTTTCGTTAGTTTTAACGTTAAACACTATAAATATAGTTATTCTTCACATGATATTCACTGTTCAAACACGATTATGGTATACGTAGGCACGTCCTTTGCACCGGTGGTCGGTGCGGCAGGCGCGGGTCAGTTGGCGATCGTCGGCGCGGGCGCGGGAGCGGGCACGGAGGCGGAGGCGGTGGCGGCGTATGGCAGGGTGTGAGCGTGCGCATGCGCGTGTAGTGCGGCGGGCGCGGTCGCGTCGCCGGCGAGCGCGTGCGCGTGCGCGTGCGGCGGCGCGGCGGGGTAGTGGCCGTGCGCGCGGCGGTGGTTGTGCAACGCGGTGCCCTGCAACAGATATACTTTGTCTCATCAACACGCCGATAATTTCATTGAACTGGCTTCGGAACCGCGCCGAATAGCTTTCAAACTAAACGTGAAGACAGTGATGCATAATTAAGCCACGTTGAGTAAATGTCTGGTTTGGTCTAAATGGTGTAAAATTTAGATCACGAAAGTCCAAATTAATAACAAATTGATATACGTACTTCACACATAAAAATGCAAAAATCCCTCAGTTATGTTAGTTAGTCAAACTGTATACATATTAATGTACTATATCTGTTTTAAACAAACTGCTTAAATTTTTGTTAACATTTATTCATGTTTATCTATACTAATATATAAAATTAAAATGATGTGAATCTGTATAATACTCCGTCATGTAAGAACGGCTGCGATTCCGATCCACAAAGTTTTCGGAAAATGTAACTTAGTTAACTGGCCAGTTCATATCGTTGAGGCTAGTTTTGATTTCAATATTTTTCTCTTATATCTTTTGATTACGAAATTTAAAATTAAATTTTATATCCGAAAGGTTCTTATCACTTTTCGTGTATCGCTAACAGTTAGAGAATAAAATCTTCATTTGTACAATAAAATACGGTGTACGCCAAGTGGTGCAGTTGGGCAAAATGTTCCATCATTACTCTTCTTCCGCTTTACACTACGCATATCCCCTTCAAGCGTATCACTTCTTGCCGTTGGGTTAAACAGTTGTTCAGTGTGATGGCTACTAAGGGCCTGTACGAAGTTAGTGATCATTTTTTTTTGACATAAAAAAGTGCTGAACGCGCCTAAAGGAGTTTGCATTTTATATTTATGGACATATACACACAACACTGATGTAACGGATGTTATTTTTGACATTCGCGAATATTACATACCGTTTGTTATTTTCAATTCTCGTTGTAGAGTGTCGGAAAATACCAATTTCGGCGTCCTTTTCTTGGAATTCGAATTAAATTTGTATATATTTGGCGACATTGAATTGCAGTGCTATGCTATTGCATAGCACTGCAATTAAACAATTATTCGCAAAACATTCGCACAATCCTTGCGAATGCGAACATTCCTTACATGACTAACGCACAGCACAGCTGTCGGAAAGCGTTCGGTGACGACGACGTGTGCTCCATGCCTCCCGTCACATCAGTTACCTGTATGAACCTCTCCCCGCACAGCTCGCACACGTACGGCTTGTCGCCGGTGTGGCGGCGCACGTGCAGCGTGAGGTCGTTGCTCTGCGAGAAGGCGCGCTCGCAGTACGTGCACTTGTACGGCTTCAGCCCCGTGTGCACGCGCATGTGCCGCGACAGCTTGTTGCTGCGGGAGAAACCTGCGGGCAATACATGTGCTTCTAATATTATAGTGATGGGTTACCGTGGATGGTAGAAGCAGTAGTTCCAACGGGGAAGTACCACAGGCACACTTTTTTTTACCGTGAAGCAGTTGTTACGTGAGATAGAATGGTATGGTTGCCTGAGCACTTTTTTTTTATTATATAGTTGGACCTAACGAGACGGGCCACCTGGTGGAAAACAGTCACCATCGCCTATAGACATTTGCAACACCAGAGGAGTCATCAATGCATCGCCAACTATCGCCTATCGCCTTGAAGCAGGGCTCTTTTTACACCTGCGAGTGGTGCTATAAAGAAAGTGATGTGGGCACCAGATCAAACAGTTCCTCGGAACACTCACCATTATAAAGCCGGTAGAACACGCAACTTACATATTACACGACCACCTTTGTCCTTGGAAGTAGCAATGCACCTGTGATTGACTTTATATAGAACTTTATTGTTCCATGAAGTTGGGCACAGATGTGAATGGGCCGCAGTGACCACATACCATAAAGTGGACTTATAACGTACTAAAAGCGTCAAATGGACAAGCTCGTTTAGACGTTATTTAAATCTATAAAAAAATCTAATTATTAAGTTTTTGTAATATACATTAATCAGTTTATTGATGTCTTTCTCTTGGTTTCTAGATTTAGTATTGTTATTCAATTTCAAAGAATAATACAAAGTCGCTTCTCGCTGTCTGTCCCTATGCATGCTTAGATCTTTAAAACTACGCTACTGATTTTAATACAGTTTTTGAAGTGAAACTTCTTTATCGGGGTTGGAAAAAAATTTAGTGTAACTTTTTTTGGTTACGCGCCATCTTTTTCTGTTACGCGCCATCTTTTTTTTCCCTACCACGCGTGATATTAGATAGATTATTATAGATTAGATTATTAGATAAAGTTTAATAAAAGCCTTTTATTACACTTTATCTAATTTAACTTTATTTAACCAATTTCTGTAAAGTTGCATATAGTAAATTATTTTTTGAAAAATAACGTCATAAAGAAGTTTCACTTCTTACGAGTGTACGCTAGTACACGCACACATTTTTTTAATAGATAGAGTGATTAAAGAGGGAGGTTTTGATGTGAAAGCAATACATGTATAATATAGTGGAGAAACACCGATAATTTTAGATTTTTTACTTTTAGGCCGAATGAAGTTCGTCAAGGTCAACTAGTGATCTATATATTAATACGTGAAGCAAAAGTGTGTCGTTCGTTTTCAAGAAAGCCTCTTATTACCTTTAAATATACCTTATTTAAAAGAACTTAAAATTTATACAATTTATTTAAATGTCAAAATATTCTATGGGAAATATCAAGTTTAGTTTATGAGTTGAATTACGGTCGAACTTCGACCGTTGCGACGAGTGACTAGTATACTTAAAACTATGTTAAAATATTTACGAAGATTAATTGTTATATATGGAAATATAATAATCCATTTATTTAGTATGAAATATTTTATTACAAATGATAAATATGAATTCATGAAAGCCTTTATATGTTAAAATATATCAATTCGTCGATAATATTAGTGTAACATACCTTTCCCACAGACGCCGCAGACGCAGGGCTTCTCGCCGGTGTGCGAGCGCCGGTGGCACTGCAGGTCCGACGAGCGCGGGAAGCCTGCAACCGATTACATGCATCGTCACGCGTTCCTATCCCGGAAATATATTCACTGTCAATTTGTAAGTGTCCGCGTAGGCCTATCTATACAAAGTATAGAGATTTTAATACATTCCTACACCATCCCATTACGGTTGTTGCATGCATAACCAACCCGGCACGCATGAATCAAGAACCAGAGTCGTTTTACTTGACCACAGATGAGACCGATTAGTTGAATCTGAATAGCAATATCAGTTTATAAAATGAGATTATAAAGTAAGATTATAGTCAACAATGTGTCTATTGCCATGATATTTTATGCCTGTATTTGTAATTGTAAGCATTTGGCTTCCAGTATGTCGTCCAACGAAACATAATCGTTCTAACAGGTTAAATGATTTAATTTCATTAAATTAGAGTCTTTTGTTATTTTTTATAAAAAAAAAAGATGATGTGTAATATTCAATGACCACTTTTACCCGTAATAATTTGAATTAACCCATAGAAAATTAGATATTTATATATCCTCTCCCGAGTGTAGCACATCAAATAGGGCACAGCGACGGCTAACATTACCGTCACTATTGTTGTAAGGTAGAAATTAAGGACTCACAAAAGACCGATACGTAACGATAAACGCCGATGAAAAATATAATATTAAGTGAACATTATTTGCTAGTTCACATTTATCTGCATTTCATTAATCGAACTTCTAATGAATTTCAGGCAAAGGGTGGCTTTCCGCCAGGCAAGTTGGTATCCCTGGGCAGCGGCCGTAACCTGATAGTATGTGTTCGGAACTTGTATGTGTAGGATATTGAGAAAACTTCTGTGGCGAGATTCAGAAATACTAGTGATTCGATTAATTCGATTCTTTTGATGATTTGGGAGAGGTCCTTACAAATCTTTGACATGTAACTGTTTGTTAGGTAAAATAAAAAAGTGTCTGTGTACTTATGTATTCGCGTTAGAAGTTATTCTTCTTTGGCGTAACATAATAAAAACCTTTTTTAAAAAAATATTCGCTTTTTGCCTTTGGCCTTATTCTCATCATTTTTTCATAAGGCGCCTATTCGTATAACTTCAAAAATTGTCCCATACCTTTCCCGCAAAAGTCGCACTTGTAGGGCTTCTCGCCGGTGTGGCGGCGCATGTGCACGATGAGGTTGGAGGAGTTGGAGAAGCCGCGGCCGCAGTACAGGCACAGGCACGCGCTCGCCGCCGCGCCGCCCGAACCACCGCCCGACGCACCGCCCGACGCGCCGCGCTCGTGCGTGCGCAGGTGAGATCTGCAATGTGACCGTCACGTTCGTATTGAGTATATACATAGGCCGATATATGGGCCCCATATATCGGCATATGTATATATGGGGGTACAACCCATTATTGTCCCACCGCTGAGCACGGGCAACGTTAGGTATACGCCATAGTTCACCGTGCTGGCCAAGTGCGAATTGGTGGACTTCACACACCTCCGAGTTATTTTTTTTAAGAACTCTGGGTGTGTAAGTTTCCTCACGATGTTTTCCTTCACTGAAAAGCAGTGATAATTAATTTCTAATATAAATCAGTAGTGCGTGCCTGGGTTTGAACTACAGTCCTCCCGATTAGAGAGGGCAAGTTTCAACAATTATGCGATCACAGCTGGATATATACTCAGTACGAAATACTTGCGATGCGGTAAAAAGTGATAAAACGAAAATAGTTCGATGAGACACCACAACTTTACCTATTTCTAGCGAGAAGCCGTTCTTACGTGGTGAAATACAATGCATTTGTCGATGTATTATGTTATTGTCATATGTCGATGTCGTCATCGACCATTCTTTTAAATAAATATTGTATTGTATTGTTAATATCCAATGCAGCAGTAATCTTTTGATAGTAGTGGTTTTTTCAATGTTGTAAAAGAATAAGAATTATACAGATGAAGTATATTAGTGACCTCAGATTGTTCCTCCGGTGGAACTTCTTGTTGCAGACGTCGCACTCGAAGCACTTCTCGCCCGCTGCGTGCACCTTGGCGTGCTTCAGCAGCAGCTCCTTCCTGACAAAATATTACTATGATTAGCGTGATAAACATTAAATAGGTGCGGATATTCACATATAACTTTGGTGTATATGTTTGGCGCATACTGGGTCAGAGAATAGAAAATATGCGTTCTAACGTAACAAGTTTGTTTGGACCATTTAGGTATAGTTTATCTAAGAGATAAGAAATCAACCCTAGCTGCCAATGAGAGTGGAGTAAGCTGAGTGATGTATAATATAAAGTGATGGATTTAAATTGTGTTAGTCCTAGATGCATGTATTAGAAGCTATAAATCGACAGTTAAAGTGACACTGTGAAAAAACACACAAAAAACGTAAATAACCACAAAACATAATGGAAAATAATAATCACTCATTATTATTTTCCATTATGTTTTGTGGTTATTTACGTTTTTTGTGTGTTTTTTTTTACCACACAGTGTTGTAAATCAAACCTCATCATAAAGATGGATTTATATTTATCTGATGTGTTATGACGTGCCGTGTCGTGACGTGATGGCTAGTTTTCACATTTATATGTCGTGTTCTGACGCCTTTTCACGATATTTTGAATCAATGAAGCCGTAGCTCTAGAAAAGGTGATACGTTTTCAATATTCTCCCATGACTTATCAGAGTATGATGCAGATTATTTTAACAAAAGAAAGCAATACAATAATTATACGATAAAATTATGCAAATATTACTAACAGCTAAAAGTTAAATTTCCGCATTCATAATTTGAATGCTCCATCAACTCTCTAACAATTATCCGCTAATAGTTGAATGAATCTTTAGTAACGATTCCTTGCTATCGTGCATTGCATTTGCAGTGCACTGGTTTATTATTTTCTCTAGCTACCCTCTATTCAAAAGTAAATTGTAATGTTGATATTGTAATTAAATAAATAATAGTTTAAAAAAAAAACTAAAAAACACGCTTTTTATAGAAAACTGAACTAAAAAATAGAAAACTATTATTTATTTTCTACTTTTTAGTCAAATTAAAAAATGGAATAATTTTATCAAATTAGTGTATTGTCATCGGTCCTCAATAAATCTACAAAGTTTGAACTAAATCTGGCTGTTTAAAGTGGATCAAAATCGCGCCCAAAGAAGTCGGTTACAAACATACAAACATACAGGTGAAGCTAATAAAAGAAAATAGAGAAATAAAGTCTTTAACTTTAAGGGAAAGAAATAGGAGATATTGGATCATTCATTTTTGTCCGATCAGTCAATTGGACAGCTGTTTGGGAGGAGTCCAACAGCTGTCCTAATTGACTGATCTTTGTATTGCTTACATTTTGTATTATTATCACATTATGCTGTCGTACAATTTCAATTAAGTCATCCATATTTGAAAGTGAACCAACATGAAAATATATAGGGGACTCTGACGTGTCACAACACAGGCGCTTGCACATTTGTCTGACGTGTCATGACGTAGCCATTCCCCCGCCGCCCACGCCTCTCCGCTCTTACTCAACCGGGAACGTTTCTCATGAGACACAACAGAAGCCATCACAACACATTGCGCATTACTATTATGAACGTTACCATACTAAATGTACGAAACCGATATCCTTCTGATGCGTCACGTCACGACACGTCAGACAAAATATAAATGGTGTGTTCGTAGTTGTGAGTAGTGTGTGGTGATCACCTGCAGAATGTCCTGCGGCAGGTGTCGCAGCGGTGGCGGTGCGGCGGCGCGACGCTGACGGCCTGGCCGGCGTGCAGGCGCAGGATGTGCTTGTTGAGCGAGATGGCGTGCGCGAACCGCGCGCCGCACGTGGCGCACGCGTGCGAGCGCTCCACCAGCGCGCACGCGCCGCGGTGCCGCGCCGCGCCGCGCAGCGACAGGAACACCTGCCGCAAGCGACACAATGTAACCTGCATGTGCACCCGCCGCCCGCACAACCACGCCGCGCACTAAGGCTAAGGACTCACGGAGCGTTTTTGTACCGTGCCCGCCGCGGTGGTGGAACTGAGATTTTATTTATAAACTCACGAGACCGGTTATTTGCGCGGTTACGCTGCTGTCGCGGTTGAGACTATCGCACGCAAACGGGGCGGGCGAAAAACGCAAGACGGGCGGTTAACCATCAGTTAAGGACCAGAACACTGCACTTGCCCGCCAACTGATCGTAGAACGCGCGGGCGCAAACCGCTGAGGCTGCGGGTGACCGCGGCACACGCGATTCTACTAGGCGCCCGCCGGTGCAGCGGGACCCGCAAACAACCGCGCACATCGCGGGCGTAAAACGCGTCGTAAGATTAGCTTTAATTTTTTTTACCTTTATATCTTCATCCTACACAAGCTGCGGGCCCGCAACCGCGGCAACCGCGGGTGAAAATCGCTCCGTAAATTCTTAGCGTAATACGTATGTCATCACCACAGTATGAAACAAAGTCGCTTCTCGCTGTCTGTCCCTATGTGTGCTTACATCTTTAAAACTACGCTACGGATTATAATGCAATTTTATTAATAGATAGAGTGATTCAAAAGGCAGGTTTATATGTATAATGCATGTATAATATAGTAGGGAAACACTGATAATTTAAAATTATTGACTATTACGCGGAACGAAGTTCGCTGGGTCAACTAGTAAGTAATAAAACGTTAATAACACGATCCGTCGAGTGAGGACTCGCGTCAAAACATAGTAGCATATGTTACAAAACTATTTGCTTGTGTTTGGCAAGTATCTCGACGGACCCCTAGAACAAAATCGTATTTGAAAAATTACCAATTTACAGTAAGAAGCTTAGCAATTTTGTGGACACACAAACATTGATTACTTACGCCAAGAAGTACGATCTATTGAAAATCATTGTAATACCTATTTAGCAGCTGATTAAATAAGTTCCTAAATAGTTATTACAATCAACAAAGCTTCATACTGTAAATTGGTAATTTTTCATATACGATTTTGTTTTAGGGGCCCGTCGATCTAAATGTGTCATAATGTACATAATACGTATGTACGTCATTAAAGTGCAAGCGTCCCGTGCACTAGTGACAGCTACAGCACACCACTACCAAGAGGCAACGCGAGCAATAAGCAGTAAGTCGGCTTGTAAGCGACGTCTAGTACACCGAACCACCCACTAAACAGTGAGGATGGTAAATGTTTTTATTAACATTGTATTATTATGTATGTCGACGCGACACGCGTGTATTTATGAAAAACACGTCGCCGATAATAATTATTTTAGTTAGTTTAAAGATCGAAAATTATTTATAATTAGCAACATTTAATGATTTTTAGAATTGTAATTTAGTTTAGCCTCCATAAATTTGTTATTGTCACACCACCAAACATTGTTATAAAAAGGCGAGCGCGTGCCGGTAGAAAAAGATTCTTGTTTAACCACCGAACCTCCTCAATTGTGAATAAATCGAAGAAGTTTACTCCTGTGTTTTACTTGAAATCTTCAAGAAACGTCAGTAATGAAGACCTCGACCATCCTGATGTCACGCTCTCACTTCGTTATGTATAAATGTTAAGGATCCGGGAGATATTCGATCTCCTAGAGAATTGCCCGGGTAAAGAGGGTACCCCTCGAGGCCCGAAATTCCCTACCCACCGGCCTTATGTTGACATTGCCTTAGCATATGAGAGTCCCGGAGGGAGTATCGTATCGTATCGAGGAGCAACCTTGTGGCAGTGTCCGCAGCGCAGCGACTGGTCGGGGTGGTCGGCGTCGCGGTGGCGGGCCAGCGCCGCCGCCGACGCGAACACGCCGCCGCACGCGCCGCACACCTCTACCGCGCACTCGCCCTCGCCCTCGCCCTCCTGCCACACAGTTTACTATTATACTCCTTGCGAAGCTTTTAAAGCTTATCGAAGTTATCTTTCTTTTGACACGTTTGGGTAAATTATGACAGTAAATTTTTACGATGCGTGCGCACATCGTCACGAAAAACAGACACGTTTTAGTTTTTATACAATGTCGTCAACTAGAATTGCAAGATTTTGATACAAAGTCGTGAACAGAGGTTTGTAACATTTGTTGATACAAAATTGTGAACAGGAATTCGTAAGATTTTTTTCATAAGTCGTGAAAAGTGATTTGTAAGTTCTTTCCGAAGTCGTGAACAGAGTTTCATAACATTTTTTCTCCTGTTAGTGTCATTTTTGTACGACAAACGTAGAATAAAACGAAAGATAAAATTATTAAAAAGAAATATCTTGTTACACCAAAGAAGTACAACTTCCAAGGCGTTCATTTAGATCATGAACTATCCTCGACAGCCTATTGTTGTTCCACTGCTGGGTTCAGGTCTTCTCACATGCATATGTCTATGTACATATTCAATTTAATGAAATTTCTTTGCTGAAGCTTGTTTGCTGATTTTTTTTTTTAAATGACACTCGTAAGAAAAGTTTCGTAGCTCTTGAGGTAATGCGCAGTGGCGTAGCGTGGTTTCATGCCACCCGGGGCGGAAGTAGAATTTACCACGACCAAAAAAAAAAGTCATAAAAACTCAATATTTTGCCATCCCCCCAAAGGAGCCGCCCAGAACGGATCGCAACACTACGCCACGGAGCTTCATAGTGACTGCAGAAGTTATCGCAATACAATTAAACTAATCCAGCGTACCGCGTCTTGGTTCTGCAGCAAGAAGTCCTGCAGCAATATTTCCACGGCGAACCTCTGCTGCTTCCTGTCCGTCTGCCCGTCGGGCGGCTCGTTCTGAAACATGACCAACTGATTATTTACAGTAAACATAATTTAATAAGAATCAATTGTATTATGTTTAAAAAACAATGAAGAAATAAAAATGTCCAATGACGATTTATCATATTGAAAATTTTTATAGGTTGTAGATATATTCTCTAATCGACCAAAAATATTAATTTAGGTAGTGCTTTATGATCTCTGTGGTATTTATAGCACACATGACGATAATATATTTTATAAATGTAGCAAGCATTTTTAGCATTTATAGATCCTCTTGTATCTATCTCCCCAGGTCGTGGTGTCCCCTAGGATCATCAAAAACATGCAATTTTCAATATTATATTTCACAATTACGTTCATATTCTTAGGAGACATGTTGTTAACGAAAAGAAAATGTTATTGATTACAGAACAAAATTGCAACTTTAGGAATACCCACCAGCAACATACTCGGATGGCGATCTTCCATGGACAGCACGCTCTAACGCCACTATTTGTAGCAGACATGGCTTGGAAAATTTTAAAGTGTACATACTTTAAAATATGAGTAAAATACCCACCGATTTTAAACAAGTTCTGATTATTCCTTCCTTGTTCAAAAATTCACGAAATACACTAACATTTTGGCCTCCTAAACTGGTTTCCCCCCTAAAATGAGCCACTCCAACCCAAATCTCAGAGGTAGCAACGTATCTACATCCGGATTCACCCCAATACTACTTAGGATTCTTGTCAACGCATTATTATCCCACTGCTGGGCACAGGTCTTCTCTCAGAATTAATGAGTTTAGGCCATAGTCCACCGCGCTGGCCATGTGCGAATTGGTGGACTACTAGGATTAATTATAGATACCTATGGGTGAACGTCACCCGTATGACATTCAACAGGGTTTGCAATCTCGAAAACCAGATTTGGTAATCCAGCATCAATATGCACTTACCGGATACTCTATTTTGTCTCTTAAGATTATTCTTCATTTTATCTTTAAAATGTAATTTGGAAGACTAAACCACTAGTTACGTTAAAGAATTTCTATGGGTGAAAGTGGCCACTTGTCATAAGTGAACTGTATGCTCGTTTGCCTCTTCATGTTCTAGATAAATGTTAGAAATAATATGTACTTCTTGTTGAGTCTCCGCGTCCGGGCCGCCGCACCGGTGCCGGTCGAAGTCCTTCCGTTGTAAGTACATCTTCTTGCACTGCAGGCAGCTCAACACTTTTTCATCTAACAAGCAAAACAAAAGATGCCATCAAAGATGTCCCTGCCTATACCGCAACAAACCTTTATTATTTTTAAAGTAAGTTGTTGCTTCAAATTTTTTTCACGCTTAGAGCGTTGCGTCTGGCGTTCAAATTGGTCAAACCTTTAAAATTATGTGTGCGTGTATATTGAATATAAAAGACTTAAATGCACAGTGAAAATAAGAGACTTAATGCCACTGTCGCAATTTGGGAAATAGATTTTTTAAACATCGAAGTTATTCAAAATTACATAACATTTATATTTATCGTTTTCTAGCAATGACTCGTCATCTTAGAATGCTAATATGCTGATAATAACGCTAGACGGTTGATTACGTTATTAGTAGCGGTTGCAAGTGATTAACTAAACTTAGCTCATGTGGCGGAGTGGTTACAGACCGCTATTTGACGCAGTTGAAAGTGTATTCGTAGCACGCACACAGGATCGTAGTGAAAATCCTATTGCGGGAATGTTAGTGTAGAAAGCGTGAGCGCTCCTGCACACGATGCCGCCACCGATAGCCAAAACAAACAGACAGGGAAGTGTAAAGCCCGCGGCGGCGCAGTAGCGAGCTTTGCGCGACGCGTATATACAACGTCACGGCGCGGCGGCGGTGCGGCGGCGGTGCGGTGGCGGCGCGGTGGCGGTATCGTGTGCAGGAGCGCTTAGCGTTAATGTGTAAGTTTCCGCTTCATTATGTTTCAACGTGTGATGCGTACCCCTGTGCTTGTGCATGTGTTCGTGCAGCGCGGCGCGGTCGGGCGGGCGCGCGCGGCACAGCGCGCACGCCGGCCGCGCGCCCGCCACGCGCCGCCCCTTCTCCGACAGCGCGCGCGCCACCGCCTGCAACACGAACGTATGTCATTTTCCCACCTATACCATGGATCACACAGGTAAGTGATCAAAGAAAACTGACAAACTATAAAAAAATCTAATTTACGTGTCTAAAATGTCCTCATTCATAAGTATTCATAGGAAACTTCAGGATCGTTTTAGGGGGTTCGCACTCAAAAGGTAAAAGCGAAATCCTATTTACTAAGACTTCGCTGTCCGTCTGTCGCCAGGCTGTCTCATGAACCATGACAGCTAGAAAATTGAATTCGTGCCTACGTTGACATTTAACATTTTAATCATCCTAGTGATTATATCTTAAATAAGATTATCTCAAACATAATCACATAGTAAGTAATTGTAGTATGGTTCGAGCGGACATGTACCACCGCTACACATATTTCTAGCGTAAGTCAGTTTTTACGTTTTTGCGTTCGGTGTTGGTTTGAAGGGTGTCAAGAGAGAAACATATTTATCTGAAACGTCTCATTTTAGTCCACAGAAGGATACAACGCAACTTGGGTAAGCTGAAGTAAATAGCAATAAATGTCGAAAATTAATACATTTTTTTTTTTTCAACATTTACCTCAGTTTAAATTGAAACATACTGTTAAAAATAGACTTATTTCTTCTTATTTATATAAGTTTTTCATAAAAGTATGCAGTTAGACTCCTGTATAATTTTATTTGGTATAACATCAAAGTAGATGATAAAATTACAGTGTCAATTCTAACTACATTTTGATGCCACAGTTGCTAATTCTCATCTGCAAGCGGTAAGTATTATAGTATTCTATCAAAATGTTTTTGTTTTAAATTTTCCATATTAGAAATACGGAATATGTATGATTTTTTAATGTCTTAAATTAATCATTTACGTCTATATAATGTCAAAAAAAAATATAAATAGGCTTGAAATTGTCCAAATTTTCTCAAAAACTTAAAATGAAAACATTGAATAAATTAGAGCTGTTTAAACGCGGCCATTTAGCGCGCGCTTTCGATGACGTCATTTGCCACGTCCCGTGAACTGCTGTGTGTTTTGGTTGTGCCTTTTTTTCACATATATTTCCAATATTTATTGTTATACGTATAATGGAAGCACCTTAAAACCTTCGTACAAGTATTGTATGATTACTTGCTACATACACTATTAAATTGATGAATAAAATATTAGATTTGGGATTCACTGTATATATTTATTTCACGAACTAAACTAATTGATGATGACAGTTGATTTAATGAGCACGCGACGCACTTGATAGGTAATTGCGAACTGATCAAAAATACATAATTAATAAATTGCGCGCGCGCGTCCAACCCATGGAATTGCTGATATAGTACCGAAGTGCAAAAACACTATTTGAAATATACCCGATAAAGTACTTTTTTGTATTCCAAGCGATGCAAAAATACTACGCCGTGTGGTGTGTAAGGATGAGAAAGAATAATTTATTTCCGTGTTTATTGGTCAGGTGGGAGAAACAGTGTAGTTCAACCGGGAAGGTACCACCACCGCCACATCTATTCTATTTTGAAGCAATTTTTGCGTTTCGATGGAAGAGTGTGGTTGCCGGTTCACTTTTATATGAGGTGACCATCTTAGACACCAGGAGAAGCAATACATCTGTGACTGATTTTATATAGAACCTACATATGTGCTATCTGAGCTTGTTTATTGATGTCCATGGCAGTGGCCACTTAATATCATGTGGACTGCATGCTTGTTTGTTACTTCAATGTAATAAAAAAAAGGTAACGGAGATCATTTTAATGTAACTATGCTATGATCATAAGCACCTTAGTGTGAATTAGTCAGAAAGGTTATACTATTTGTTAAACAGTAGAAAATTCTATTTAAAACTAAGCTAACATAGTGAACAAAAGTACAGTAAAACTTTCTATACAAACCTATATATTAAGTACTTATTCCTAATGTGGTTTTATGTTTGGTACCTATGCGCTATGCTATAAACTGCTGTGTTATAAAAATGTTTTAAACTATGTAAAAAAATAATATTAATCACTTATCAATAATGACAAAGACTAAACTATAACATGTAATATAATAAGTAAAACCGAAATTTGATGCAAAATATGCTGTCATCATAAATGCATCTATTTTCGGTAGATTATCTGATTGTGCTTTGACAAGTTTAATTCATCGTTGTAGATTTTCTACAAAACTAGATTCACCAGGTACTACCACAAAAAACACACGAATTAAGTATTAATCTCACACAAACACACACACAAAAAACACTTGTTAGTAGTAGTACACAGTATGAATATCGCACCGATGCTGTGTCGCCTGACGTCACATTTCGTTTGACCAATCGTGGCGCGTTTTGTAAATTTGAATTTCGCTCCCTTATTTTCCACTATTTATAGTATATATTATTTAAGGGTTTAAATAACAAGAAAAAAATATGACGATAATAGAGATTCGAGAAAATAATATTTAAGACGAATTTAAATTTTAAGCATATTTCCTATTGAAATGTCGATAAGGTAAGTTTATAATTACTTGAACGTCAAAGTAAGATCTGGTCTATTGCAATCAATTGTCCTATCTGTGGTCATATATATCCCAGTATAATTTTACTTTATTATTGCCAGTACCTTTTTAAGTGACTATTTGTCGTAAGGAACTTTATCGTTCGTGAGTTTATATTAGAATGAGACGTGTTGGTGGTAGGCGAAAGTCGCAGAGAAACTAAAAATTATATTTATATTTATTTCAAACTAAAAATTACAGCTACATTATACATAAACACTTATAAATAAAAAGGCGAAACTTTATCTTTAAATGTCCGTAACGTAGGGATATGTGTTATTAGTCAAAACTATCCATAGATTTATTTAAAACCCATTTTATATCATTACTGAATTCTGTTTATTTAAGCAGATTGTTCATATAGTTACATATAATTTTATATGAATAAATGGAAGAAGAAAAGGAGATATAAAAGTTTGGTTATCACCATTATTCTTAAAGACCCTCAATGATGTTTTCTGTGAGGTTTTTCAATGATTTTTTTCTAGCCCTAAACTCACGATAACGTTCTGTTGAAGTTTTTATTATTTTCATTGGTAAAGTCGAAGTATTATTTTTTTCATAGTTAAAGTGGAAGTCGAAGATTGAGAATTTTCTTGTTCTTGACGTACTCCAACTGTCCAGTCACTTGTTCCTCGATTTTTTTCATTTTGTGGTCGAGCCTTTTTTCGAGACCGGTAGGCGCGACAACGCTCTGCTGAAGTTTTTGGCTTTGCTTTTGTGATATTCGACTCTTGATTAGCATTTTTTAAAGTCTTTTGCCGCTCTCTATATTCACGTGAACGTTGTGTTGATGATTTAGGAAGCCGTTTCAAAGACTTTTTATTTTTACATGTTTCACACTCTTGTACTACGATTTTTGGCTTTGTGATCTGAAAATGAAAATTATTTAATTTTATAATAATAAATAATTATAAAATAATTGAAGAGAATTATTAAAACACATTTATATGACCACGGCAGCGGCACGTATGTGCAGGATAGCGAATAAAATTGACCAATCTATTCGGGAGCACTACGTTCTTCCGGTACACGCGGCAGTTACGTTCAGCGGATGGCTTATTATGAAAAATTAAATTTATTAAAAACTCACATGACGAATTGTAAACTAAAATGTCTCGATTTTGTGTCGTATTTTTTGTAAATATTATAAAATGTTATTTATTGTTTAATTTTAATTTAGAAAAGAGAATTTTTGAAATATTTTTGTTAATATTTTATGAAAATGAGTACTTAGTCTTGCTATAAATATTGTTACACGAAAATCATTTTGTATGGTCCGTAACGTTTATTACCATTGAAAATATATGAAGCTTATTCGAAGTGGTCTCCATGAGCCGCAATTACAGTCCTTTAAACGTTGTTGCCAGTTATCAATAGCAGCACGCACTCCTTCTATGGGAAAATTCTTCACTGGCAATCGTTTGGATTGTTTTACGGACTCATAAACTATTATAGCATTTAGTGTAAGCCCACGTTCTATTCAGTTGACTAAGTGGGAAACTCCTTTATAGCTTTCAGCATAGATGCAGTCGTTGTGTTCGTTAAAATATTGCTCAATTTTAAAGTAAAAATTTTTTCATCCATATTTTTTCCGTACCGCCCTACTTATACCAACCTATTTTTTTAATTATCAATTTAAAGGCCTCTTATAGGCTGCAAGTCGTAAGTCATTTTTTAAAATACACAACATGGTTCAAGACACTACCTTCATCTCCCAAGATAAAATATTTTTCTTTCGGACAGCATTTCTTTCATCGTTTACTGCTTCGATCGCGTATTTCGTACGACCACTTCACGGACTGCCAGATCCTTTTCTGTCACAAATAGAATGGGTTTCATTGCACCTATACGCGGTACGCAGACATTTGACGTTGAGGATATTGATAAATGTATTTGGCTCCATACCTACTTTATGTAAAGCAATTACAACGATTCTGTTCTCTTTATCACACTACTCAATTTTAATATCACAAAATATTTTATAATATATTGCCGCAAAAAAAAGAGAACACAGTAGGCGCGTTTCGGAAGGCGCTCATGAAACGCCCAAAACATCGTTCCACAAGTCGGCCGCGGTCGTTGTGGTCGCGGCGAATACGTCATGACGTCATGACTTACGCCAGTAATGATAACAATACGTCAGTAACGCTCCTATGCTGCGGGAAAAATTGCGTTCGCGAGCGTGAACTTTGTGAACGTCTGATGGAACGCACTCAAAGAATAACCGGAAAAAATGTCAGGTTCCCAATTTAAAAGTATTTTTTGTTTATTTTTAATTGTAACAGTATTCATGGCCAGACTAAGTAAATTAAAATATATTTTTAAATATGACTATTTCCTAACCTCAAAAGAATTAACATAAATTATTGTAAATGAACAAAAATATGACAAATATATTACTTACTTGAACAACTGCTTAGTATCGGTCGATTTACAAATTTATCACTACATATTTATTTAATATTTATTATAAATTTAACTCACTGTTAACACATTTTATACATTATTAAAAAAACGGACTGCTTAAAAGCGAATCAATGGCTTTTTAATTAATTGGAATAATTTATTTACGGTATTACGGTTTTTCGGATTTTGTTTCAAAAAGTGTCATAATGCAAATTGATATCCATATTGATACGATATTAAAAAAAAATCCGCCCGCTTTTCTCTGACCTCAAACGCCATATTTAAAAATGATGTAGCCTATGTTACTCTCACAAGCGAGTCATTACAACTGATATGTCATATGTTACAATGAGTCATACCGTTTGCGCTGCAACGCATGCCATATAAATGAACATACATCCATACTTTCAAAAAACATTAACTACCGTCTGACACCGTCGGATAACAAAAAAGATCTGCGTTAACTGTAGCATAAGATATTTATCACTAGATACCACTAGCGATAAACATCAGAACTTTCAGTGATAGATATCAGTATAGATGATGATGTATAATAGATATCAGATAGATATCTAGTGATAAATATCACCACTAGGTGAAAGATCCAATTAAAAGGAATTCTCGATAAGTTGAAATGACTATATATCACACCTGCTTCTAGCGTGAAGCATTTCTTGCTTTTCGATAGAAGGGTGTGGTTGCCGGCACACTTTCACATGAGGCGACCATCATAGTCCTCGGGAGTAGGAACGCATCTGTGATTGTCTTCAGATAGAACCCATGTTCTGTATGAAGTAGATTACAGATGTCCATGGAGGGCAGTGATCGCTTAGCATCATGTGGACTGTATGCTTGTTTGCTAAACCGTATCTAAAACGTTGAAGTCGAACAAAAAAACGTAATAAATAGTAAAACGTTTGTTGTACGGAAGCCCATCGTAAATATTAGTACCTGGATGATCGAGCTTTACTCTGTATTTTTTTTTTTTGGTAAATCGTGTTTCTTGGGAATTATAATTTGTGACGAATTATACACTGATGAAGTATGAAAAATATTTTGAAATTTTACCGACATATTAATAAAAAATATTAACTGGTTATTTAAATAGAAAAATCAATAATAAAAAGTGCGTACAAAGTACATAAGTCAGAGGTTAAACTTTCTTGGCAAACTAAATAATGAGTCGTTTATATTTATAATAATCTAAAGCTCTAGATTTTCAAGACTAATTAATAATAAAAAACTCGCTATTTATATTAAAATCAATAAAATTTATAATAATGAAGACTTTATGTACATTTAAAAACATTAAATATTTTATCTTCTAGTGAGCAGCGAGTTCCTAGTTATTTTATTTTAATACGGCATGTATTTAAGTAATTTCTTGGTGCATTTTACACACTCACTGTTAATAAATAGTAGGTTATGATATATACTTAGTCACTATAAAATTGTAAGTCTAGTTAAAAAATATATTAACCTGCTAATAATAAAAACTAATTTTCAATTCACTGCTAAATATCCATATCCTCCGAAAATGAAAACGACTTGGGGCGCGTTCCAGAACGCGATAGCAACGCCTCAAACGCCCACGTCGTTCCACAAGGCGACCGCGGTCGTTGTGCTCACGGCGAAAACTTCACTCGTGACGTCATGACTTACGCCCACGCGACGCTCACGACGACCCATCTAACACGGTGTGTCGAAGTGACCGTTTCAATAGATAATACGTCAGCTGGAAAGCTGCAATGGAACGGGAAAAACTGCGGTCGTGAGCGTCTAATGGAATGCACCCTTGATGATCAAACTATATAGTGTGTAAAATGTATACTGACACCGGTGAGCAGTTGCTTGGGTCGGCCGCGCTTCTTGGGCGGCATGAGGTCGGCGTGGCGCCGCCACACGTGGCGCGTGAGCCCCGCCGCGTCCGCGAAGCTGGCGCCGCACGCCGGGCAGTACGTGCCGTCCGCCGCCACGCCCTCCGCTGCCGGACATACCAAACTATTATGTATCTATACTTGGGTCACATTCGATATGGAATGTTTAATAACAAAGCGTTGCCTAGCAACCACTGACAGACAGGGGAATGCTACATTTGGTTGTTTTATCAGCCGTCTTTTACCTATTATTAACTTTTACCTGTAACTTATAACAGCTTGCAAATCCCTTCATGGAATTAAGGTTGTAATATCATTAGTTATACAATGATGATAACGGTAAATAAACTTTGTTTAATTGGTTTTAGCATATTATTTTGCAGTTCTCGTTATTAATTAATCAACTCCTCCTAATTAAACTACTCCGCGAAAATTTAGTGCATATTTCGTTAGAATATAAAATGAATTTGTGTACAAATTCATGCAAGTTGGTGATAAACCTACATAGGATTTTTTATGGTTTGTTTACATTTATTCCAGATCGAATTTGCCCCGAGTATAGTTGTTTGCTTCATGGGGAAACTTTTAACATGGAAACGTATCCTGTCACAGACCCACGTTTACAGAAAACCCGCCTCGAAACAAATCAAAGTTTAAAACACTATTCAAGCAAGTTTGAAAGATATCTTAAAAGAGAAACAATTCATTTTAATAAAAAAAAAAAAACTATTATGTATGTATCCCGACGGGCGATCACTGAACGGGGGCTTCTGGGGCTGCGAACGGCAACACTGGGAACTAGAACCACATTTAAATTAACGAGTACTCACGATATGCGGTTTTTGAATCCTTTTCGAATTCTTAAATACGGCACACATACTTAATTCCGGCTCTAACCACTGGATTGAATTACATAAACCTCGAGTGATCTCCGCGGAGCATCATTGCTTTTCACGTTTAGTAATATAAGCAATCGAGATCAAAAAACATCCTAAGAACTTTAAAGAGGCACGAAAATTTGAAAGACATTGAACGTTTCCATGGGCAGTTATATACCGCTTCGCGTGGCCCTCTGCCGTCTGTCAATAACAAGCGAGCCAGGCTAACCCGACTATATACCGAAGAAATCCCGGACGTCAGCCTGTACGAGATCTGACTGGCCCTCAAACAGCTAAAGAACAACCAAGTTACCGGTAAAGACAGAACCACAACTGAATTGCTAAAAACAGGTGGGAGGCCTATTTTGAAGCGCTCCAGAAGTTGTTCGATTTCGTCATAAGCCAGCGTACAGCACCGGAGGCGTGGTGCAGAAACGTAGTGATACTGTTCTTCAAAATCGGCGATAGGTCCTTATTGAAGAATTACAGCATCCCATCGCACTTCTGAGTCACATCTACGAGGTGTTTTCGAAAGTAAATCAATAATCGTCCAAATTAATGGAATGAATTACTCCACCATGACACATAATACTGCGTTCAATGACTATAAATAGGATTTTACTAACTAGCCAAAACTTCATAAGTGTAAGGTAAGTGACATCTGCCGCCCATGGATATGTATAAGCAACATCATACAGATCAAAGGTTCTTTCTAAAGTTAATCACAGATACATTGTTACTGTCACGGACTAAGATGAACGCCTCTGATAAAAACAAGCCGGCAAGCGCACCTGCATCCTTACACAGAGACGCAAGGATTGCTTAGAAGAGGACTGCTAGAAGTAGGTGTAGCAGTGGTACCATATACGTTCTACTACCCTTCTTAACTCACCCAATTCAGTAACTGGCTCGCTCCCATTTGTAAGAGGCTGATTGAACTCCGAGTCCAAGAAGTCATCAGCTGTGTCAGTTGAAAGCTCTTCGATTTTCACGTCCAAATGAGATGACTGAAATAATTTCATAAATCTGGTAAAATATCATGCTATCTTTGTCATTTTTTTAAATTTTTTTTTTTTCATGAAGAACTAGTTGAATATCCCAAGCTTCCCTATGCGAGATAAATGTCCCAAAAATAGTCCTCACCTTTAAATAGTGAAAATATTTATATCAAAACCAAAATTAGCACATAGACTGAGCAATTAAATAAGCAACATTCAGGCAAAATTTCATGTAAATCCGATTAGTGCTTTTTCCATGATTTACAAACATATTTATAAACTAGGAATAAACCAACTCATTCCTATATATCTAGAGATAGTTCACAATAACACATTAACATCTAAATATAAATTCATCATTCACATATCTGTCTGGCCGAGGATAGAACCTGGAACCCACCCTATGTCAGACCGACAGACACAGAGACAGAGTAAGGTTATAATCCACATTAAAAATTAAAAACGCATAGGTATATGAAAATAATTAATATTTAAAATGTCAGTCTAATCTTAAAACATCTTTGCTTGCACTATTGAAATAAATATCCTGTAAACATGTGTAAATGTGGTTAAAATGGCCTAGTATAACAATTACAATATACAAATCATTTTTTGTTACAATTTTTAAAATTGTAAACGTAATCACCTCAAAGGGAACATGCTCCACGGGGACCTCTTCTATTTTCACAAGCAGTCCCCGCAGCGCCTCCTCGGCCTCTAGCGCTCTGCTTCTGAAGTCGAACGCAGTCGTGGCCCGCTCCTTGCACTCGCGACACACTGTCGCCGGCAACCCATCTCCACTTTCAATCTGATTGGTAACACGTTGATTACTTTGTGGTATGTGGAATGGAATGAAATGTCTTTATTTTGCATAGGCCTACGGGGGCGTTTACAAATTGTCACTACCACCAGATCGGAACAAGACCTCAACTGAAATTCAGTGGGTTTGTCTTTTTTCTTCGTGTATCTTTTTTTTTTATGTGAAACAGTCAATTATCAAACAGTGTAGTGACACTGATTAATAAATGACATTATATTATCATTATATCTCAGGATACAGTGGAATCCTGAGATATAATGATATAACACTTTATATCGCTTTCTGCACACATAGCCCCAAACTAGAATTTTCTGTTGTGTCGTGGGTGCCATCGACACACACATAGATGAAAATACATACACCTAGACCCAGAACAGAAGTAAAAATTCATCATCTCAAAATCTGTCTGGGCCGGGATTGAACCCAGAACCCATTGTGTGTGTGTCAGACCGGTGTGGTGAATGCTCTGCTGCCGTGTCATATAATTATAATTAATACTAGTCAGAAGCTAAATAAACGGCTTGACGACATCCAACATAAGCAAGTCATTAAGCTTAGCCTTTTTCGGCCATTACTTATTATTTCTCACATAGAATAGTAATTTTATAAGCCACAGCAACCCATTACTGTGCTACAGTTGGGCACTGTTGTTTGTGTTCATAAAAACATTGTAATGCAATGTCCTTGTGAAGTATGCCCAGCACTCAAATATATAAAGAAGTTGCAAGCTTTGTGTGCACAGCTTGCTTTGAATTTTGTTGTGCGATTGCAAGTACAGACTGCGCTTTGCACAAAGAAGTATATCCTAATATATTAACATAAAGAAACAAAAAAGCAGAAACCTTAGGCTATACATAATCCTCATAAAAGTTAAGTGACAATCTATGTGGACTCTCAAAAATTTGTGTTAATATAAATGCATCATAAAACCTCAATTATAAAGCCAAAGAAATCATTTTTTCATATTTTGTTCCTCAGCTACAGCATTGCCACTTTTTACAACAATATAATCATGACATTAAGTAAAAAATGTACACAATATCAGAGTTAACAATTGCATTGTTGACAAATAAAAATCACATAGCAACAAAAAAGCATTGCACCAATAATATAAATCATACATTCAACCAATAATACAAATAGTATCTTTTAAAGTATTTAATCATTTGCACTTTGCTTTCTATTAATTTTACAAGAACAGGCTGTGTAGCAGATCTGTGTAAGACAGACATACTTGTACGAAACATTTCAGACTTATGAAATAGCATCTGTATGACTCACAGATTCAGGTAATATTCCTGTTTTTTTTTGGAGGGTCATGCATTCATTTACTATTCTATTTCATACCTAATATATAAACGTCACATAGTTTTAAATAGGAATTAAACATAGTATCACTTCAGCAATTTTAATACTATTACTTCAGTCATATAAAAAAAAAATCATCAGGAAGACAGCTTGGCTGCAGTGACACACAACTTGCACGTTATCACAGAGCAGCACTCGCTAGGAACAGTAACAACAACAATCAACACAATGGCTTAGCAATTAGCACTGCATCTGACAATATATTTTTAAATCACAGTATAGGATATGAGCCAATGGTAAGTGGCCATTGCCACCATTGTATACATGGTTACCCCATTTGGAATAGTTGTCCCTGCGATCAGACCAGATCAGATCAGCCATGCATAAGTGTGTCTCCCGTACCACATCTTTCAAACCACAATACTGGATCGTTTATAGCAAGGGAGTAGAGCAGAAATCTGTCTGATCGTGGAGTCTTTCAGCCAAATCACTTGGGGTTCAAAAAATGGTATTTATCAACTACAAGACCTTACCTTTAATCCAGTTATAGTCGTAATAACGTGGTCGAGGGTGGCGGCTCCCCGGCACGCCTCGAACACTGAATGCAGCTCTATTTCCTTAGACAGGCACGTACGACAAACTTCTTCGATTTTTATCTCAGATTTATGCAGTATCGAACTCATATCTTTAATTTAAAATTAACTTCAATCCATAGCACGAATCAATTCTTAAAAGGCCCCGTACGGCATCGTGAACTTAAAACTAAACATGAGAAGAAAATAGAAATGAAAATAACAACTGTCACAGCAGTAGCAACAAATCAACAACTAACAACTTTAGTCAAAAATGAAAAAACTGGCATAGATTATGTACGTAGTTGATTGATGAGTAAAAGGATTACAAAATTATATTGATAGTCTGTGCAATATCGTCATTCGACTGAGTTGATAAGTGCTGGTGCACATTAGATCGGTCCAAAAATTTCGCCGTACGCCTTGGTGTTTCTTACAATTTATTAGGAACGGATTTTTTTAACATTGCATTCTAGATAGTTCTTTTATTTATTTATTCTATCCAATTTACACCAATTCATCCTCATTTAAATAAGTGATCTATGACAATGCCGCATAATAATTTTTTATAAAGCACAGCCAAGCTAATATTTGAAAGTAGTTTTATAACTATATTATCTTAAGGTTAACAGTTTCAGACCACGTAGCATGCAGTGCGGGTAATTGTAAAACCTAGTAGACAACACCGTATTGACAACTTTGACAAGTGACAATAACTAATAGAAAAGCCTCATTAACCAATAAATCAGATTATGATATGTCAATAACATCAATAATAAAAGAAAGTTATGTCGCGATTATCAGATGTAGTTCATGTTGTATGTGCAATGTTACGGTATTAATTATTTAAATAGATTAAAGCTAGCGTTTACAGTGTTGTTACTTGTTTAAATTACAAATATAAAAATTTTAGAAGAAAATTTTCAAAATGTTTCATTTGAATACCACTTCATGTATTTTTTTTATTTATTTAAACATTTAAAGATATACGATGTGTAGCTTTAATGCCATCAATTGGGTATCAAGCAAAAGTATTGGTTTGTCGGAAAAAAACAGGTGGCGCTACGTGACCTATTCCTTTGTATGTGACCGATTATATTAACAGAAACCGCTCCATTACAATATTTATGTACTTGTAAGATATATTTATGTTTTTTATTTTAGAAAATGGTAGTATTATTTCTAAAATTAAAAAGCGTTGCATAATTAATTAAATAGGTACATATAGTTTAGGCATTTAATAAATTTATACTTATGAAATGACTAGCAAACCCCCGCGACTTCGTTCGCGTGAACCATAATCCATTCATTAGACTTTTATGATCCACTGTTGGACTCGTTTTGTCCCCGTTTTAATTTTGAAATCTATCTTTTAAATAGTATTCCATTGTTTTCCTTGCTGCCATCTTGGCCCGATAGTTTACGGTGGTCCTTCGAGTTTTAAGATTTCGAAAAACAATACAGTTCACGCCCATCGTAGAAATGAAAATCCGGCTTTTACCTATCCATATGTTTTTATTTTTTTTAAAGGAAAAAAAACATCACAATATTTAAAAAAAAACTTTACAAATGCTACCCCCATTCAAATTCTTAAATTGATCAAAGCAGTTTGTTCAAGAAATTTGCATTTAAGGAAATGAGACAGTCTACATATCGACACCGTGAAACGATCTAGTTGTATTTCAAAATGCCACATCGAGGCCCAAAACTGGTACATTAACTATTTATCTAAAATAATTAAATTATTTATCTAAAATATCTCTTAATTTAAACAGTAAATGGTTTACGAATATTGATATGTATTATGTCAAATCCAAGATGGTCTGAAACGAGATGAAAGATTCGTGATGGATGTTTGCTATAAAGCCCTATTTAATTTCTTTTAGATAGTTAATAATTCCATAATTTGTGTCCATATAATTTAGCACTTTGGTTTATGAAGTGCTCATTTATTACACCAAGTCGAAGAAATAAAAATAGATAATATATTTATAGACTGTAACTTTCACTCTTAGCCGCCAATACACTTATTTTATGTGAAGGTCGACTGACACTTTATAAACATAATAAATTATTCATGTTTGTATGAAAGAGTTCGTGTCCACCGTGTGTCCGTCCACCATTGCAATTGTGTTGCCATTATTTATTATTATAGACCTTCGTGCGTATGTGTGCACGTTTTGGGCTTCGTCGCTATCGTGCTCTGTGGCCGCTGCGATGACAGTGACATAATCAACTCTTCGTGCCAGTGTGTGTGACTTTGAAGGATGAATGAATGAGTAAACATTCGACTTTGGCAGGCAAATTCATGGCAAAGGCAAAACACTTATGATTATGATAATAATTATATTTTACAATGGTTTTCGAACTGTGCGCTCATTTATAAGAGAGCTGCGGAATGGCCCGCCCACTTCGAACCCGTGTTAGAAAAATATTTAGAAAATGAGCTGAGAATGGCAGATATGGTAAGTAAACAAACCATTTATTTTGAAGTTTTTTACATTATGGCGTATTTGCTCTATTTTATGTTAAACAATATTAATTGGCTTCATAGATTAATTCGTACTTATTTAGTACAATAAGCATGAAATATGTGCAGACGTAGATTCGTTTGTACGCCGCTATAACGACGTTAATTGAATTATGGAAAATGAATAAAAACAGACTACCTACTTTTAATAAATTTAGTCATAGTACTTGTGTGTTCTCGGCGTAAAACAATGGCTCGGTGTCCAACAATACACTGCATGTGGGCTGGCGCTCCGCGGCCGGTCCTCTCGCGCTCTCGCGAGTAGGTATAGCGAGATGTAATTAACCATTGTTATACAAAGATAAGCTCCAGCAGCCGGATACATTCTTACATTATTTACGGACCGCGTATTACACACATTTAAGTTTTTACACAAATGATCTCTTAATGTTACTGAGTAAATAACCAAGGCTAAAATTCGTCATCACCTTTGCTAGTTATGCAAAGAATACATAATGCTTATTGTATTTCCTTAATTTGAAGCATGTCTTGGTGATACAGCCCTCATAATGGTCAACCTCTAGATGATAATGGCACTGTGGTCTGGGTAGAAGATACATTCGTTTATTAAAGAGTGATGGACACCCAATACATTCCAAGAAACTTCAAGGGCATGCAAGTGTAAGGCAGAAGTATCTACGTCTGACACGCACACCTGCAAGCAGATAATTTAATATAACAGCACACAAAACCGCCTCTTCCGTCATAGAATGCTTATTATTTTTTCTCGGTATACGTACACAGTATTCGCCTCTTACGAAAATAATATCAAGTTAAAATGTTGTTTTAAAGACGAGGTCCCAGGGTCCCATGGTCTTTATTCTCTCTCAGAGCCCATATGCATTGTCACGCGAACCACATTGTACAAATACGTGCAGCCTTGCTTTCTACCTCAATCTCTTTACCGATGGAGTTATAATCCAATTCTATTCTGCACCCCTCATGGAGTATGAAAAGTATTACACGATGGAAACCTTGGGATTAGAGTAGGGCTACGGTATCCCCTACCTGTCATTAAGAGGCGACTAAAAGAGGGCTTCCGCGGTTGCGTGCGGCAAGAGTGCGATCTCGAACCGTTCAGCCAGGCAACCCCGGGAAGAATGGCGGTATGCGCAATCGTTTATCGTCGTAAAGACCAAATAAGGCAGTGCGCCCAGCCGTTCTGGGAGGACCCCGAGGGGGCAACGCATTATATATGAGTTTTTAGTCAATAAATCTCTCTCGAGCATCCTTAGCGTTACGTAGTCCAGAATCCTCATGGAGACGCAAGATTTAGAGACGAGAGATATCGTAGTTCTAGTCTCGAACACAAAGTCGTGTCAAATAAATTGAAACAAATATTTAATAATGTGTGAATGTCCTACACAGGAATTATCTTTACAATTTCGTTTTTTTTAAGTGGGTAATCCTCATGGATACCCAGCCACCCGGGGTGGCAGCTGGGTGTTGCCGGACTCTTACCGGCTAAACCCCCACTGTGTTTTCTCCTCGCACCGTACGACGGGAACACGGGTAACCTTTCGCAGTCGTCCGCGAACCCGCCGGTGCCTGGCCGCTCCCGCAGCCCCTCCCCGCGTGGAGCATAAAGCTCCCCTCCAACAGGAAGGCGCGCCAGGAAACACAAAGGCGCGCCTTACCTCCTACGGCAACGACACACCGCATCTCTTCTTCCTCTGCGGCCCCAACGCATCTGACGGTGCACCCCCGTACGGTCGCGGGAGACAGGGTGTACGGCAACGACACACCGAGACACCTCTCCTTCCGCGAGCCCTCCTGGCTGCAGAGGCCAGAAAACACCGACTTCCACAGCCCCCTCGGATGCATCCAGAGCGGGCCCTCAGCCAAGACCGCTCGGAGCGTCCCCTCCCTGTGATCTCTCTTGGCTTCACCGCGGCACCCCAAGCCTCGGTTACTGAGCCCCCTCACCACGACAAGGTGGAGAACCCTTCGAGGGGGTTACAATTTCGGTTAACTACAAACTAAATAAATCGTCAATAATTTAATGCGCATAGTAAAATTAAAAAGTACCTACAGCTAAAGGTAAACATTATTCCGTCACTCAAGTTGCGTAAACGAAGTCGCGAGGTGCAGCTAGTATGCAACGAGGCAGCACATGGTATATGTACTTACGTCATCACGACAAAGTCCGTGATTTAGTATATACTTGTTGCTTACAAAGTCTAGACCTTTGAACGACATGCACTTAACAACTTAAATTCGGGCAAACTTTAGGTCGCGTTCGGTTTTTAGCATGTAGTACAGGTGAGCTTTGAATAGATGGACTAAGTAAATCAACCGTCGACGTGCTGATTCGTTGGCTTACGACTCTTTGATCGACTAGTTGAATCTGTAGACAGCTAAACATAAGAGATAGTTGGATGAATACACGAGTTGAACTCGATTACTACTTGATACCATTTATTTACTTATCCAATATATGTCCTCCATAAGACAATATAACCTAATCATATTTGAGCTTGCTGAAGGTTTATATACTCGTAGTATGTATGGTTCGATCGGGAAGCTGCACAACGATACCCATTTCTAGCGCAACGCAAACTTTTGGTTTAAGAATTTGTTGCTGATTTGTTATGAAGCGATATCTTAGTACTCGCGAGAAGCAACGCATCTGTGACTGACGGCAGCGACCACCCACCATCAAGTGGACGGCATGCGATTGCTGCTTTAATCTTTTGAAAAAAAATACTCTGTCCATGAACATGTTTCAGGTTTTACGACACAAATGGAATAAATCAACACAAAACTAGAAATTATTATGAAAACAAAGAACCCGACTGCTGAAACTAAAATTTGCAGGCGGTTGTCTTTTTTCTAATAATCAGACAGACAGACAGAGTTCAAGTCTTAGTAGATCAGCACGATCAATTACTTTAATGTACCCAGGTGCCTTCTCACTCTAAGAGGAGGTACGCCAATGGGACAATAGACGGTTAGCGATAATGATAAACTAAACCATAGTATTATGGATGTGTTGCGTATTATCGTTTCCAGGCGAGTGCAACGATGCACTCGATATGTAGTATGTTTATAATCTAATCTGTTCTATGTCTAGATTATATGTAGCCTCGATAAGGACGGATCTGTAGAGAAAGATAAAATAACTAAACGAATAAAGTAACAATACAAAAAACATTACCCTCCTTACGCAGTCGGTTAATACAATACAAACAAATAAAATACATTCCGGTATTTTAAAAACCCTAAACCGTTGGGAATACGCTCAACTTTTTCGAAAGATCACCAATGAAAATAAATATCCCGATGGGTGTATTGGAACTATTTCCAAGCTAAGTGCCGCTGCGGAGATTGAATAATAACACAACACATAATTAAAATGCTAATTACCAGAACCAGGTAAAAATTAAACAGTATGTTTTGTTTTATCTTATAACGAATAAATTTAAATATTTAAAAAAATGACATTAAAATTAGGGATTGCAATCCGGAAAACCGGATCCGGTAATCCGGCGTATCCGGCACAAATTTACACAAACCGGATCCGGTACCAATTCACCACCGGATCCGGACCTCCACCGGATCCGGTGATTGTATATTTTGACAAAGATTTCACATTACAAAAATAATTACCGTTAGAAATCGATCCTTTTTTACACACTGTTTTAACCGTTCGATTAATCCGGACGGATCCGGTCGGATCCGGCCGGATTGAGAAAAAAATGGCCGGATTCGGCCGGATTGAAAATGAGGCCGGATTGCAATCCCTAATTAAAATGCACCCCCCGGTATTGTTTGAGCACACAGTGTTTAATTATTTACCTTTTTTTAATTAATTATTTTTGTTAATTATATTTAACTTCAAATATATGGTATGCATACTCCTTAAATATTGTGTAATTAAATTAATCTTTTGAAAAAATCTTTGAATTGTTTTAAAATATCTTGATTGTGAATTTTATTGTGAATACGGAATTCTCATGTTTCAATGTTAACCATAAAAGCACACGTATATTTTTTTCATTTTGTATAAACAAGCCAGAGGAAGCAGTTTCCAGTAATGAGTTGTATTAAATGAAAGGTTTTTTATGATTATTAAAATTACTAATTATGGTTCAAATGTAGGTATACTGACGAACTTGTAAACATGTCTTATATTCTCACCTCCATACTTTATTGCTACAAAATTACCCTTTTCAATATTTTAGGTGTATTTTTTATTAAATTCAAACAGCATAAATGAGTATACGTAATGCTACCACTTACGGTTCCTGCAGCCCAAAAACTAGCACCAGTACAAGAACCAGCCCAGTGGTACCTCCCCGCTATCATGCTCGTCTTGCCACCTTACAAAAATAAATAAATATTATTGGAATAGGGTGAAAAATTCAAAATACAATTTTATTAGCTAGACATAGACGTGACGCTATAGTTCGTCTGGTTATCTCAAAACAGTATGAAATGCAGAGTCAACAAGAATCAAATGTCACGAGCGTCGTCTCCAATACGAATCTGCGAAGCGCGAAATGCGACTTAAATCAGAATCCAAACACTACTGTTTTAAATATTTAACTTATCTGTATAATATAAAGAGACGATAATTATTATTTATATCTAATTAACATCAATTTTTTTTTCTTCGTCTACCATTCGTTCCCATGTTTCTTGAGCCTGTCAAGATCTACGGCTACCTTCGCCCCTATGGACAAATGTAGCGCTGTCGTCATCCTCTTTGCGCCACTTGTACGATGTCGTCTCGTCCTATTAGTTGACAGTTGTACTTCTGCGTGACCCGTTAAAAGTTACTTTTAAAGCCCCTCATTTTTTATAACTCACTTCTACTTAAATTCTCTATTTATATTTTAAAGCGTCTTGACGTTTACCAAATCGGCTTAAGATTTTACTAGTATACGAGCGCTCGATGACGTCGTATGAAAGAATTGATAAGTTTTGCTACGCGAATGACCTATTCATTATTATTATAATTACTAGCTGTACCCGCGGCTTCGCCCGCGTAAAAGTAAGTGTATCGCAAAGTTTTTCCCGCACAAATCTCGACCCCGTTGAAATTATATGATAAAAAGTAGTCTATAATTATGTTATTCCACAACCTTTTCTATAGTGCAAGTCCTATCCAAATGAGTTTAGCCGCTCGGCCGGCGATTACCCGGACATACAAAGAGTGAAGAAACGAATTTAAAGTATGTATTTGTGGTTAGGATCATAACTGTTATGTAAAAATATTTTAAAAATTAGACAAATTAAAATTAGAATTTAAAAATTAGACGATTGTAAACCGCGTTTCATTGAATTAATTAACAATCTTAGTGGTCACACATTACCAAGAAGCACCTTGTAAACCAAATCCTCCTTAACATTTAAACCAAAACGCATCGATTACAAAGATTGATTTTAACTTTTCTGTAGTATGTTTAAAAGTTCTCAGGGTGATGCTGCAGGGTGAAGTGCAATGTTTGTACTGGTCTAGTACAAAAAGACGCTACTCTTACAAATTCATATTTAACATTCGTATCCTACTCAACACTCGACACTATCAAGTGGTCAGATTACTTTAATAATGCACACGCATCGGCGGCCGGCTTGTATTAGCATGCGCGAGCGAGACGGTTACCTACCCCTGCCGAGAGACACATCGCGTTCTTTATTATTTTAAATCTGTAATATCTTTAAAAGTATTTATTTGATGCATATAGTGTAAAAGCTAACGAATGCATTTATTTATATAAGGATTAATACCGAACAGAAGAAAACACTTTCAAAATTAACGTAATATTTTTAGTTGAAAACATAAAAAAAAATATTGTGACTTAACCATAAGTTATAGAGATATACTATCGCGGATTGATTTTATATTTAAGGTTGCAATCCAGTGTTTCGTAGCCCTTGACGGGATTATTAGTATTCAACATCAACATTTTTCATTATCGATAGACTTCGTAGTTGTTTTGTAAATAACGCCACCAATGTAATTCATTCCGCATTCAATGTAATTCAACATAGTAGTGGATAGATGGCGCAAGTTTAACTAATATATAACTCATCGGTAATTCCTCGTAATTTTATATTGTGGGTAAATTAAATCAAATTTATATCACATTTATTTGTATGATAATTAATTGTTATCGATTTATAGGTATGTATTATTTCATAATGAACTAAGGATCAGGATGACATCAGGGCAAAATGGCTAATATGACGATAGTTGGAATTTGGAATTAAACAAAAGTCGCGATATACCGAGTTTTACAGATATACAGATATACAGGTTATTATTGAGATAAGTTTTCAATCAAGTCTATCTTGCCCCTTGACGGAATTTTATTATCGTACCCCTTTAAGGAAATTATATAATTTGATATCTCTCATAACTTTAAACGTATTTATTTAATGCACACAGTGTAAAAGACAATTTTGATCTTCGTTATAATTACGAAGCTAACGAATGCATTTATTTACATAAGGATTAATACTGAACAAAAGACAACAGACTCGAAAATAACATATTGTTTTTAGTTAAAAATATGGAACATAAAAATAATTATTGTGAGTTAACCTTAAGAGATATAGATATGCTATCGTGGATTTATTTTATATTTAAGTTTGCAAACCAGTGTTTCGTAGCCCTTGACGGAATTATTAGTAATTCAACATCAACATTTAATTTATCGATATTACTTCGAAGTTGTATTGTAGATAACGCCATCTATCAAATGTTCATTCAACGTAATTCAACAGAACAGCGATAGATAGCGCAAGTATACCTAATATTTAACTCATCGGGAATTCCTCGTAATTTTATTCGTATCTTTAGCATTATAAATACATTTTCATATTATAAACCAATATTAAGGGTAAATTAAATCAAATTTATATCACATCTATTTGAATGATAATTAATTGTTACCAATTTAAATGTATTATTTCTGAACGAACTCACAATGACGTCCAGGCGAAATGGCCAATATGGCGATTGTCATTTGCATTGGAATTTAACAAAATTCGCGACATTCCGAGTTTTACGGATATACGTTGTCGACTCAAAATCAATATTTTTTAATGTTTTATTAATCACCTAAGTTTTTAATCAAATCTATCACACCCCTTGACGGAATTATTAGTACACCTCTTTGTCAAATGCCAATACTGAGATTGTCATTTGCATTGGAATTTAACAAAATTCGCGACATACCGAGTTTTACGGATATATGTTGTCGACTCAATATCAATATTTTTTAATGTTTTATTATTCACATAAGTTTTTAATCAAATCTAAGATACCCCTTGACGGAATTATTAGTACAGCTCTTTGTCAAAAACGAACTACCATGCAAACATTTATGCTCGATTTTAACATTTTCAACCCATTTCTTGAAATAAAAAGTAGCCTATAATGGATCCCAAGGTCACCACTATCTGTGTACACAATTTCATAAAAATCTGTTCAGTAGTTTTGGCGTGAAAGAGTAACAGACAGGCAGACAGACAGAGTTACTTTCGCATTTATAATATTAGTAGGGATTATTATAATGACCCGAGTCATTATTATTGTAGAGTGAACGTGAGTGATGACTGGTTTATTTTCGATGTGCATTGTATTACTGGAGCATTTTTTATTTGTGTCATAATATCGACTAACCTAAATGAAGTGAGTAGCCCAGCGATGCTATATGGCGGGGATGGTCCTCCAACGGATCGCGGTTGTAAGTCCAGAAAAATCAGCAACATTTTTGTCATCCATAATTGCCAGAAATCCAAATTATAGAAGTTAGATTTTGTAAGCTACACTGCTGCTACTGTAGGTATGATAAATGTGCATAATATTAAATCATTTTGGAAAGTCCCTTGTTTATGCACCACCACATTGACCACATACATATATTACATTTTTTTTAATTTCCATTTTTTCTTTACTCATTTTTTATTCATTTATTTCTTTGAACTTTGTAAATTATTTATGTTTTTGGATAGCTAATAAAACAAGGAAGTTTTTCTAGTAGTTTGTACGCATTTTTTTTTTTTTTTTTAAGTGGGTAATCCTCATGGATACCCAGCCACCCGGGGCGGCAGCTGGGTTATGCCGGACTCTTACCGGCTAAACCCCCACTGTGTTTTCTCCTCGCACCGTACGGCGGGAACACGGGTAAGCTTTCGCAGTCATCCGCGAACCCGCCGGTACCTGGCCGCTCCCGCAGCCCCTCCTCGCGTGGAGCATAAAGCTACCCTCCAATAGCAAGGCGCGCCAGAAAATACAAAGGCGCGCCTTACCTCCAAGGCCCTATCCGCAGGGCGACGGTCCAACCCCGAGACCGCCACCCAGGGGCCGTGGGCATGGCAAGCCGACACCCGCAAGGCATCCCTACAGGCATCGACCAACCACACCCAGCGGCGGATCCGTTCTTTGGTTCCGCCGCAAACCACCAAACGGCCGCAGAGGATAGGGAGGACGGCAACGACACACCGCATCTCCTCTTCCTCTGCGGCCCCACCGCCAACGCATCTGACGGTGCGCCCCCGTTCGGTCGCGGGAGATAGGGTGCACGGCAACGACACACCGAGACACCTCTCCTCCCGCGACTCCTCCTGGCTGCAGAGGCCAGAAAACACCGACCTCCACAGCCCCCTCGGATGCATCCGGAGCGGGCCCTCAGCCAAGCCCGCTCGGAGCGTCCCCTCCCTGGAATCCCTCTTGGCTTCACCGCGGCGCCCCCAGCCACGGTTACTGAGCCCCCTCACCACGACAAGGTGGAGATCCCTGCGAGGGGGAGTTTGTACGCATAATGTACAGTTCATTTTTTCAAAATAAACACAGTTTTCTACTGACAAAAATCACTTGTTATTTCAAAATGTTTGATATTTGTTCCATATTATTATTAATAAATGTTTGTTGATATTTTTGTAACTGGTAAAACTAAAAAAAAATCAAAACGGTCTTTTTTAATTAATACATTTTTTTTTATTTAATTCAGGATTTACTACGAAAAAACACAAAAATATTGAATATTTCGATGACGAGCATGATTGGTACTAGGGATATTATAGTAAAAATTATGATATAATTTTGTTGGAAATTAATTATATTAATACATCCAAAGAGGAATACGTCGAGTTACAAATCACCCGTATACATATAGGTAATAATAATGTGTCAATTAAATGTGACGGTAGGTTTTGATTTATTTTGTGTTTGGAGGCCGGCATATCGCACCTTTATTTATATAAAGAAATATCTTTAAAATTTTGATTTTCAAGTTTATCACCTAGTTCGTTCGCTTTATGGTATAAACTCGCGAAACATAAATTTTGAGTTATTTCTTTTTATGAATAAAGGTGCGATGTGTAGCCTGAACGGCCTGCGCGGTGAAAGCGAGGCTGCGCTTTCCCCGCCGCGCCACCGACAAGCGAAGCGTGTCTCCGACGTCTTGTTCAACACAGGCACTACATATAGCGTCGTAATGGTTATGCAGTATTTGCATAATGATAGTTTTGGGAAAGCATTGTTTTTTTCAAATCTTTACTTTACCTGATTTATTTTGTAAAAAAGTGTAAATGCTGAGTTGCATTGAGATTTATTGCATTTATGTTAAGAATAACAATCAAATGATTTACTCTAATTACTCTGGTCTGCAACAAAGTCCTCCTTTAAATGAAAATACAATGAATAGAAGGAGTTAAACATCATAAAATCAGATTTGCTTGCCATTTTTTGTTATCTATACATGAGATTTTATTAATAAATGTTTTTTAAACATGTTTTTTATAAATGATATTTTTAAACAGCTCTATATTATGCATTTTTGTGTGTCGTTTTTGCTTTAACGAGGTTTTATTCAATTCAGGTCATATTTACATCAACAAAAACAGCGGGTATTCATAGAAAAAGAGACAACGATATCCTGACGATTTTTTAACACTAATACTTGTGTCACAGCAGTTGTCGCTGATTTCGTAGCTTGCAGTACGTTTTATCTGCTTCAAACCCAAATTTCCTCGAATTAGCGACGCAAAATCAAAAGTGGGAATTTTCGTGAGTCCTTAAATAGAGCTTACGAAAGACTCGAATTTTATAAGCACCTTAAATGAAGATGAAGAAAAACCATGAGCTGCTTCGTATTGGTGCGTAATAATCTCGGGAACAAAACAAAATTAAAACTACCAGGAAAATATCCAAAAACTTCTTTATTCATACAAAGCTCTGAAATAGCCCTTTGAATTCCCAATATGTCCCATAAAATTCATTTTTTGACGCTCACTTAGATTTCTTCTCCGAAAATGTTTGGCGCAATATCAGATGAACATGGTGAAAGGGTAAATCACGATATATTGGACAATCTGTTGTGAAAAACTAACAGAAAATATGAAAAGTAAGAAATCTACAAAGTGAAATACGACTAGGAAAAAGTATGTAGTTCAATATTTTTTGATGATTTTTAATATATTTTATCTAATTACGTATGATTTATTGGAATAAATAACAAAAATTTGAAGCACAATAAGAGCTTTATTCAAAAATTCATTAAAAAATATATATACGTGTACCATATTTTTTCGTACTATATTTATATTCAAAAATAGCAAAACTTTCATAAAACATGTGTAAAAGGAGATGTTTCAATCTTGGCTAGGTATATGTACACCATCACAAAAAATCGAGAAAAATCTCAAGAATCGGAAAAAAATACTTAAAATTTATAAAAACGTGTACTTTTTTGGTACAAAACCAATTAAAATCAACTAATTTCTTCGTTTTCCAATATGGCGGATCAACTGATTTAGACAGTCTGTGGACAAAACTGTAGTTGTCATTATCTGATAACTGTCATATTGATTCTTTTACTAAATCCATTTATCTGTCTTCTTGTTCTTAGATATTTTTACGGAATATTTTCGTGTGCGTATTGTGTTGGAGTTTCTATATCAAGTTATCAAACCCCTGGCTTACATATCTTGGATTTCGGCTAGCTGCTTACCTCAGTTGAGTTAACTTTCATATTTTGGACTGTTCATCGGTTAACCTGTTGACCAGGCTAGTGATTTACATACTCAATTTGGACTTCCAAACATCAACTGATTTATTCGGGTTTGAATTGAAATCATAATTGTAATTGGCTATTAGCTATGAGATAAGATTAGTCTTTGTTTACATTTGTTTACATAGAACCATAACTATACAATAGTTTTAAGATTATCATAGCTAAGCTACATAATGTAATAATAAGTTTTTCCTTTTTTGCATTGGATCAGAATTTAGACAATCACTGACAACTGATTGTCATTGTCACAGTTTGTTTATTAACCTCAACTGTCAAAATGAAATAATATCACCGCCATTATATTGTGTTGCAATTCTAACTTAAAATTCTGGTCTTGTACCAATAAACCCAGTCGATTTTAATAAAATGCTTGGTTTAAAAGTGCTCTATACTTTACTGGCTTTTTTATCATATGGTGTACAGATACCTGGCCAAAGGTCCATACATTTTGAAACATCTCCTTTATAGGAAACAAGAAATATGTTTTTTGTAGACCAGTGTTATCTATGATCACCTAATATAGCGAGAGTACCTACTGCATTCGTCGTTACCTTTTGACTGATTCCCAATAACACAATTTTGCAAACATGTCGGTTACTGCGATATTTATTAAGGACAGAATATTTTCCGAAATTATTCCGAAACTATAAGTATCATCCAATTGCTGTGACTATTAAAGTATCTTATGAATGCAATGTACGTGATAAAAAAAAAATGATACATAGTATGAAGTAACGTAATGAGTAAACATAGTATAAATCTTGAGATGTTCCTAAAAATGTTGTTTGTGATAAAGTTTGTCATATCTTAGTGCTTAGTGCGATATCTTAAATTGTAATCTTCAGATACTGCAAGACCTAATGTTATGTAAGATACTGAATTGTTTAGTGTAACGGTACTTATCGTGTTGTTTAATTTGTGCTCTATGGATATTAGGGAGAGACATCCATTGCAGAGCCTTCCTATTGGCTTTTGGACTCAAAAACCGACGGTTGTATGAATAGATATTAGAGATGTATACAGTTGTAGTAAATTAAAAAGGAAAAAATCTGTATCTGCTGCTAATGTGCTTAGTGATATGGTTATTTTATATTATTTACAACAAATTCTGTTGTATTTTTATAGAAGTGTACTCGTCTAATAATATAACTTTGTGTATAAATTTTTTTGATATAATTTATTCGATACTCGTACCAATTATATGATTTTAAACTGAGATTATCACGGTATTAAAGGAAGATGTATATGGGAAGCTTACTTCATACAAGTTTTCGCATTTGTAATAATTACTAAGTTTAAAGTTATCTCTATCGCAGTCACTTCTAACTAACAAGTTTTTGAGACAATACTTACTACAATGGGTGGGGACCTGGACCTTGCCATGCGTGTACCTTGGCAAGAATTAACTATATTAGTTATTATTGAATAACAATTTTTTTCAACCAGTCAGTATAAACTTTCTAAAATATCCTTTCCTTGCTATTATATGATTATTTTCCTTTGATTATTTTCCTTGCAATTACATGAGTAAATAATTCTTAATAGTTAAATGTCATTTGATGTTTAGTCGACGATAATTACGTAAAAACTTGCAAGCGGATCGTCCGCGTGGTACGGTTAAAATACCGATCTGTCACGCAGTGGGTTCTGGGTTCCATTCCCGGCCAGACAGGTATCTGAATGATCAATTTAGATTTTTGTTCTGGGTCTAGGTGTTTGTGTATTAATGACACCACGACACAGGATAAAATCCCATTGTGAGTGTAGAAGCGTTTTAAGTTTTTTTTAGTTTTAAGGCTATATTTACACTAGAATTATTAATATCTGTCTTATTATCAATCTGAAAAAATATCATTATTTAAATACTAAATTAAAACGAATCTTACGCTTTAATTTGTACATTTTACATACCTACGTCCATTTTTGGCTGAGCCTTGGAAAATCACCTTGTAAATTCCGATTATGTTTTTATCGTGTAATTTTTCCGCGTAGTTATTATAATATTGGCAGTAGAATCATCTGCAGCCGGTATAGCGGAGAGGGTCTCGAGTGCATCGCCTCTGAACTAACTCTAACATCTTATGTGGGATTTGTAGAGCGCGCTGCAACGTAAGCGGTATTCCCAGTCATTGAAATATTTAAGAAGATTAAATTCTCGCAGCTGCATTATGCCTCCGATTCGACACTGCGCCTCGCAAATGTATCTAAACAGTAATAATGCTACCAGATTTCGAACTGTTTAATACCTACCTACATTATGTATATGCGTTTGTTACTCTTTCGCACAAAATCTACCGGTCTGATTCAGCTCAAATTTGGCACACACTTAGTTCATGACCTGCACTAACACATAGGACTCTTATTAACGTGGTGGAGTGACCAAAGCGAGCGGACCAGCAGGATAGACCTAGTATTATATAAACTGACCCGGCAAACGTTGTATTACCATAAAAAAATTCAAAAAAATGTTAACGGCGGCCAACCTTATCACTAAGGGGTACGAAGAATAGATGTTGGCCGATTCTTAGACCTACTCAATATGCTCCCAAAATTTCATGAGAATCGGTCAAGCCGTTTCGGAGGAGTACTTGAAGGAACATTGTGACACGAGAATTTTATATATGTATATAGATATCGCGCCGCAGATTAACCATGAGACATCCTCACCTTAGGAATCCGTATAGATGCATTTAACAGTAGATGATAATAAAATAAACATATTTGCCTCTTATGCACAGTAAACAAGGGAAGCACAATAACCTAATATCCGGCATCCGTTCACGGCCATGCGGAGGTCACAATGTACAACCTGATTACGTGCAGGTATAAAGTTATTAGTACATCAGATGGGCTCGCTGCGCAATTTGGTTGTACCTTTGATCCTATGTTGGCCTGATACAATTAGCTAGCATTAGCTGATGAAACTCTTGCAACTCAGCTCTATTGACTTAACGCCCGTCGCTAGGCTTATGCAAGGGGCTTAGATACACAGAACCGGTCGTAACGAGTCATTTTCAAGCAGTCCTCAGAGTCCAATGCCTAAATTGTTGTGGGAAACCTACAAGTAATGTACTTTATTAGGTATAGGTACAACTATTAATACTTACATATTAACAATAATTAGTAATGCCTTTTGATAACCCTGATAAAATATTATGTTACAGCACATCCTAAAATAGTTATTTTTATTGATACATATGACTTTTAATCAGTTTTACATATCAGATACTTAACATTCAGTGTTTCAGAGGTAACAAAGGTTTGTGCTGCTGTAACCATTTTTTATATTATCTGGAACGACATGCAATGGAGGATTTAAAATCTGTTCTGTAATTCCTCGACCTTCCTCGCCTTACAACACTTTGAATCATTTCTTTGTAAATATTCCTTAAGAATACCGGGGTCTGAACATGACAGTATTTACAAAGCTTTAAGGGTAGAGGTAACTGTGTAAAAGTGAAACGAACTTATTTTCTTATTAAAATTAAAAATGGAAAGGAAATGAGGTTACTTGTGTTGCAGGCATATTTAAAGGGCAACTGTTTATAAAAAATATTAGTAGTGTAAAACATATTCAAGATAGAAATATCTTAGTTCAAAATGATTTTAATTTTTACCTTTCAGAAAACCAAGGGATTCTAGTCCACCACGCAGTCCAAATGCGAATAGGTTTATATATACCATTTACACTACTGTTAGTGTTTGACTAATTAGTGTGCATTTCCTTTTGATGTTATGTTCCATCGGTAAAGCAAGTGATAATAAATATATAACACGAACTAGCAGTTTCCGCGGTTACACTCGGGATTAAAAAATTGCCTGATACGTAGTTGTTCTAGTGACTTAAGAGTTTCTGTATTGGGGAAGATCTAAGCCTAATGCTTTAAGCATTAGGCTTAGAGCTTCTTAAAATGATGCACATAAATAAGTCGTAACTCAGCATGGATGGTTCTGCCATATCAAAATTTGAAAAAAAAAGGGCAAACTAGAGTAGGTGAGGTGAGTGAGTCCCTCGTGTTTAAACTTCCCGGCTTCACATCTGCACACGTAGCTTAATATTTACATATAATCATGGCAAAGGTGACTGACTTATGGATCAACACACAGGTGAAACCCATAGATTCTTTTTTTTGTTTTCGAGGGGGAAACCTCCAAAGGTACCCGACGCCGTGGGAGCGACGCAGGGTCATGTGGGATTTTTACCGCACTAAAACCCCTCCTGTAGACGTGCTTGTCGCTGCAAAGACGACTCCAAAGGAACGCACCTGGAGTTCCATGAGCGCATTGTCCTCTCGGGTTCCTAGGTGAGCGGCTGGGCCCACCGCTTTGTCTAGACCAGACGCTATTCGACCACCATACCGCCGTTCCGGGGCGCCTGATCGAGTGGTCCGATCGAGGCAGGGAATACCATAGCGCTGTTCTGATCCCGGAACTACAAGGACGAAACCTAGGCCTGGGTACTTAAAATTTCACTCACATATTTCTCTTATGTTTCAGTTTCGGAAAATCAACCCGTAAGTTTTTTCGGAAATCCGCCAAACTTGATGCAAGCTCCGTTGAAACATAGTATTTGGCTTTGTGGTTCAATATATTGGTGACTGTCGACAAAATGGGGGAGAGGGTTATGTCCAGTAGTAGATCGCGGGTACTGCTGAACTATGTAAACGGTATATAAGCGGTCAGTGTTTTGCAGTACGCATAAGGAAAAGTAGAAAGGAAACGATGCAATTTGTACGCATACCGACTAGATTTTGGAAATTAATTCATACTTTCAATCTGTAGGTCCTAAATTAGCAGTTAGCACAGATTGAAAGTATGCATATTGTAAATTTAATAGGCCATGTGATTGCATCCCACTTGACTACTTCTTGAAACTACTTTTTGTCAATATAGAATTAAAAGGCACAATAAATTATTATTTATCAAAAATTATAAAACCAAATGTTTTACCACCTGTAAAAAGCTAAATTTGTCTTATTTTTTATTATCTCAGGCATATCTTTATATCATTATTTGTAAAAATAATACGACGTTACAAGTTTGTTTATTTCATTTTATACTCTTGTGCCAACCACCCAAGAATAGGTAAGAATTTTGCATGGCCCTTAGAAGCTTCGTGTCTGTTCTTATTTTTACTCTGTGGTTATAGTTGAGGTAAAGAAGATGCACCAGATACTAATATTTTTTCAAATGATACATAAAATATACCTAAAATCAACTAAAAACGCATTACACACACCACATTGCATTTGTGTCAAATGTATGCAACACAAATAATAAACGTAATAAGACATTCAATGCCTTACTATGAAAACACAACGTCAGAAATGTCAGATGCCTTTGTCAAAATACCCACTATTCCTTTTAAATGTAGCTTAGTTCATTAAACCTCTCTATCCTTAACCGATGTATTTAAAATAACTTGAAAATCAATACAATGTGATTGAATTTGAGAAACATTCGTGCTATTTTGGACATTATGAAGTTTAGTTTCTAAGTTAAATTACGGTCGAATTTCGACGGTGGCGACGGGTAACTAGTGATTTTAATTGTATAAATATTGGTTTGCCATCTTGGAGTGTCCGCCATTTGTTTTAAAATGATGTCACTAAAGTAAACATGCATTGTCATCCGAGATATGGTTCAGGTGATTAAAATTCAGTTGCCTCTCACAAACATAATCACTAACAAGGAAGTTGAGCAAAAAATAATAACTAGGTAACTAGTTTTTCATTTAAATTTACTTGTATTATCAGCAAGTATAAGTATACGTCTACATATGTGTCATATTTAATGTTTGTTTTGTGCAATTTATTTGAAGTGACGCGCAATGAAAATTCCTTTATCTATGAAGCAGAGAAAGGCGCGAATACCAGGGCTGCATTCTTTGGCTAACGCTATTTATATTTAATTCGCTTTCCGATAGAGGGGTGCTCCACGATTTCCCGGCTTCGAACTCGGTTGATTATATTTGGATCATACAATTTATTTGTTAGTATACACTGCCCATGAGATGTATCCAGGTGTATGATCCGCTAATGAGAAGAGAGTTGTGCCTAACAATGCAGTATACGAAAGGGTGGCAGACAGAGAGATGCTAGAGATCGCTTTGTCTTCACGGTTGCCATTTATTAATTACTATTTAATGGCAGGAACAACTTAAATGACCTCTCACTGACGCTCAATTGGATATGAAATTACGATCACTTCGTAATTTCATGTCCAATTGAGCGTCAGTGAGACACTTTCTTTTAATATCATGATGCGCTGAGCAAATCACCATTTAAGCTACCTCGTCGAGCGCGTGTGTGGGATTTTCTAAGAGGTCTGCCAGTGCGATGGTAGTGTCGAGTATGGAGTCACCTGGCTTTAAGACTAATTACATCGGAACTTTGCAAATTAATTATAGTTTGCATTCACCGTGAAGGAAAGCATCGTTCAAGCAAGAAAACGTATGTAGGCAAGCCTAAAAAGTTAAAAAAAAAGTTGTTAAAGGTGCGTGAAATCAAGTCACGTGTGCTAATTTGAGTACGTCAAACCCCGTACTAAGACTACACCAATCAGCGTGACGTTACACTATTTGATGTAAGATGGAGAGAGAAATTCCTCGTGAGACGGTAACGAGAACAAGTAATAAAAATAAATGGAAAACTTCATAATCTTTGGCTTTTGCAATAATTATTTTTTTTAGGGTTTTTTGGAATTTGCATCAAAATAGTAATATGAATGTGATGAACCCTTGCATCACTACATCAGTGGTATGAGGACGCGCGCCGATCACGGAGCCACCCGCCCACACAACAGGAATTGGAGGGCAAAGAGCTGAGTTTCTCCAATGGGCTACTGAAACGTGGACGTCCAGGCTGGCGCATCCTGGACCTCGGGACATGGATGTTTCGGGAGCTACTTGTGTCAGATTGGGCGGGAGCTGTCAGCCAGATGCCATCATTGCGACGATTGCCTCGACGAGACGGCCCAGCATACGCTGGAGGTATGCCCTGCGTGGAATGCGGAGCGCAGCGCGCTCAGCTCTGTATTAGGGGCCGACCTCTCTCTTCCGACCGTGATTCGCGCCATGGTTGGAGATGACAGGTCGTGGCAGCCATTGCGATCCTTCCGCGAAGCAGTAATGCTCGCGAAGGAGGCGGCGGAGCGGACCAGGGAGGATAATGCATCTTCGACACCGCTTCGTCGCAGACGCATGGGACGCCGGAGGGCGGCTTTCGCAGAAAGCCACCCTTTCCCAGTCCCATGAGCCCACAGAGCCAGAATCGGGGGATTCTGACTCTGGTAATTAAGGCTCGAGATGTCGTGTATGCCTTCTGCATGCACATTTCATGAGGGACACCAATGAGAGGGGTCCCTCCCTCTCGGGACGTCTAGAGGAACACCGCGGAGTTTTAGTCGATAAGAGTCCGACATACCCCTCGCGCTCCCCGGGCACAAGGGATCCATGAGGATTACTCCGCGTTAAAAAAAAATATGAATGTGATATAATGAGTGTTGTTACGATAATTAAGAAAAATCATCCCGTCCCCCCTTTCACATTCGGCATACATACAAACCAACATACGTAGATACGCTCGAAGAACATTACTTACCCTGTTTCTAACGCAGTCGGGTAGAAATTGATAAATAAGTTTTACAAGGATCAAGATCTATCTATATTTTTTAGCGTTACCGGTTGACCCGATTTCTTTTACTGCAAAGGAAGAGTCGATTAGGTTACTACGAGCGGTAGGTACCAACAATCTGCGGACAATTGTTCAAAGAAGTATAACTTCGTTCAATAAAGTACTTATTCAATGTGAGAAATATGATATAAGTGAAGTTGTTGCTTGACTTCCGCCAAAACCACTCTGCGTAAATATTACTAATTATCACAGGCCTCGTTGATTAACAGTGAAAGCTGCGTGTAAACTTTACAGTGTTGTCTCAAACACTGTAATAACTTTTGGTTTTCTATTCGCGATTTAGAGAGGGATCCAGGATTTTCATGGGAGGAATAAGGCTTTTAACAAGCCGGACCTAAAACATTAAATGTATTACTAGGAGGCGGTAGAACCAATGTAGTTAGATCGCCATAATATCTATCTCTAGCTTAAAGCAGTTCTTGCGTTGCAGTGGAAAGGTGGGCTACCGGCTCACTTTTATTGGAAGCAAAGAATCTCTGATTGAATTCAGATATAACTCCTGTTCTATATAAAGTTGTGTACAGACAGATATACATGGGGGGCAGAGACCACTTACCATCTAAGCGAACCAGTGTAACGAATGGACTAAAGTGGCACATGCATTTAAATTTTCGGGGGCATGCAGGTTTAAGCTCGTGGCCAGGTCTGGACTCACCAATAACTGATACTTCTCCACCCCTTTTTTCTCTCAGGATCACATAGAGACAAAAGGCACCTCCAATTCATCCGCAAAGTCCTTCATTACGAGGGCTGAAGGAAAGCGTGGGCTACGTATAGATTCGCGGCTACTCTTTTTTGAGAATCTAGAAAAAATATGAAAATTGGATTTAATGATTGATTCGATATTTTAGTGATAGTTATAATTAACTTATAATAATTACTCATAAGTTATAAAATGTTTCTTAAGAAAAGTACTGTTTTTAAATTTGTAGAAGTGTAATTTGTAAATTGCTTGCATTAGATTAACCGTAAACATCTCCGGACTTTCTCGGAACTAACTGAAACGTTACTCTGTAGTAATGGGCCAAGACGATTTCTTTTTTCAAAAGATCGGATAGGCGAATCTATTCAAACTTATAGCTACATCTTTAGATTGTATCACAACCTTCGGAATTCGCATCGCCTAGATTAACTATTATTAAATATGAACAATGTTACGTGTTGTAATATACGTGGCTGCATACCGTCGTAAGCATCAGATTGTGTGGTAGGCCAAATCGTGTAACTGAGGCATCAATTGAGCATGTAGTCCACCTGATGGTAAGCGGTGACTAACGCTCATGGACATCTGTAAGCAAGTGCTTATATGGATGGTCTCCTCATACAATCGCAAAGGCGGCGTTGTTTTATTAGTTAGGTATACTTGGCAGGAACAGATCGTTCACGTGGTCTAATTTTATCAGCGGACATGAGCTTTAAAGTGTTATAAGGTAAATCTTTATTATTTCATTATTATACATGACTTTGGGCGGCAATGCTACTTTACATCAAATGAATACAAAGTATGGAACAGTTTGCTTAAGCCTTGACACTTTTAACCGACTTCCCAAAGGAAAGAGGTTATCTATTCGTCACGTATATATATATATTTTTTTTAAGAATTTCTAGTCCATAATAATTTTTTTCAACGTTGATATGGGCCACTTACTTTATGTTTACAAAAAGGTCTGTCAAAATATCACTTAATAGCTGGTGACTTCTACAAATATCTTTATATCTTCTAAAGTCTTAAAATAGTTATAACTCCTGTTTCAGTTCTTAAGACGTTCTACGAATTTAATTAAACTCAACATCGGAGTCGAGAATTATCGGGCAATACTGCAATCAATAGAGCTCAGCTTAAACCTACTGTTTCTTCCAGGAGAAATAAATGCTTTGGTCGAAAGAAAGGAATATCTAGACGGAGATCATATTAAATAGGCTCTAAGACAGCCCTCCCTCTCCACCCCCACGTATGCCAACTTTGAAAGACATTGTTGATAGCGAAGTTTTGTTAAATGACCCAATAATTACCTATTTAAAAATACGTATACGGCTATACCACATCTCTTTACTAAACGAGTTCTGGGGCCTTGACAGTAGATTCTAAATATAGTAACGCGGAAAACAATTTTTTTTGCTCAGAATAGACAAAATTTTTATACAACAAGACGTGCAGCACCATCTTTTTGTTAGTTCAGTCCTAGGTTACTTTAATCACAAAGTTAAAACTTGCTTACGTTTCGTAACATTTACGTAGTTATTAAAAAGATGAGAAAGCTCTTAATAATAAATATAATCAAATCAAACAGTAATATCAAGTGGGAAAAGTACAGGGACAGCTTACAGCGTATATGTGTTCCGATAGCAATAAAACATAACAGCGATATAAACCAAAAACATGTAAAGGTCCAACAAAATAAAGCCCGCGGGCCGGGAGCCCCAAACTATTTTTTGTGCTGGAAGAGTCAGCTTTGTAAAAAAAATCTAGGTAATGTACCGGACATTGCCTTCATTTGTTTTACATTTTACATTATTTTATAATATGGTCACAAAATTCGTGTCGGAATTTGATTGAAATTCAATACTCAATACTTTATTGCATACATGTGTGAATGTTATAATTAGGTGGTAAATATTATTTAGAGTCACACATTGTATGAACCCTGTTAGGGTATAGCAATTTAGTAGGAGCATTCAATTCGCAAACCATTAGAGCTTGCAGCGCCAAGCGAACATTATTGAACATCAAGTAAGGCCACAAAATTTCTTTAAAAAATTTAGTAAATCTTGTTTAAAATTTGAAATAGCGCTAGAAGTGAATGTTTCATGGCCCTCGGGTAGGTGTTATGTGATGATAATTATTGCTTCAGGCATTTGTACCAGTTGGGTGGTCTATCTCGCGAACAATCAGAACGTCTCCGATTACTTTCGCCTCGATCAGCATAGCCTGCTCTTTTCCCCGATAACGTAAACACGATAGATCTTCACAAGATTATCTTACGACTTTACCGGAATATAAGGGCTTTAACTACTGTTATCTCTGCTAGCCTAATCGCATGATCGTTTTTGATACTTATTTTAAATAAGCAGAACTCGCGACATCGTTCGTGCGAACCATAATCCGTCGATTAGATTTTTGAGGTCCACTGTTGGGCATCCACCCTCCCCGTTTTGTCAACAGACACCAATATATTTAACCCCAAAGCCAATAAGTAAACCATTACAAATATGTATGTATTTTAATACTTTTATACTTATTATAAATTCCTCAAAAGCTATCGGCTTATACGTAATCGTTTTTCTTAAAATGTAGGTACTGAACGGATATTTGTGCGATTTTTACTAAAAGGTTCAAGTTAATAGTACATTATGGCTTTATGCAAATTGACTGCAATATAAGGATTACTGTTTAAGAACGCGCGCGATTAAAAAAAAATCACGTTTGCGGGGAGGTATACACGCGTACGCCGCGTAAACCAACTGAGTAACACTTAAGTAATGTACTAGAGAAATCTAAATCTACAAAAATACTGAAGGGTACTTCACAATAATTACATTTATGTTAAAAAAATCAATTTAAAAAAATCACGTTAATTTCGACATTGCTTTCTTATGTTCTTTATTAATTTTTATCCGATATTAATGATTCAAATAAATCAACGGTCTAATATAGATTGAATTTGTTTTTATTGCATTTAATTTCGATAAATTGTTTAGAAAATATTACCAATATTACATCTTGCGCACATTTTCGCGAAAAATTGCTTTTAATGGGCTTATTAGATACTAAGTACACCTAATCAAACTTTGTAAGTATTAAATGTCGTTTACTTTCGTAAATATATGTAGTTTTGTTTAGTTAATTCGCTTATATTAATGTGCATAGACGGCAATATTGTAATCGGTAGCTCCGCTTTCAATGTGACGGAAGCTTAGTGTGTCTTAGGTCGTACTTGATGGGTTCTTAGAAATACTAATGCTTCGAGTAATTCTAACTAACGACGATCTTGTACTACCGATAAACATTGCGAACATTCTCAAGTTAACTAAGTAAAATATACATTTATGAGTTACTACTTCCAGGCTTATGAACACAGTTAATTAATGTTGTCAAGAAAGGAATAGCACACATATTTATTTCTGATGTACCCATTTATTCCTCCGAAAACTAAACAGTTACCAAATAAAACAAAGTATTATCATCAAAGTATATCATCATACTAATATTATAAATGCGAAAGTTTGTGAGTGTGTATGTCTGTTACTTTTTCACGTCTAAACGGCTGCTGCAATTTTCATAAAATTTGGTAGGGAGTTAACAGACACTCTGGATTAACATACATTTTACTTTAGAAAATATGTTATTCCCATGGGACAGTCGATACATTTTTTTAAAGCGGTTCGCCCGCTGCGGAGTTTAGCTAGTAAACCATATCCATTGAAGCTCGTTTCATGGTATGTGAAGTACCATCCGCGGAGATAGGCAATGAGATGCCCAGACAGCGACCTGCTCGTCGCCGCCGCCCACATTGCGGTCTGGTCCAGTGCTACAGAGGAGATGGCGGACTCGATCCCGAGGAGGAGGCGATACGGTTGAGGGAGGACTTGACGGACATCTGCGATATGATGCCGTGTGTCAGATCCGGAAGCGTCTAGTGTTATGATGGTTGGAGCGCATCGCACAGCTGCGTGCAGTCTGCCTGCTTGCGCGGTACCCCTGGGCTCGGCGACACTGTGGCTAGGGAAGAGAGGTACGGAAAGCACCGGGTAGCCACTAAGTTGAACTAAGGTGCTCCCGCCAAGAGCAAAGCCCGTAAATAAAATGCACTCGTGGAGAAGGTTAATAGAGCACCATGGGGACGCCCGTATAAAATGGTTTTCGGCAAGCTCATGCCATCGATACCACCACTTACGGAGACTCTCGATCCGACGTTCGTGGACACAGTGGTAAACAGCCTGTTCCCAACTGACGAGTCGGGTCCTTCCGCGGCGTCGCCGGTTCCCTCCTGGACGGAGGATCTAGTGGTGACAGAGGGCGACCTCTGTGTCGCTGTAGAGCGTAACACGGCGCCAGACCCAGACAAAATCCCTAAGATGCTAGCTACGACTGCAGTTACCATGTTCATGACACGGAAGACGTACCACGCGCCTTAAGAAGTTTTCATTTTAATTAAATCAGCTATTTAGATTTCCACGCAGGAGTCATAAAACCATCAGAGTTTTGCTGTACTACCATAATGTTATGGTACGGTTCGGACTCCACATGAGACGCGTGCAGCATGCAGGAAAGAAGCAGTTAACTTAAAATTTATGCATTTTGAATAGTGCGATTATTCACGCAAAGCGGCGATATGAAGTCACGTTTACCTCGTGTGGTACCTACCAGTACTGTACCTAGTGTGATGGAGGACTACACTCTGAAAGAAGCCTCGTGCTTAGCAATAAAATAGAGAACGATTGAAGATTATGATAAAAATGATTTTCACCTAGACTTTGTTAACAGGATAAAAGTCAAAAAGTTTATTAAAATCCACAATTTAATTCCTTTGGCATGATTTTCTTGCTAATTCCATAAAATTGCCGGCGATTGTGCTAAAAAAACATCAGATCATAGCTTTCTAGAATTTATTATTGAAATCATTCATACAATAAGATGAAGCACCCTGTCATCCTCCGCCCGCAAATTTAAATGCGTTTGCGAGTATTCAATACATTTTTTACCCACTTACGTCAATACGCCAGAGTGTGATTAATCTTGACAATATGGGAAAATTACTAATTAAGAAGTAATTTTAAATGTAAGCGGCTTATCAACTACCACTGTCATACTAACAGAGGTTGAAGTTACTAGATTGGTTAAAAGATTAAAAAATTAACCTTAACATTGAGTTAAATTACTACCTGCTAAGTCAAAATTGACAAGAACTTTTTATTATTAGTAAGTATTTATAATGGTAATTCAGAAAATTAGTAACAGAAAGTCGACAGCTTAACGAAATTTCAAAATAAAATATCATGACAATGGCTTGCTCATAGAGAAACACGATTAGCGCGTGCACTGTAGTGGTGCTTCCCGGGCGATCTCCATGCTGTTGCCCGTACGACTCCCGAGCTTTGCCTATAGGTTCTTATTTTTAAATTTAATCTTAAATATTAAAAATTCACGAGGTCGTTCTCCAGGCCGTCTTCATGGCCCGGCATCTGATACATTCCATCAAGAAGCGTGAGAACAAATACCTAGGCATAATAGGAATAATCTGCTCCAACTCATCATGATGGGCAAGGTAGAAGGGACGAGACTCGCTGGACGCCGGAAAAAGTCGTGGCTAAGAAACATCAGGGAATGGACAGGCATAACCTCCGTCAAACGACTGTTTTCTGTGCTGGCCATGGTCAGACATACGTTAAAGGAACTAACGGCCAACCTGCAGTGGTGAAGAGGCACAATACGAAAAAGAACAATCGTAAATTGGTTAGAGGAACATAAAGTCATTCAATATAATAAAAAGTTGTCAAATTAATAAATTGTCCCAAAAGTGTGTAATCTACTGGTGTGCACTCGAACGGAGCGTTACACCGTGACCTAAACCTTTGTCATTCATCGAGCATCCGTGGCCTACTGTATGACATATTGAGTGATGTATTAAGCGGTGTTACTAGGGAACCGTGTGGTGCGCCGCCAGCCCGAGCGCGGGCGTTGCGCAACGCCATAACATTCAGATGTCGCGAAAGTGAAAGGGCCATGTGTGCGGCGCGCGGCACCGCGGCGCAGGCGCACTGCTGCTCTCAGCGCACGAGAGCCGAGACGTCAGCTCCACTCTACTACCTTCGCTATATTACCAATCACCACCAAAATTATCCGTCACATTGTTTGTACTGAAATGAGCTGCAACTTTAATAGTCGTTACAACTTATGGTACACTCAAAAATGTGAAAGTGTTTTTCAAAATTCATTTATACTGTTTCGTAAATAGAAAAGTTACATAAAATTTTAAAGTGACAAGTGAAAAGTGCGCGCAAGTTGCACGATGTTTACGAATTTAGTTTGCCGAGTGCCGACAGTTTGCCGAGCGAGGAATGAGAAATGAAGCATACCTATCTGCAAGCCCTTTTTATCCGTCTTGTTTAAATAAACTTGAAATGTATAGATGATAATTATGTATAAATGATTTATTATAAATAAAAATCACAAAGTAAATGTGCGGACAGAGCAAAGTGTGGCGGGAAAGCTGTATATGAAATAAAACTACAGACATGTGACTTTCCAAACCGACCAAGCAAATAAACGACTCCGAGCGATATTTTAGCGGCTGTACTGGCAGGCGTCTTAGTGCATTTCGAGTGTGAGTGGAGTGGAGACCGACTACTCTGGATTTTCTACAACTGTTGCTGTTCCTGCATTAAGTGCACCGTACACCGGGAGGACAACTGTTAGCACGTTTATATTTGAAGAGAGCGGAGTACTCATCATCACAATCGACCACCATCTGCCAACTACGATGACAACTGTCACCAGCATGGTAAGTAAACATTTTTATTAATGTAATATGCGCGTGGATCTGCTGTCCATGTTTAAGCAACGGAGTGTGGTTCGCGAAATTTTTCTTTGCGACAACAACTTTCGAAATTATTATCTGACATTGTTTTATAATGATCGAACGTTAAATCATCGTCATTTGTTGGTATTGTGGAGGCTTTCATTAGCGAGCGCGGGCGAGCGACTTGCGGCGCGGTGAGGCCTCCCTCATTGGAAAGTGGTTCAGCAAAGCAGGGAAACCGAACGCTTCTTAACTATTATGTTTCAAAATCTGACTTTAAGCATGGACCTAGGGTTTAGTAACTAATTGATAAAATGTATGATCGAATTTTATGATAAAAATATTGGTGCGAAATAACAGTGCGGAATAATAAAATAATTATTAAAGAAAATTCATTTATTTACACACTTCATGTATTCATACACATGTTCGTCATCGTCAACCCATTATTGTCCCAGCAGTTGTCTTCTCTCAGAATGAGAGTTTTAGTTTTAGGCCATAGTCCACCGCGCTGGCCAAGTGCGAATTTGTAGACTTCACACACCTCTGAGAACTTTTTTTAAGAACTCTCGGGCGTGCAGATTTCCTCACGATGTTTTCCTTCACCGTAAAGTAGTGATTATTATAATTCCGTTATTTCCAATACACACATAATTTTAGAAAAATCAGTGAACTATTTTAAAAAAGAAAAACATCCACTATTTTAAAAAAGAAAAAAAAGAAAAAAGTTTTGTGTTTATTTTCTTTAGAAAAATGTTCGATTGTGAGATATTACAAGTATTTTCTTTTTTAATGTTATTAATTATAACATTATAGGTTATTCTGGTATATTTTCATCCAATTTTAGTTATTAGGGTATAAAAAAACGCATTTGCTATTTTGTTTAAAAATCTGTATTCTCTTCGTTGTCATCTACAATTAACAAATCATCTAAAAATGATGCAGGAGGGCAAATATTTAATTCATATCTAGCCCAACCTATATACCATAGCATCATGATATGTGCACAGCAATCTACCGTGAGCTTTCCTACTATGCACTTACAATAGTAGCCATCAAATGCCTCTCTGCCAACATAATAATTATAAATCTTAACACATCTACATTGAGCGTGACAGTTAGCAACAAGTCAAGTGTCAAAGTCCAATCAGTGTTGTCATTATGATGAAAAATGAAAATATTAAAACGATACCCAATCGATTAGTTTTAAATGTAACAGAATATTGATTTATGTTCTCATTCTTTTTTTACGATTGCATATTAGTTTGTTACTTTCATGATGTTTTAAATTAGGTAATTTGCTATTGATTACAATTTATATCAGTAAAATCCCATAATGGTAAGGTTCTTGTATTTTGTATTTTGTTAGTGGCGCTCAATTGGAGGAAGATACATACATATTATTTTATGACAAAATTTATGCATAAAATATGTTTTCTCTAATTTAATGTCCGCTGTGGGCCTGAAATGGGCATTCCCCTTTGGTGCAAGGGTTTCTTTCATGATGTAAGCACTAAGAAAGAATTTTCGGAAATTCGCACCCTAAGGTGAAAAACGGGAGCAAAATTTGTTTCGGACCATCTACTTCAAATTACGTATAAACATTATTTAATACAAGACGTGACAGCAACTGCAATGGGAGAACCCATTGGCCTGATATTTTGCCTCTGTCCTGAAAGTCCAGGATTTACAAACATGCCTGAAAGTTCTAAAGAATGTGCCTAAAGACAAATAGTGCCGGAGTACGACCCCATTACGTCATTTTCATTATTAAGATTTTTTGTAAATTAAATACATATTTTTAGTTAAAGCTTTTGTTCAACGCGTCTCGTTTGACAGTAAGTGAGGGTCAAATCTCGTACCTGAATTTTGACTAGTTAACCTTGACCGACTGAGCTCAAAATTTTGCAGACTCGTTTAGTTTGGATGTCAATGTACGATAAATTTAGTGACGTGATTGTAAAAACAATATGCTACTGCTAAAATACTACTGCTACTGGTACTGGCGGTCCGGGCCACCTGAATATGAATAGCTTTCTCTCGTTCTTTTCATATAGGTACTTTTAGTTGACTACATCAATACGTTTGAGGGTCACTATTTTATAAGTCGACATCGGATTATATGCACTATCAAAATACCAAAATACGCATGCAAATATGCACTATAAAATATACTATATTCACTATCAAAGAACTATTTATTTAATTTTTGGTCGTCAAACTGAAGTCGGTATAGAAGTGATGACCTTTTTTGTCGTCAAACTTAAATCAGTATACGGCGACATTTTTTTGGTCATCTTCAATAAGTATACATTTAATTTCTTGGTCGTCAGGCGCGAACTAGCAGAAATTTGCGAACTATTTTGCCCAATAGTAGTGAAAAAGTACATAAATATGCAATAAAGCTTAAAAACTGTCATTACATGCATTAGCATATGCAAATACGCAAATGCATATAAACCGATGATATTTATCATTACGCTGCCTGAAACAGAATGTTAAACATTAAACGCGTTTTTCTCGAAACTACTTTTTTCGATACGATGATGCAGTTATCACAGGTTATAATCAGCTGATTTACTTGAAACTTGGCATGAATAATCATCAATTATCTCGTTCTCGCACTAAACAACCAAAAAGAAGAAAATCAAATTTGTAATATTTAAAAAAAATTAAAAATGTGAAAAAGCACTTCTTCTATTATCTTCTTCTATTATTCTTCTTCATCTACTTCTATTTTAAACAGCCTCCATTTTGTGAAGAAAACAATATTTTTAGGTTTTGTTAGTTTGAGCGATAATGTCATTTTTACTGACCAATAATTTGTCAATGTTTTCTTTTTCAAATGGCCTTTTTCTTTTTTTCCTCTACTTCGAGGACTTAGAAAAATTTTAGAAAATTTTTTGAAAAAAAAAATGTTAAAATATATTTTTCGTATTCTTGAAATATCATTAAACAAATTAAAAAAATAGTTTAATAGAATATTAACCGCTTCTCTTATATTAATTGCCAAAAATACTCTAAATTAGGACCTCTAGACTAGAAGACCCCCATAATATGTTTATCAAATTAAAGGATTTTTCGAAATGAATTCCAATAATACTTCACTAAAATTATTGTTTATAAAAAGTATTTTAATATAACATTCTTATTATGGAATTAATTCTTAAAAACTACAATTTGTATACAAAGTAAATGGAGAAGCACTGAATTGGATTAGAAAATATGATTACCTATATAATGCTCATATGAATACAGATAAACAGCGCATAAGGAATAACATAAATAAATATATAATAGCAAACGAAATACTCGCAAGATGTAGTAATCCGATAATGGAGCCGTGCCCCTTTGCTTCACC